>CM055128.1:19471874-19924374 GCA_029206835.1 Rana muscosa | reverse complement strand
GATTGGCTGGTTGGGGTCCTAATCACAGGTTCAAAGCCTGATGACAAGAAGAAATCACGATTAGCTGGTTGGCCTCATAATGACAGGTAGAGCTCCTAATAGGCTGTTTGGGTTCCTTGTGATAGGTAGACCTCTTGGTTAACTAGTTTTGTATCTAGATGACAAGTACAGCTCCTGATTGGCTGGTTGGACTCCTGATGACAGGTAAAGCTTCTGATAACAAGTAGAGCACCTGATTGGCTGGTTGGACTGCTAATGACAAGTAGAACTCCGAATTGGCTGGTTGGGTTCCTTATCATAGGTGAAGCTCCTGATTGGGCTCCTGATGACAGGTAGAGCTCATAATTGGCTGGTTGGACTGCTGATGACAGGTAGAGCTTCTGATTGGCTGGTTGGGCTCCTGATGACAGGTAGAGTTTCTGATTGGCTGGTTGGGCTCCTGATGACAGGTAGAGTTTCTGATTGGCTGGTTGAGCTCCTGGTGGGAGGTAGAGCTCTTAAGTGGCTGTCTTGCCTAAATCCAGCAGTGAATGTGTGACTAGCGTCTTGGTATTAGTCATGGGACTGGAGCCTTCAATTCCAAGAACAGGTAAGGTAGTAGAATGTGCAACTGTTCTTTAAAATTTGCAAGCTAAAACAGCTTTGGTTTGTTTAAACTTAGCTCTGCTTTATCATCACTCGGCGCTTTTTTCCCCCCACCGCTTGTTATTCCTGCACTTCCTGAAGGTTTGCCAATGCTCCCAGCATAGCTGCCCTTTTCACTGCTGATTGACTGTGTGATTTTGGAACGGGCCCAGGAAAGTCAGCACTTTGTGAAGGATTAATCCCTTCGGAGAGGCTTTAGAACATTCAGAATACTTTATGAACAACATTCCTGCCATCAGCCAATCAGAGAGCTCCAACGGTCTTCACCTGTGTTTTGCTAGAGATCTGTAGGTACTTAGTAGACCTTTGAGGTTTGGCATAATGAGACTGGATGGGAAGTACAACTGGCCTTCGCTATCAAGGCAGAGCTGTGGGTTGTCTTTATTAGTACCACGTCCTCAATTTCCTAAATGTAGATCTAAACTCTAACTTGACATTTCATTTTCAAAAGCACTGTGTCTTATAAGTATTGCCATTTTTTTTTTGTTTTGCATAAATACAGTATTGTTTCTCCTCTTTGCATCTCAGTGGGTCTGTGTGCAAGATCAGAAGTTGGGTTCTCTTCTACGCTACCCTATGCTATGGGCGATGCACCGCGGGTGATTAGCACCGTCTAGATCCGGCAAACCTGGATGCAAGCCATCTGTTTCTGTTACATGCGATCGCCGATTAGCATTGCCCATTGATTTGCGCTTAATAAACTCCTGTGTGCCTCCAACTTTTAGACTGCATAAAATTACTTAGTTTTGCTCGGTTTTATGAATAGCTTTTTAAGATTCAGGCACATGGGCAGTAAGAGGTGTAAATATGAGCTCTAGCGTAAAAATCCTGGTGGTTTTCTGTCCCCATGCAGGTGGCATTTACATCCAGCCATAGAAAGGAATGGTGTACATGCCTATAGTTTGGTAAACACTGATGCATTCCTGCGTTGGCATTTACACCTGAATGCGCATCTAATGTATCTCTTGAAAAGGAGCATTCAGGGATTCTTACGCTAGAGCTCATTGGTGCCACTTACTGTCCTTGTGCTTGAGCGCCTGTTATTTGGAATGGTATCGGGGGGACTGGTGAGGAAAAGTCTGGCCCACACCATCCACTGGCATTGGTCTGGGTGTGAAGGCAGGCCAAGCAGGGTCGGGACAAAGGGTGGGCAGAGGGTAGGTGCAGCAGTGGGGGGTGCCCCCTCACCACATTCTCCAGATTATTGGCTATCTGCCCATAGCTGGCATGAAAAAAAAATTCTCCAACATGCCCACTCTGTACCCTATCTGCCCACATCTGGCACAAAAACACACCATGCTCCAACATGCCCACTCTGTACCCCATCTGCCCACAGCTGGCACGGAAAACACACCATGCTCCAACATGCCTGTTCTGTACTCCATCTGCCCACAGCTGGCAGGTAAAACACAATGTGCTCCAACATGCCCATTCTGCACCCCACCTGCCCACAGCTGGCACAAAAAACACACCATGCTCCAACATGCCCGTTCTGCACCCCACCTGCCCATAGCTGACACGGAAAACACACCGTGCTCCAACATGCCCACTCTGTACCCCATCTGCCCACAGCTGGCATGGAAAAAAACATGCTCCAACTTACCCACTCAACCTGGCACGAAAAACACACCATGTTCCAACATGCCCACTCTGTACCCCATCTGCCCACAGCTGGCACGGAAAACACACCATGCTCCACCATGCCCGTTCTGTACCCCATCTGCCAACGGCTGGCACGGAAAACACACTGTGCTCCAACATGCCCACTGTGCACCCCATCTGCCCACAGCTGGCACAAAAAACACACCGTGCATGTTTCTTTTAGTTGCTAGAAAGCAAGCAATTGGCCGCGCCCGTGCAGTGCTCACTCTATGCCAACCGTGGACAGCCAGAGCAAAGGGGTCAGAGAATGGGCACTGAGCAGTACACCCAGTTTACGTCTTGCATTGGCAGCGGTGGAGGGGGCACAGTTCCGCATCTTTGCTCTGGGCACTGGAGGAACCTGTCCTGGCTCTGGGGCTAGGTGTATGTTCGTATTACGTGCACACTTGATCAGCTTTTGCTGGCAGTGCTCTTGTTCAATTTATAGGGCGACATCATGGCAAGGAGCAAATCCCCCAATGAGTGCATAGTGGGCCCCCCTCCTCTTCAGGCCTACGTGCACTGTACAGGCTGCTGGGGGGGGCATACTAGTGCAGGTTCCCCAATCCAATTATAAATGGATGGATTGGTTCTTTAAGAGACGGGCGCCATGGCAGAAAAAAAATATGTTTTTGAAATACGAGACTTGACTTCAGAACTCCGACCTTTTCTTGGATAACTTTGGTGCTTTCGCTTCGAAAAATGCAAGTTAGACTTACCGGTAACTTGTTTTCCAATAGGCTTTCAGGACAGCACCCGAGAGATCATGGCTCCTCCTCCTACAGGAAACACCTCATCAATTAATTCTTTAATTGGAGGCCTCCACGTTGCTTCCCTCAGTTGTTTGTAGAGAACCTCCAGCCCCAGCTGCAACACATAAGCGACAGTTATTACATAGTATTACAGCCACAGCATAAAAAAAAGGGCGGGATCCTGCTGTCCTGAAAGCCTATTGGAAAACAAGTTACCAGTAAGTCTAACTTGCATTTTTCCAAAACGTCTTTCAGGACAGCACCCGAGAGGATAATCGAGACTTACCCCATTTAGGGTGGGACAACAGCCTGTAAGACTTTCCTTCCGAAAGCCTGGTCCCCAGCCGTCATGAGATCTAATCTATAATGACGGGCAAAGGTCGTCAGACTTGTCCATGTAGCTGCCTTACAGATTTGTTCGGGGGTGGCACCAGCTTTTTCTGCCCAACTCACCGCCGAAGCTCTAGTAGAATGAGCCCTGATACTTACTGGACTCTCCTGGCCTGTAAGGGAATAGGCGTCTGAGATAGCCATTCTCAACCATCTGGCAATGGTTCCTCTAGAAGCTTGTCTTCCTTTTTTATTTCCGGAAAATAAAATGAATAGTGCGTCTGAACGCCTAAAGTCTTTAGTAGCTTCCAGGTAACTTAAGACTGCTCTTTTAACATCCAGGGTATGGAATTCTTCTTCCTTCTTACCCGACGGATTAGAACAAAACGTAGGTAGTATTATCTCCTGGGTTCTATTTTGAACTGAGGCAACCTTTGGTAAAAAGTTAGGATCCGTCTTCAGCACAATTCTGTCTGAAAAAATAGAAAAAAATGGTTCCCTGATAGATAAAGCTTGCAGCTCACTGATCCTTCGAGCTGTTGTAATAGCTACTAGAAAAATTGTTTTTAAAGTAATTAGCTTTAGGGAGGTTAAATTGAGAGGTTCGAAAGGTTCCCTGGTCAGGGCCTGTAGAACGACTGATAAGTCCCATGACGGACAGTTTTTGATCACTATCGGTCTAGCCCGAGTGAGGGCTTTAAAGAATCTGTTTACTAGGGGTTCTGATGAAATAGATTTCTCAAAATATACCCCCAGTGCGGCAACCTGAACTTTTAGGGTACTGATCGCTAGGCCCTTGTCTGCTCCTTCTTGCAGAAATTCCAAGATAGAAGAAATCTGCTTTAATGGTCTGCCGGATGTAGTGCACCAAGAGTTAAAGACTTTCCAGACTTTGTGATATATTGCTCTGGTAACATTCTTTCTGCTAGATAGGAGGGTAGCCACCAACCTATCCGAGAATCCTTTTCTCCTTAAGAGCTGCTCCTCAGAAGCCAGGCTGTGAGTTTTAGCTTTTCTACTTCTTGGTGAAACAGCGGACCTTGTAACAGAAGGTCTTGTCTCACGGGAAGATGCCAGTATGGTTTGATCTGCATCTGTAGAAGAGCCGAAAACCAGGGCCTCTTGGGCCAGAAGGGAGTGATGAGGATTACTGTCGTATCCTCTTTCCGGATTTTTGTTATGACCTGCGGAATCAGCTGAAAAGGAGGGAAGGCGTAGCTGAGGTGAAAATTCCAACTGTGCGCCAGAGCATCTACCCCCAGAGATGACTCGTTCCTGTTCAGGGAAAAAAAGAGAGATATTTGTGTATTTTCCTGAGTCGCAAAGAGATCCACTCTTGGCTGTCCCCATTTCTTCACTATTAGATTGAAGACATCTGGATTCAATTGCCACTCCGCTTCGTACACCTGGTTCCTGCTGAGGAAATCCGCTATCCTGTTTAGGGTCCCTTTTAGATGGACCGCGGACAAGGATTGAGTATGGAGCTCTGCCCAATTTAGAATGCTCTCTGCTAGGCCTTGAAGTATTCTGCTTCTGGTGCCCCCTTGTCGGTTTATGTAAGCCACCGCCGTGGCGTTGTCCGACAGAATTTGTGTATGTCGCCCTTGGACTTCTTCTGCAAAGAACAATAAGGCCATTTCTATCGCCTTTAGTTCCCTCCAGTTTGAAGATCTCATTGCTTCCCTTGTGGACCAAGATCCCTGAGCCCAACGACCGCTCATGTGAGCCCCCCAACCCCAGGAGCTGGCATCGGTTGTTAGCCTTACCTGGGTTGGAAAGGACCATAACAGGCCTGCTGAGAGTCTTGCCTGGTTCTTCCACCACCAGAGACTCCTCTTTACTTTGGTGGGGATCTTCACCAGTGAATCTAGTGAATTCTGCTGGCGATCCCAGATTTTTAACAGAAACTTTTGCAGTGGCCTGAAATGGAGCTTTGCCCATTGTACTGCCGGTATGGAAGAGGTCAGGGTTCCTAATGCTGACATGACCCTCCTGATGGACAGAAGCTGACTGGTTTGTAAGAGTGACACAACCTTTAACAGCTTTTCCCGTTTTTCTTCTGGGAGAAAAATCTTTTGCTCCACAGAGTTGATACGGAAACCCAGGAATAACACCTCCTGAGAGGGAATCAGATTGGACTTTTGGAGGTTTAGTATCCATCCGATGGATTCTAGGTGAGCACGTGCTCTGTCCAAGTTTCTCTGAAGTCCATCTCTTGTTTGGGCAAACAGTAGCAGGTCGTCTAGATAAGGAATCACTGAAATTCCCTCTAGACGCAAGGGTGCTAGAGCTTCGGCCATTACCTTCGTGAACACCCTTGGAGAAGATGACAGGCCGAATGGAAGAGCTCTGAATTGCAGGTGTACCACCTTCTTCCCTTCTCTCAGTGCTAACCTCAGATATCTCTGAGATCTGGCGGCAATAGGAATGTGGAGGTATGCGTCCTGCAAATCTATTGACGCCATGAAGCATCCTTGACTCAGGAGGCTTCTTACTGAGAAAATGGAATCCATCCGAAATCTTTTGTATTCTACTGACAAATTCAGCATTTTTAGATTTAGGATGAGGCGGTACTTTCCTGAAGGTTTCTGTACAAGGAAAACGTGAGAATAGAACCCCTGGAAGAAGTCCCTTGTTGGAACCGGAACAATGACTCTCTGGGATATCAGTTCCTGAATTAGGGACTTCATGGCGAGTGCCTTGACCGGATCCCTCGGGACGTTTGTCACTAGGAATCTCTTTGGGGGTTCTTCCGTGAATTCCACCACATATCCTTGGGAGAGCATGTTTACAATATACTGATTTGTAGTGATGTCTCTCCACTGGGGAATGAACTCCTGGAGTCTTCCCCCTACTTGGGGTGGATTGTCACTGCGGCTTTCCGGGGGTCGCAGGAGGATGGAAGAGCACTCCACTCCTACCTTTTGGTTTCTGGGAAGACCACTGCTTCCTTTTGGTTTGCGTTTTTCCTTCCTGTTGTCCTTTTTGGGGACGAAAAAAACGCTTACGGGTCTGTACCTGTTGTTTTTTGACCGGAAACGCCTTCTTTTTGTTAGCCGTACGGTCAAGAATGGACTCCAGCTCCGAACCAAATAGCAAATCCCCTGCAAAGGGAATGCTACACAGTCTATTTTTAGATGCAGCATCTCCTGGCCAAGTTTTAAGCCACAATGCTCTCCTAGCAGAATTGGTCAAAGCCGCTGACCTGGCTGACATACGAATGGATTCTGCTGAAGCATCCGCAATATATGATACTGCTGCAGAAAGCGTTGTAAATGAGTCCAGAATCTCCTGTTTTGGAGAATCCGCTGTAACATGGGCCTTCATCTGGTTAATCCAGTGTTCTAAATTCCTAGCGACACAGGTTGTTGCCATTGCTGGTTTTAGATTGTTCATCACAGACTGCCAAGCCCTTTTAAGAAGCAAATCCATTCTTTTGTCCATGGGCTCCTTTAACATGCCCATGTCCTCAAAGGCAAGGTCAGTTGATTTTGAGACCTGTGAAAAAGCAGAGTCCAGTTTTGGAACCTTGTTCCAGATGGAATCCGGGTTATCCTCAAATGGAAATCTTCTCTTATGAGACCGGGAAAAAAATGGCTTTTTCTCAGGTTCCAACCACTCTTTTTTAATCATGTCCGAGATTATTGAATGGACTGGAAAAACACGGCTTTTTGGATCACCCAAACCTGCATACATGCGGTCATGTAGGGAGAGCTCCTTCTTTTCCTCTTCAATCCCCAAAGTCGCATGGATTACTTTTAAAAGTCCTGCGACTTCTTCAAGCGACATTTTGTACTTAGAAGCGCTCTCTGCTTCATTTTCTTCCTCCTCAGAGTCTGTTCCATCTGGAGCAAGGGAAGCAGATTCTTGGGAAGCGTCTATCGGACCTCCCAATAATATTTGAGAGCCGTCTTGGGGTTCTGAAGAAGGCTGCGGAGCCCTAGGTTCCCTTGAAGGGCCTGGTTCTTCTCTTAGGTTTGACCTAAAAGCTTGAAAGGTGGCACGAAGTTCATCCTTAATTGTAGATACTAGATCGCCACAAAAGGATGGAGACTCTTCCCTGACTACATTTGCAGTGCAATCTGCACAAAGCGACTTGGTCCAAGCCTCGCTTAACTTTTCCTTGCAGACAGGGCACCTTCTCTTCACTGGTTGAGCAGAACTTTTGGCCTGCACAAACAGAAAAGAAAAAAACCAGGGACCACGCTAAGAAAAAACTGTTACACAGTACAAATCAATACACCCAGGTGCACATAGGAAAAAACACTTTCACTTCCTTGTGCCCCGCAAGCCATGCACCACCACCATCAACTTTTACAAAAAGACCCCTAGATATTATGCAGACATGCTAAATCACCAGCCACTGCACCACCAGGGAGATGGGGGGTGGGGGAGATGGAGGGGGGAGAAGGGTGAATACCCCCCCCCCTCTACAGGAGAAAGCGGCCCAGTGTAAAATAGGACACAGTCCCTTACCTTAGCCTTGCTGGTGCCTTGGCTTGCCCCCTTATCCGCTGCATCGCTATCCATAGCTGTCTGCGGATGCGTGGTGAAGAGAAAACGCCGGTTCCAGGTCAGCGCGGCGGCGTTTTTGAATCTGGAACTTTAAGGCACCAGGTGACCCTGCCCTCTCCCTCTGCGCTTTGCGGCCGGAAATGACGCGCGCGCCGACCCGGAAGTGCTGCCTCTTCCCATACAGGACGTGGCCGAGGCTCTCCTCGGCCACCAGAACAATGGCGGCCGCCGCAGAGCTCCACGCCGCTTTCGCCAGCGGTCGGTGAGAGTACAGCAACCACCGCTCTGAAGAAAAAGGAGGCAGCCCTCCCGGGCTGTACAGGCTCTCCCCGAGCACGGAAGGGGGAGAGGGAGCCCACGGGACCGTCCATACTAGGAGGTAAGTGGGAGGATCAATCTCCTAAAAAAAAAAAAAAACTGATTTGAGAACCTTGTCTCCCAGGAAAGCCCTGAGAGATTGTGGCTCTCCCAGAGGTGTTCCTCCAGCTGGAGGAAACACAAAAAACTGAGGGAAGCAACGTGGAGGCCTCCAATTAAAGAATTAATTGATGAGGTGTTTCCTGTAGGAGGAGGAGCCATGATCTCTCGGGTGCTGTCCTGAAAGACGTTTTGGAAATATAAAATGTTTTCTATTAGACGCAAGGCCGATGTGGCCTCCTGGTTACCTCCGGGAATGGTGACCGAGGTGCGAGGTTTCTGTCTGACTGAGTGACGGAGCGATGTGGCCGCCTCAGAACATCAAAAATCCATCTTTAGCGGAGGTACAGTAATGGTTTCATGAAATATTCACCGATTTTTCCCTCCTAATCCATGGTCAGCCAGAAGGGACTGGAGGGAAGGAAAGAAAAAAAAAACTCAAAACTTAAAAGGGACGACAAATGAGTCTTTTCTTAATGTTCATGGCTTGATCTGCCTACATGAGGCTTTGATGGACTGCTGGAGGCATGCAGGGACTGGATGGTGTTTCCAAGGAAATATACGTTCTTTCTGAAGTCGTTTATTGATTATTATGTTTTATATAACAACCTTAAAGTGTATATAAATGCAGGAACAAAAATGTCATATGTTTCAGATTACCAGTCCTTAGATGTGGTGGCGGCATTCTTTTTCTTTTATCTTTTTTTATTCCCCTTTTATTTCACCTGGTGATTATTCCCGTAACACATTTTCTGTCCTAGGGTGACAACACTCGCCATAGTCCCCATACTTTAGCAGTGTTGTCACCCTAGGGCAGGTCTACCGTATACCCCCACCTTATAACACGGGGGGGGGGAGTCTTCTATAGTCTTCAAAGAAAGACGGTAAGAAAAGGCAGAGGGCACCTTGTCATGGTATGAATAGGAGTTGATTGGCTGATTGTGCTTTACCTGTCATCAGAAGCTCAGACTGGCTGGTTGGGCTCCTGATGACAGGTAAAGCACCACAGTGGCTGGTTGGGCTCCTGATGACAGGTAAAGCACCAGATTGGCTGGTTGGGCTCCTGATGACAGGTAAAGCACCAGACTGGCTGGTTGGGCTCATGACAGGTAAAGCTCCTAATTAGCTGGTTGGGCTCCTAAAGACAGGTAAAGCACCTGATTGGCTGGTTGGGCTCCTGATGACAGGTAAAGCACCTGATTGGCTGGTTGGGCTCCTGATGACAGGTAAAGCTCCTGATTGGCTGGTTGGGCTCCTGATGACAGGTAAAGCACCTGATTGGCTGGTTGGGCTCCTGATGACAGGTAAAGCACCTGATTGGCTGGTTGGGCTCCTGATGACAGGTAAAGCTCCTGATTAGCTAGTTGGGCTCCTGATGAAAGGTAAAGCATCAGACTGGCTGGTTGGGATACCTTTTGACTTGTAACTGGTGACAGATAAAGCTCCTGATTACCTGGTTGGGCTGCTGATGACCGGTAAAGCACCAGATTTGGTTGGTTGGGCTCTTTATGACAGTTTGCGATCCTGATGACAAGCAATGCTCTCCTGCCACGGGTCTACTACTTGATTGGTTGTTGTGGGTCGCTGCACTGCACCCATCGCCTCTGTGCTGACTGCTTTTCACTTTGGCGGCTTTGCGTCGTGCCAATCTTCCACTTCTCACTTTATCTGCTGCACCCAGATCCCTGGAGTGTATCCGAAACTTTCTCTAATGTCGAAAATTCTTCTTTTTTTTTTTCTTCAGTGTTAGCCGAGAGTCGCTCGCAGGTGTAATCTCATTACCGTGCCACACTTGCACGTACAGAGCGCTCGTTAACCGTTCTCACCTTTTTGTGACAACAAGCTCGGCTCATCAAACCTTCAGCATCAGTGCAACGGGGAAAAAAGGAAGTTCTTTGGTTTGCTTTTTTTATTTTTTCCTTTTTTTTTCTTCTTTTTTTTTCTCATTAACTGTAAGATTAATTTGAATTTTTTTTTGGTGCACAGGCAGGTAGGATTAAATGCTTTACCAGGGAGTATGCCGCGTAAATCTTTTTGCTCCTTGGGACCTCGATAATGTAAAAATTACATCTGAAGCGGTTGTTAGCGGAAGCAGATTGCCTCCTTTCACCAAAGATTGAGGCCCCCGCTCCCCCGACTAACGCCGAATGCACAAGCCTGAGCTGTGATTGCTGAGCAATTGACCGTAATCAGGCTGCAGCCATTTGCGGCCAGTGGCGTCCGGGAGTCAAGAGGATTAGCAAAATTGCATTCGGTGGTCGGATCGCAGCGTTGGCCGTGTGCGGGAGTATTTATTTCTGTTTGCTCGGATGTAATGGTCCATTTTGGATCGGGGGCCGGGGATTATTATTCTTCCCTTTTTTATTTTATTTTTTATTTTTTTATTTTTTTCTTCATCATTCCCAACAATTTTTACCTAAAATAAAGAAGGAAGGAAGGAATTTTTTTTTAAATATTTTTCAATATTGATAATTTTATTGCTAAAAAAAATCCACCAATGTGAAATCATTTTTGTGTTTTCCTTTGGAATAAAGAGCACAATCCACTAATGTGTGTCTGGATTAAGTTTATTATTCATTGCAAACGAATAAAAGTGGCTAGCGCGTTTCAGGGGTTGCAGAAGCCCTCCTTCACCTGGGCTAGAATGCAAGTACTTGTAGCTCTATGGGTCAGAGGAAGCAATGCCTCAGTATCCCCTCCCCCAGTGATCAGACTGTACATTGTAACATTGTAGAAGGAGGAGGAAGCATTTCCTCAGACCCCCCTCCCCCATAGGGTGACCACGTGTCCCGGATTGCCCGGGACAGTCCCGCATTTTGCAGGTCTGTCCCGGGCACCTTCATTCCAGGACAATACAGCGTCCCAGAATGAAACTGACACAGCCACCCCCCCGGGTCAATCTGATGCCCCCAAAAAATGCCGCCACATCACCGCTTTACTCACTGACAGTACTTGTCCTGGAGGAACACAATCCCCCAATCCCCTGCTTGTGATTGGAGAAATCATAAATCCCGCCTCTTGTGTCAAATCACTGTGCTGTGATTTGTTACAGCACAAGCTGATTTTCGTGAAGGGAGGGTGTCCCTGAATGGTAGTTTGGAAATGTGGTCACCCTACTCCCCCAGTGATCAGACTGTACATTGTAACTTTGTAGGAGGAGGAGGCATTTCCTCAGTCTCCCCTCCCCCAGTGATCAGACTGTACATTGTAACTTTGTAGGAGGAGGAGGCATTTCCTCAGTCTCCCCTCCCCCAGTGATCAGACTGTACATTGTAACTTTGTAGAAGGAGGAGGAGGCATTTCCCCAGTCTCCACTCCCCCCCAGTGATCAGACTGTACATTGTAACTTTTTGTAAATAAAAAGGATAGATGAATGGTTCTTGTTTAGAGATGATTTATCTGAAGTAGATGGTGACCCTGGATGATGCCTGGGCAAAATGGTGCCATCCATTTGGAGAGAAGTGGCATGGTCAGGGGAATACGGTGAGAGTTAATAAACACCTGGAAGTGTAAAGCCCCCGTACACACGGTCAGACTTTTTGACAACAAACTTTGAACTGAGCAAGTTTTCCAAAAAATCCGTCCGTGTGTACGTTCCATCGGACAAACTCTTCCTTTCGGTTTTCATCGACAAAAGTTCGCTCTGCAAACGGACAAACTTTTCGTAAACAAAAGTCCTTCCGTGCAAAGTCCTATCGTGTGTACAGAAGTCCATCGGACTTTAGTCCAAAGTACAAACGCACATGCTCAGAACCAATGTTAAAATCAACCAACAATAGCAGAAGTTGACCAAAGGGTGGGGGTAAAGAGCAGAAAAGAGCAGAAAAAAACACGTGATTTGGTGAAAGTTGGCTGAAAAAGTCCTGCCGCGTGTATGCATACCAAGTTCACGGCCAACGCCCCGTGAACAAAAATCCACGTAAAAAGTTTGTTTGAAGTCCGACCGTGTGTATGAGGCTTTACGCTGACACAAAATATACCCAACGATGGGTCCACCGAGTGAACATTTGCGAATCGGTAAGATAAAGAGTTTAGACGGCAGACTGGAAGGCTGAATGCGCCTCGGGGGCCTCCGGCGTTGTGTAGTGGCGGGCGGCCTCGGCTGTACCGGCTCATCTTGTGATATGATCATTTCCTCGGCTACATTCCGATATCATATTAATGTCACTGACCACTTGTACTGTGCGATCCGGAGGCGGAATCTATACATGGTTATTTATGAGGCGCACACAACGCCGGGCTAATAAAATTATGAGAGCAGCGCGGCGTATATCAGATAAGAGAGCGCACCTGCCCTGCAGAGCTAGCTATCTAAACGAGATCTTCCGGGGATTAATTCAATCCTTTCCTTGCCTGAGGGACGCTTTCCTTGCTCCTCTCCTCTGGAAGACGGGCCGCATCTTTACGTCATCATGACAGAGAGGATGGCGTGCTGGGGGGCGACCAGAAGTGTCACTGCCTAAAGTTCTCCCATATGTCCTCTCCGCTCCTCTCCATAAGAGACCCGAGAATGGAAGCCCCACATCTCCGCTAAATTGCTTCCTACAAAGATTATGGAGTTATCATCTCTGATCTTTTATCATATTTATTATATTCTTCTTTACTCCAAAAACTCTTCTCTTATTATCTCCTATTGTTCCCTTCCTTCCCTGTTTTGTCACTTTTTTACTTTTTATTTTTCTCTCCAGACCTCACTCCTTTTCCCTTTACTTCTCCTACCTTCTCTTTTCTTCTCTCTTCCACTCTTCTCCTTTCCTTTCTTCTTTTTCCTCTCTCCTCTCCTTTCCTTTCTTCTTCTTTTTCCTCTCTCCTCTCCTTTCCTCTCTTCTCCTTCCTCCTCTCTCCTCTCCTCTCCTTTTCTCCCCTCCTCTCTTCTCCCTCCTCCTCTCTTCTCCATCCTCCTCTCTCCTCTACTTTTCTCCCTTCTCCTCTCCTTTTCTCTCTCCTTCCTTCTCCTCTATCCTCTCCTTTCCTTTCCCATGTTCTCCCTTACCCACTTTCCTCTCCTTTCCTCTCTTCTCCCTTCTCCGCTCTTCTCTTTTCCTCTCTCCTCCTCTCTCCTCCTCTCTTCTCTTTTTCTCTCTCCTCCTCTCTCTCCTCCTCTCTTCTCTTTTTCTCTCTCCTCCTCTCTTTTCCTCTCTCCTCCTCTCTTCTCTTTTCCTCTCTCCTCCTCTCTTCTCTTTTCCTCTCTCCTCCTCCCTCCCCTTTTCTTCTCTCCTCCTCTCTTCTCTTTTCCTCTCTCCTCCTCTCTTCTCTCCTCCTCTCTTCTCTTTTTCTCTCTCCTCCTCTCTTCTCTTTTCCTCTCCCCTCCTCTTTTCTTTCACTGTTGACTCCCTTTCTCTGCTTTTTTGCTCTTCTATCCTATCCTCCTCTCTCACCCTTCTCTCCCTATTCTTTGCTTTCCTCTTTTTTCTCACCTGACTTACTCCCCTCCCTTCTTCTTTTCTCTTTTTTTCATTATTCTTTCCTCTCACTCTTCTTTCTCTTCCTGTTGTACTGTTCTCCATTCCACTTCCATTCTTTTTTCCACTCTGCTATTGCTCCTCTTTCCTACTCTTCTTTTTTTTTTTTTTTCTTGTTTCGCTCTTCTTTCCTCTCCTTTCTGTCTCTTCTTGTTTTTCCTCTAATTTTTTTTCTTCTCCTCTCTCGTATTTCTCTCCTCTCTCTTCTCCTGGTCTCTCTCTTCTCCTGGTCTCTCTCTTCTCCTGGTCTCTCTCTTCTCCTGGTCTCTCTCTTCTCCTGGTCTCTCTCTTCTCCTGGTCTCTCTCTTCTCCTGGTCTCTCTCTTGCTCCTGGTCTCTCTCCTCTCTTGCTCCTGGTCTCTCTCCTCTCTTGCTCCTGGTCTCTCTCCTCTCTTGCTCCTCTTTTCTCTCCTCTCTTGCTCCTCTTTTCTCTCCTCTCTTGCTCCTCTTTTCTCTCCTCTCTTGCTCCTCTTTTCTCTCCTCTCTCGCTCCTCTTTTCTCTCCTCTCTCGCTCCTCTTTTCTCTCCTCTCTCGCTCCTCTTTTCTCTCCTCTCTCGCTCCTCTTTTCTCTCCTCTCTCGCTCCTCTTTTCTCTCCTCTCTCGCTCTTCTCTTCTTTCTTCTCTCGCTCTTCTCTTCTTTCTTCTCTCGCTCTTCTCTTCTTTCTTCTCTCACTCTTTTTCTTTTCTCTCTTCTCTCGCTCTTCTTCCCTCTCCTCTCCACTTTCACTCTTTTCTCTCCTGTACTCTTTCCGTTTTTCTTTCCTCTTATCTCCTCTATCACTCTTCTTTCCTCTCCTCTCCTCGCTCCTCCTTCCTCTGGGATGACTTTTGTCTGACAGCCGGCAGTCTAAGGTAAAGAATAATACCAGGGTTGTGGCATCGAGCTGCAGCCATAACATGACGTACATTCCCAGTTAGGTGGTCGGCAAGTGGTTGAAACAAAACAAAGTACCTTTTTTTTTTTTTTTACCTTTAACAGAAAATTCCCATGGGCGTATCGTCCTCATCCCCCCCCCCCCCCCAGCTTGGAAGAGTCAACCCGACAAGCTACGCCATAACATAAATTACAAGGGAACAATTCGGTTCCCCCGACTCCGGTGAAATATTTTGCCTCTGATTAATAATTCCTGGTGGGGCTCGGCGACGTATAAGCCGTGGGTGATTGGTTTCCCCGAGCGCACAGCGCGCACATCAAACATTTAAAATGTTTAAGTTGACAATTTGGAGTTTGTTCGGCTGAGCGGCGCTGCAGGGCCAGCCAGAGCTCATCAAATATACATGGCGCCTGACGAATGAATCGCGCACTCTGCCAGGTTGGAGGGGGGGGGTGCGAAAAGGTTCCGCTTAGAACCCGGAGTCGGTTTTGTTAATGGAGGCTCTGATAGTTTTATATGCCTGGCTGAAATAATCAGACCTGTCAGCGCAAGAAAGGGAAGGCCGGTCCCAAGAGCTTACGATTTTAGTCGCCGGCGGTACGGAAGGGATAGGTATCATGAGTTCAGCGTTGTCGCATCTATAATTCACCAGAAGCGATGTCATGAATCGGTTTGATCACCAGAAAGTTCAAAACATGTTGCGGCGTGGTTTGATCCTGGAATGTTTTTTATTTCCCCCGCAAAGTTTGTAAAACCAAATATAAAGGGGAAATCCGCTGTGAATAAAACACATCATGTAATTGAGACGCTATCTGCATTTTTTTTTCTTCCCCCAGTGCTGGAGCTTCTTGGTCCCCCCCCCCTGATGTCCCCCGTATACAGGGCCATCTTTAACGCAGGGCCAAAGGGGCAGCTTCCCCAGGCCCAGTCACTGCTGTGGGGCCCAATGTAGCTGCCCCTTGAGCCCCAACTACCCACAAATACCTGATGAGTGGATTTAGGAAAATGTTTGCCCAGGGACCAATGGATATTAAAGATGGCCGTGCCCATGGGTGCTCAGCCTGTGGCCCTCCAGCTGTTGCGGAACTGCAAAACCCATGAGGCATTGGAAGGCTGATGCCTTGTACGTGTAGCACATACACCCTTCTCCTCCCGTCCTTGGCTCACTCACCGGAGGAAAAGGCACACGATGCCACCGTGCCCGTACCCTCTGGTTTGCAGAGGTTAAGCACACTTGTAACTTACGGGTCTTGCAGCAAGGCTCTCCTTAAAGTTGGTTCTCGTCCTTTAGGATCTAAAAGGACAAGTCTCTATACCCCAAGTAACTCAAAGGTCCACACCAGCAGCAACTCCAACGCAGAGTTTATTTTTCCTTATGCACGAATAACCACAAAGTTGAGAAGAGAGAAAAGTGCTAGAAAGGGCAGATCAGATTCAGACACTCCTGGCTTCTTCGCCACTCGATCCCGAGTGGGTATAGCTCACCCGGATAGTCACCCAATGGCACCAGCAGCCGGCATGTAGCTCAAACAGTCAATCAGATTCCCTTAATGGATGCGATCGGGAGATCCCCTGCCACAGAATCTATAGTGTCCCGAACCTCCTAATGGTTACGTTGTTTTGATCCCTGTTTTCGGATGGATGACATCCCTCCAGAGAGTTACTGGGCCCCTTCCTTCACTGTGATCTCTCACCAGTCCTTCGGAACGGTCCTCCCCTAGCCTCCTCCTCTTCCAGATGCGGGTCCCCTCGCAAGGCGGCACCCTGAGATTCTTCCTCCCCGAAGTAGGCTCCAGCTAAAGGTGCTGGGCCCAGGGTTGCAGTTGCAGTCCCAGGACTAAAGGTGCCTGGGACTGAGGTCCACGTGGCCCCATAGCCTGGAGGGCCATGCACTTGAATTTGGACCGTAGGTTGTCCCTCCGGGCATGGGCCCCCGGAATTGCTCCTCTCAAATGGCGTCTGCCTCTTTTGTACCCTCTCCCAGCATGCACAGCGGGTAGACCACGCCCACTGTACTGCTGCCGAGAGAGGACACCCAATCGCCACTCCATCACCCGTGGTTCAACCCCGAGTACAAGTGACAGCGCCACTCATACTTCTAAGGGGAACTACACGCCAGGCGAAAACAGCAGCAAGGCAGAGTCCAGCAAATTGGAAGATCCGAGCCAACTACTACTCGAATCACCCCTAAATTTAACATAGATGCCCCCTAAATTGGGACCCCCGCTACATACACACAACCGGATTTTCCAATGGAAAAAGTCAGACGGGCTCTTTTCATCTAATATTCTGTCCGTGTGTATGCCCATTCGGACTTTTTCCTTCTGAAATTCCGACAGACTTGGATAGAGAACTGGTTCTCTTTTTTTCCATGGGACACAAATTTCTATCGGAAAGTCCGATCGTCTGTATGCAATTCCGATGGACTAAATTACCACGCATGCTCAGAATCAAGCAGAAGAGCCGAACTGCCTATTGAACTTTATTAATCTCGGCTCGTTGTACGCGTTGTATGTCACCGCGTTTTTGACGGTCTGACTTTTGTGTGACCGTGTGTATGCAAGACAGCTTGAGTGGAATTCCGTCGGACAATCCGCCAGACTTTATTCTGATGGACAGTCCGGTCTTGTGTACAAGGCATAACAGTTACAAGCATGACTCCCACAGGCAGAGGCATTATAGAACTTCCGCATTATTATTATTATTATTATTATTATTATTATTATTAATAATAATAATAATAATAATAAATATAAATATATACAGTTGTGCTCATAAGTTTACATACCCTGGCAGATTTTATGATTTCTTGGCCATTTTTCAGAGAATATGAATAACACAAAAACTTTTCTTTCACTCCATGGTTAGTGTTTGGCTGAAGCCATTTATTACCAATCAACTGTGTTTACTCTTTTTATATCATAATGACAACAGAAACTACCCAAATGACCCTGATCAAAAGTTTACATACCCTGGTGATTTTAGCCTAATAACATGCACACAAGTTGACACAAAGGGGTTTGAATGGCTATTAACCATCCTCACCTGTGATCTGTTTGCTTGTAATTAGTGTGTGTGTATCAATGAGTTTCTGGACTCCTGACAGACCCTTGCATCTTTCATCCAGTGCCAAACTGACGTTTCTGGATTCTGAGTCATGGGGAAAGCAAAAGAATTGTCAAAGGATCTGCGGGAAAAGGTAGTTGAACTGTATAAAACAGGAAAGGGATATAAAAAGATATTCAAGGAATTGAGAATGCCAATCAGCAGTGTTTAAACTCTAATCAAGAAGTGGAAAATGAGGGGTTCTGTTGAAACCAAACCACGGTCAGGGAGACCAACAAAAATTTCAGCCACAACTGCCAGGAAAATTGTTCGGGATGCAAAGAAAATCCCACAAATAACTTCAGGTGAAATACAGGACTCTCTGAAAACATGTGGTGTGGCTGTACAAGATGCACAATAAGGAGGCACTTGAAGAAAGATGGGCTGCATGGTCCAGTCACCAGAAGAAAGTCATTACTACACAAATGTCCCAAAGTATCTGCTTACAATACACCAAACAGCACAGAGACAAGCCTCAAACCTTCCGGCACAAAGTTATTTGGAGTGATGAGACCAAAATTGAGCTTTCTTTCTCGTACATCACGGGACACAGAGCGACATAGTCATTACTAATGGGTTATATAGATACCGTCAGGTGCTGGCACTGGCAACTTCCAAAACCGGAAGTACCCTCCCCTATATAAGCCCCTCCCATCCGGGAGCACCTCAGTTTTTTGCCAGTGTCTAAGGTGTTGGCCAAGAAGAAACATGTGTTTTTCACTGGGCTTGCGTACAGGTTCTTTTGGGCCTCAGTAAGCTATTCCGGATCCGACCAAAAAAGCTTCATAGCTAAACGGTCGGTACCCGGGCCTTGCAGAGAAGAGCAAGGTTTTGCCTGTAATGCTTCTCTTAGGAGAGCTGGACCCTGGGATCCAGAGCTCTGGTCATACCCACGACCAAGATGTTTTCTGTGCAGGGTGCTATACAGGTCCAGGGGAGTGGAATCCTTGGGAACCCGGTCCCTGAAGGTTTGATTACAATGCCTGCCGTGATAGGTGAAGTTTGGGCTTTTGTGGACCAAACAAAGTCCTGCGGCGGGGAACAGGTAAGTGGGGGCCCCCAGGAACTTGGTTCTATTGGGGGACCCCCAAGCCTAATTTGTCTTTCTGTCTGTTACCTAATGGTATTCCCGCAAAATTCTGTGCATGCCTGTAACTACTAAAAAAAAATGTAATAATGTTTAATGGTGGTCAAGAAAAAAAAAAAAAAAAAAAAATGTTTTTTATATATATATGTAATATATTAGACTGCGGTACCTGTGTTTGTCCACTAGAGGCCGCTGTGGAATGTTTTCTTGTCATGTGGACTAGCTTCTTCTCAGCAGAGCAAAGTCCAGGCAGATGGTGAGTTCTCTTATAGGAAACTGCTTCCTCTGCCATGTTGCAGTGCTCGTCCATCCCCCGGCCTGCGGCAAAGAGGGGCCCTGGCTCCTGTCCCTTGTTACCATATTTGAAATTAGCGCCGAAGGCGCACGTGCCCGCGCGCGTGCGCGTGCACGCGCCTCTATATATAGAGGTGAGCCGGGAAAGGGGGCGGAGCCTGGGGGATGACGCTCTATGCGCGCCGCAGCGCTTCTGCGCATGTGCGGGCGTCCCAGCAGTTTAAAAAAACCACAATATTGTAGTGAGCTGGCTATGAAGTACAGAGACAGAGCTGGCAACATTTAAAGGCATACAGCAAGCGGTTGATACAGGCATCCCCTAGAAAGGCACATTAGTAGACACCAACTGTGATATAGCAGCAATTGTGCTAGACTATTCTCAGTAAAAGTGGTGTATTACGGCTGGAATACCTCAGCTTTAGGCTTAGGAATATGCCGTCCAGAAGCTCCGGAACTGAATCTTCCAGGAAGCGAAGGGGGTCTCATCGGGCTCGGAGGATCTTGGGCATACTCCTGCTGCACCAGTCTCCCCTGAAGTTCAGAGGTAAGTGACCGTAGAGACCCCGCAGGGGTACTTGGTACTGTGGCTGTCCTCAGTTCACCTGCTCCTGTGTATGTAACAGAGGAGGTTTTTTCCTCAGCTCTGGGAGGATTAGAGAGAGATTGTCAACATTTATCGCTGCCTCCCTGTCAGGGAAAGCACGCCCGATCTCCGTCTCCTCCTTCAGAGTGCCTGTTAGCAGAGCAACAGTCCCATACAGGGATCGACCTGCCTGAAGGGGATCAGGATGAGGTTGATTCTGTTATAGAGGAATCAACAGTGGGGGAACCTTTTCTCAGCATCTCAAGCTGAAAGATTATGGGTTCAGTCTCTGACTAACATGGTCCGATCAGCATTTAAAAATGCACCTTGCGGAACCATCAACCACTACTGTATCCTCGTTGGGGTAGCTAGAAGCCCCCAGACTGTTTGTTCTTTTCCACTTCACCCTTTACTGAAAGGGCTCATTTACCAGGATTGGGAACGTCCTGAGAAAATATTTATTCCCCCAAGAGATTTCCGGTGGTCTATCCCATGGAGGATAAGTTCATCAAAAAAAAAATGGAAGGTCCCTACAGTGGACGCAGCCATCTCTTGTATGTATAAATCACTGACATGTCCAGTGGATAATGTCCAAATGTTCAAGAACCCAATAGATAAAAGATTGGAGTCCTTATGAAAATCTGCTTGGTGATACAACCAGCAGTAGCAGCTATTGGGGTCTGCTAAGCAGTGAAGGATCAGTTGAAACAGGTCTTGAGGGACTTGACAGATCAGCAGGCTTTGCCCTAGCTGATCTACCTAGAGCCTTAGGCTTTGCGGTTGACGCCATAGAGGATTCAGTCCATCAGGCCTCCCGCCTTACGCTGTCTATAGTACATATGCGTAGGCTTCTATGGCTCAAAAACTGGTCTGCTGAAGCTCCCTGTAAAGAATGGCTGGTTAGCGTCCCATTTCATGGTGAACGCTTATTCAGGGAAAACCTGGACAAATATATCCAGAAAATTTCCAGCGGTAAAAATACGCTCTTGCCGGTTAAAAGCAGAGTTAGAGGCCCCTCTTTAAGAGGCCTGCTTCTCCAGTCCCTGGGGCATTGGCTGTGTAACAGTTCCGACGGCCTCCTCGGTCAAATCCCGGGGGTAAAAAACAGGGACAGTAGCAGGGTAATGAGAAACCCTGGGTCAGGGGAGGTACAAAACCTCCCCCAAAGTTAAATTCATTGAAGCCCCCACTCAGTCGGGTGGGGGGAGGACTCCAGTTGTTCGCAAGAGACCTGGCGGGACACGATCAAGACAGATAGGTGCTCTCCGCAGTAGGTTTGGGATACAGTTTGGAGTTAAAAGACTCTCCTCCTTCCCATTTTTGAGGTCAAACGTGCCAAGGGATCCCCGGAAGAGAGAGTCCCTCCTGTTGGCACTAGAACAACTATTGCTCCAAGGAGTAATTATGGAGGTTCCCCTGGAAGAATGAGGGTTCGGGTTTTACTCAAACCTCTTTACAGTCCCGAAGCAAACGCGGACGGGAGGCCCATATTAATTCTAAAAGGGCTATACAAATTCCTGTATATCAGGACTTTCCGATGGAGTCGATCCGATCGGTGGCCACTGCCCTACAAGGGGAGGATTGGTTAGCCACGATCGACATCAAAGATGCTTATTTGCACATTCCCATCTTTCCAGTCCACCAAAAATTTCTACGCTTTGCAGTAGAAGGGCGCCATTTTCAGTTCAGAGCCTTGCCCTTCGGTTTGGCCACAGCACCACGAGTGTTTACAAAAATTCTGGCCCTTTATTGGCCAATCTAAGAACACAAGGTGTAATGATAATGGCATATCTGGATGACTTGTTGCTGATAGACCACTCAGTGAAAAAACTAGACGTGGTCGTTCACAAGACGATCAAGTATCTGGAATCTCACGGTTGGATTATCAACCGAGACAAGCAGCCCTAAAAACCAGTCAAAAGTCTGGAATACTTGGGGCTAAGGTTGGATTCAGGCCAGAGAAAAATATTCTTGCCTCGAGGAAAGGTGTTGTCTTTGAAAGATTTGATCCACTTAGTGGGTACAAAAAAGACAGCCGTCCATACGCCTGTATATGAGGCTGCTGGGAAAAATGGTGGCATCATTCGAAGCAGTACCCTACGGTCAATTCCATTCAAGGAATTTGCAAGGGGCCATACTGTCAGCCTGGAACAAAAAAGTTCAGGCCCTAGACTTACAATGTCCTTGTCCCCTTCCGTTCGCAAGAGCCTCCGTTGGTGGTTGGTTCCCCAGAATCTGGAAAAAAGGAAATCCTTCAGTCCGATTTCTTGGAAGGTGGTCACTACAGATGCCAGCCTTATAGGCTGGGGAGCAGTACTGGAGCAATAGTCTCTCCAGGGCAGATGGTCGGATGCAGAAAAGGCCCTGCCCATCAATCTCTTAGAGATACGAGCAGCCCGGTATGCCCTAGTAGCATGGACATCCAAACTCCAAGGGTCCCCTGTCAGAATTCAATCAGACAATGCCACAGCAGTGGCATATATCAATCATCAGGGGGGCACCAGGAGTCGTGCAGCCCAGAGGGAAGTGAATTACATCCTGAAATGGGCAGAAAAATATGTCCCAGCCATATCTGCGGTATTCATTCCAGGAGTGGAGAATTGGAAGGCGGACTTTCTAAGTCGCCAGCAATTAGGCCCAGAGGAAGGGTCCCTTCACCCCGAGGTTTTCTGGACAATATGTCAGCGGTGGGGAACATCGGATGTAGATCTTCTAGCATCCAGATTCAACGCAAAGGGGGACAGGTTTGTCTCTCGGACAAGGGATCCCCTAGCTTGCGGCTCGGATGCCCTAGTGTTCCCTTGGGATCAGTTCAAGCTGATATATGCATTCACACCGCCACAATGGTTACCTCGATTACTCCGCAGAATCAGGGTAGAAAAGAAACCAGTGATTCCGGTGGCTCCAGCGTGGCCCCGAAGAGCGTGGTACGCGGAGATTGTAAAATTTCAGTGGGGAGTCCTTGGACTCTCCCACGTCGTCCGGCTTTCGCAAGGACCGATATACCACCCTTCCTTACCAGCCCTAGGTTTGACGGCCTGGCTATTGAAGCCCACATTCTAAAAAAGAGAGGGCTCTCTAATGCTGTGGTATCTACCATGATCAATGCCAGGAAGCCGGTATCCAGGCAGATCTACTATAGAATCTGGAAGGTGTACATCGCGTGGTGTGAGGCCAAGAAATGGCATCCACATAAGTACGTAATAGGTAGGATTCTGGACTTCCTACAGTGGGCTGTAGATAGGAAGCTTGCCTTGAGTACTATCAAGGGTCAGATTTCGGCCTTGTCAATATTTTTTCAAAGGCCCTTGGCTTCGCATTCACTAGTCAAAGCCTTTATACAAGGAGTGATGCGTATTAGTCCTCCGGTTAATATTCCCATATGTCCATGGGATCTAAACTTGGTTCTGTCGGTTCTACAGAAACAACCATTTGAACCATTACAGCATATTTCCTTGGTGCTTCTCACCAGGAAATTGATTTTTCTAGTAGCCATTTGTTCGGCTAAAAGAGTATCGGAATTAGCAGCTATGTCCTGTAAGGAGCCATATCTGGTTATCCATAAGGACAGAGTAGTGTTACGTCCTCATCCAGCCTTTCTTCCTAAGGTGGTATCGAGGTTTCATTTGAACCAAGATGTGGTTCTTCCTTCTTTTTTCCCCAAACCTACTTTGGTAGAGGAAAAGTTATTGCATTCTTTGGATGTAGTAAGAGCAGTTAAAGCTTATCTAAAAGCCACTGCTCAGATTCGCAGAACGGATACTTTGTTTATTCTGCCGGAAGGCCCCAGAAAGGGTCAGGCAGCGTCAAAATCTACTTTAGCCAAGTGGATTCGACAGGTCATTATGCAAGCTTATGGCTTGAGAAGGAGACCGCCTCCGTTCAAAGTTAGGGCGCACTCCACGAGAGCAGTTGGAACTTCATGGGCAGTGCATCACCAGGCCTCCCTGGCTCAGATCTGTAAGGCCGCAACATGGTCTTCGGTACACACGTTTACTAGGTCCTACCAGGTGGACGTTAGAAGTCAGGAGGATGTCGCCTTTGGGCGCAGTGTGTTGCAGGCCGCAAAAGATCCTCATGTCTGATAGCGCTCAGCTTATATATGGTGTATCCCCCCCCCTCATTTGGCATTGCTTTAGGACATCCCATTAGTAATGACTATGTCGCTCTGTGTCCCGTGATGTACGAGAAAGAAAATAGGATTTTTATAACAGCTTACCTGTAAAATCCTTTTCTTGGAGTACATCACGGGACACAGAGCTCCCGCCCCTCTTTAGGGACACTTATTGCTTTGCTACAAAACTGAGGTGCTCCCGGATGGGAGGGGCTTATATAGGGGAGGGTACTTCCGGTTTTGGAAGTTGCCAGTGCCAGCACCTGACGGTATCTATATAACCCATTAGTAATGACTATGTCGCTCTGTGTCCCGTGATGTACTCCAAGAAAAGGATTTTACAGGTAAGCTGTTATAAAAATCCTATTTTTTGGGCACAACCATAAACCCTATATTTGGAGAGGAGACAACAAGACCTATGATGAAAGGTCCACCATCCCTACTGTGAAACACGGAGGTGGATCGCTGATGTTTTGGGGATGTGTGAACTACAAAAGGCACAGGAAATTTGATCAAAATTGATGACAAGATGAATACAGAATGTTATCAATAAATACTGGAGGAACATTTGCATTTATCAGCCAGGAAGCTGCGCATGGGACGTACTTGGACATTCCAACATGACAATGACCCAAAACACAAGGCCAAATCCACCTGTGATTGGCTACAGCAGAATAAAGTGAAGGTTCTGGAGTGGCCATCTCAGTCTCCTGACCTCAATACCATTGAGCCCCTCTGGGGAGATCTCCAACGTGCCGTTCATGCGGGACAAGCCCAAGAGTTTACAGGAACTGGAGGCTTTTTGCCAAGAGGAATGGGCAGCTTTACCATCTGAGAAGATAAAGAGCCTCATCCACAAATACCACAAAAGACTTCAAGCTGTCATTGATGTTAAAGGGGGCAATACACGGGATTAAGAACAGGGGTATGTAAACTTTTGATCAGGGTCATTTGGGTAGTTTCTGTTGTCATTATGATTTAAAAAGAGTAAACACAGTTGATTGATAATAAATGGCTTCAGCCAAACACTAACCATGAGTGAAAGAAAAGTTTTTTTGTGTTACAGTGGAACCTTGGATTATGAGCATAATCCGTTCCAGGAAAATGCTTGTAATCCAAAGCACTCGCATATCAAAGCGAGTTTCCCCATAGAAGTCAATGGAAACTAATATAATTCGTTCCACATTGACTTCTATGGCATGCAATACCGCATTTGGCCAGGGGTGGGGGGGCTTCGGGGACAGCTCAGCTGATCTTGGAAACCCTCAGAAAACAGGAGTATTTCCGAACGGCTCAGAACAGCTCCGAACCGTTCCGAGTGTCACCGGCGCCCCCGCACCTCTGGCCAAATGCAGTACTGCACACCCCATTAACTTGAATTCTGCTTGTTTTGCGAGACAACACTTGCAAACCGAGTCAGAATAAAAAAAAAAAAAAAAAAGTTGCTCGTTATTCAAAATGCTCGTAAACCGCATTACTCGTAAACCGAGGTTCCACTGTATTCTCTGAAAAATGGCCAAGAAATCATAAATTCTGCCAGAGAATGTAAACCTATGAGCACAACTGTACATATGACATATAATTATATTTATATGCACATATGCCTGGCAGGAGAGGGGACCTAATCATTTTCTGCTGCAGTTTCAATTTCACCCACAGGACTCCTACCCACTTTTGCCCTGTGGCAGTGAAAAGAGAAACCGCAGACTAATGAGCTCCTCTCTCTGTCACTCTGCTCTCTCCTCCTATTAGCCTGCTTTTTGCACTGTGGAACACCTGATTGGCTCCTTGTGCTGCCTCTCCCTCCCCCAGTCTCAGCTCTGCTTTAGAGGGACTGCAAGGAGCTGAGAACATGTCAATTTTGGGTACTTACACACAAAAAAAAAAAAAAAAATTTATCGATGCAATCGTGATTATGGGGTACATTAATTTTATTTAAATTACCATTAAATTTAAAATTTTATCTTTTTTATAATTGCCCATAGTACAAAAAAAATGCCGTATATACTTGAGTGTAAGCCGACCTGAATATAAGCCGAGGCACCTAATTTTACCACAAAAAACTGGGAAAACTTATTGACTCGAGTATAAACCTAGGGTGTCCATGTGCCTGCCTCACTGTGTCCATGTGCATGCCTCACTGTGTCCATGCCTCACTGTGCCCATGCCTCACTGTGCCCATGACTAGACTGACGTTTAACATGGGAGTCTATGGAAGGGGTGCCCGGCTTTGAAAAATCGGTGCTCCCCGGCCAACAATCTTTGCACACTTGTAGAGGAAGAGTGGGGCTATATGTGTGCCAAGTTTGGGGTCCAGGAGACCTACGGCCGACCGGTACCGGGTCCCCAAAGTCCGGGAGACCAGGTGCAAAAAGGTGACCCGAGTATAAGCCGAGGAGGGCATTTTCAGCACCAAAAAATGTGCTGAAAAACTCGGCTTATACTCGAGTATATACAGTAATCAAAATTTCTACTTATTGTCCCCTTATTCCCCTGTCTCCTCCCCCAGTAGCAGCAGCCAGTGCAGGCGCAATCCCCTGACTTGCAGTTGGTGTGCAGGAGACAATGGAGTTATTCAAAAGCGAAGGACGAATCGATTAAAAATCAGAGATTCGCTAATTGTTTGAGTTACATCAGCATTCATGCAGATACAAAAGTTGCGTCATGCGGTTCATGAGTCAGAATTGCCTGGCCTCCCGGTGGAGTTACCGTCTGCAGATCAGACAGACCTGGATTGGAAGGCGCAGAAATAAATTTACAAAGAAGGAAAAAAGAGCTCCATCTGCCGAACCCTTCAACTGTGATCAGGGGGTGGTAAAAACCGGCCGCCATCCATTGTGAAGGGAGCCATGCTCTTGGAAATAGAAGGCTTTCTAGAACCCACCTAACTTTTCTTGATTCAAAAAAAAATCAATTGTATGTGTTTTCTGAGCAAATAAAATGTATTAAGAAACCAAAAAGGAAGTTGAATCCCAACAAGAGGAAATCTCTTCCTTCATCAGGGCTGAGTATTGGTGAACAAATAGTGTTTTGGGCCAAGCCCAGAAGGAACTTTTTCAAGTAGAAGTAAGAACTAGGTGTGTGCCCAGAGGAAGGCGCCAAAAGTAAATCAAAAGTCAAGAACCCCTGAAACATGTTGCCTTTTTTTGATTTACTTTTGGCACCTACCTCTGGGCACACCCACATCCTACTTCTACTTGAAAAAGTTCCTTTTGGAGAGGTCCTACAAATCAGCCCTCAGGGTCCCTCCAGTTGTATCAGTCCAGTACACCCTTCATCACCAATACTGAACACTGATGAAGGGTGCCCCTTTTAAGCCCCTGAAACATGTTTGCTTTTTTTTATCCACTTTTGGTGCCTTCCTCTGGGCACACCCAGTTTCTACTTCTACTTAAAAAAGTTTCTTCTAGAGAGGTCCTACTAATCACCCCTCATTATCCCTCCAGGATTCCCCTTCCTCTGGTAACACCCAGTTCCTACTTCTACTTAAAAAAGTTTCTTCCGAAGAGGTCCTTCTAATCACCCCTCAGGATCCCTCTAGTTGCATCAGTCCAGTACACCTGTCGTCATCAATACTGAGATTGATTAAGGGGGCCCCTTTGAACCCCTGAAACAGGTTGGCTTTTTCTGATCCACTTTTGGCACCTTGCTCTAGGCACTCCCAGTTCCTACTTCTACTTGAAAAAGTTCCTTCTGGAGAGGTCCTAATCACCGCTCAGGATCCCTCCAGGATTCCCCTTCCTCTGGGAACACCCAGTTCCTACCTCTACTTAAAAAGTTCCTTCTGAAAAAAAAAGAAGAAAAAGTTCCTTCTGGAGAGGTCCTTCTAATCACCGCTCAGGATCCCTCTAGTTGTATCAGTCCAGTACACCCTTCATCACCAATACTGAGCCCTGATGAAGGGGACCCTTTGAACCCCTGAAACATGTTGACTTGTTTGAACCACTTTTGGCGCCTTCCCCTGGGCACATCCAGTTCCTACTTTTACTTGAAAGAAAGTGTTTTTTTTTGTTTTTGTTTTTGTTTGTTTTTTATAATTTGTATATTCGGGTAGGGGTAACCACCCCCGGCACTCCAGCTGTGGTGAGACTACAAACCCCCATGAGGCATTGCAAGAGTCTAACAGCCACAGGCATGGCTCCCAGAGGCAGGGGGGTTGATGGGATTTGTAGTTGCACTGTAGCTGGAGCGCTGAGGTTGCCTGCTTACTTTACCATTGTTTTTTGTTTTTTTTCCATCTTTTTATGTAGCGGGGAAGATGTTAACAACACTCGGTGCTGTAGAAGTCTCCCTGTGGCGCTGCGTAGCTCACCTCTCCACCACACAACACAATGCCGCGTTTGCCGCTAATCCAACAGCACATAAGCCTCGCAGGATGAGATGTAAAGTATACCGTAATTGCTTAAAGCAGCTCGGTCTCTCTCAGACCCCCGGCGTGCCTGGCAATCTGAGTAAGTGTCTGCTTTGCTGGTTACGTCGGATTACAGCCCCGCTGGGCGCGAAACGGGACAGGAATTTATTTTTAAACATTCAGTCTGTAGAGGAGTAGAAAACGAGGGGGGGGGGGGGGGGGAAGGCAAAACAAAATTCATTGCAATCTCCCCTGATGAGGTGTACATGATGGGTTGGGTGGGGGCGGAGGGGGACGAAACGCGTGCGACACAGATTTTATTTTCTGTTATCCACATGTGACATCATACGCCAGTTCTGGAAGGGTTTCCACCTTCTGCTTCTTGTTCATACCAATGACAACATGTTTTCTGTTTCCTGGCCAAGCAAAGTAGCACCCTAAATCACAGCATTGGGCCCCAACAGTTCAGACTAAAATGGCTCCGAGCTTCACCTCCTGGGGTACTGCACATGCTTGGCCAATAGGCTTTGCCCCTTTTAAAGCTGAACCCTCCGAAAGGCTGGGGGCCTTTCAGTCTGGCACAGTTGTACCGGCTCCTCTCCTGGACTGGAATCATAGCTCCCAACTGTCCCGGATTTCAAGGGACTGTCCCTGTTTTGGAGCAAAGTCCCTCTGTCCCTCTTTCCTCCTCATTTGTCTCTCATGTTGGTCTGCTCTATATAGCTGTATATAAAATTCACTTTTTATGTTTCAAAAAGTGTTTCCCAGTGCTAAACCTTTCATCCAATTTCTAAATTGCTGCATTTGTAAATATCAAAACCCAATATAAAGGAATAGTAATGGTAAACAAAATGCAGTTGTGGATTTAACAATTTTTTTTTGTATAATTCTCCTTTTTAAGGGGGTGTGGCATAGGGTGTGTCCTATGTCTACATACTTTTTCAACTTTGTGTCCCTCATTCCCATCTCAAAAAGTTGGGAGGTATGCTGGAATGGCTTTATCTGATTTCACTGCACACTCTGAGCTTCTCACCATGTGCATTAGAAGCTGCAGCAAGTCAGATAGAGTGCCGCCTCATTAACTGGAGGACGACCTCAATCGTGTAGCCCTTTCCTTCCCAGCCTGCCTGTCCCTGGCCCACCATTGGATGTCATTCAATCATGGAGGCTCAGCATCACATGTGAGCATTGCCTATGCAAATACAGCCTGCCTAGAAAATCCCACTCCTCAAGACTGATGGGGAGGACCTCTGATGTGATGGGTGTGACTTCTGATGTGATGGGTGTGACTTCTGATGTGATAGGAGGACCTCTGATGTGATGGGAGGACCTCTGATGTGATGGAGGGAGTCCTGATGTGATGGGTGTGACTTCTGATGTGATGGGTGTGACTTCTGATGTGATGGGAGGACCTCTGATGTGATGGGAGGACCTCTGATGTGATGGAGGGAGTCCTGATGTGATGGGTGTGACTTCTGATGTGATGGGAGGACCTCTGATGTGATAGGTGGCCTTTGATGTGATGGGGTGGGGGGCTATGATGTGATGGGTGGCTATGATGTGATGGGTGGGCTCTGATGTGATGGGTGGGCTCTGATGTGATGGGTGTCCTTTGATGTGATGGGTGGGCTCTGATGTGATGGGTGTCCTTTGATGTGATGGGTGTCCTTTGATGTGATGGGTGTCCTTTGATGTGATGGGTGGGCTCTGATGTGATGGGTGTCCTTTGATGTGATGGGTGTCCTTTGATGTGATGGGTGTCCTTTGATGTGATGGGTGGGCTCTGATGTGATGGGTGTCCTTTGATGTGATGGGTGGGCTCTGATGTGATGGGTGTCCTTTGATGTGATGGGTGGACTCTGATGTGATGGGTGGGCTCTGATGTGATGGGGGGCCTATGATGTGATAGGGTGGGGATCTTTGATGTGATAGGGTGGATTTTGATGTGATGGGTGTGACTTCTGATGTGATGGGTGTGACTTCTGATGTAATGGGTGTGACTTCTAATGTGATGGAGGACCTCTGATGTGATGAGGGGGGGGGGCTTTGATGTGATGGAGGACATCTGATGTGATGGGAGGACCGCTGATGTTATAGGGGGACCTTTGATGTGATGGGAAGACCTCTGATGTGATGGGAGGACCGCTGATGTTATAGGGGGACCTCTGATGTGATGGGGGGACCTCGGATGTGATGGGAAGACCTCTGATGTGATGGGGGGACCTCGGATGTGATGGGAGGACCTCTGATGTGATGGGAGGACCTCTGATGTGATGGGGGGAGGGTGCTTTGATGTGATTGAGGACCTCTGATGTGATGGGGGGGACCTCTGATGTGATGGGGAGACCTCTGATGTGATGAGGGGGGAGACCTCTGATGTGATGAGGGGGGAGACCTCTGATGTGATGGGGGGAGGGTGCTTTGATGTGATTGAGGACCTCTGATGTGATGGGGGGGACCTCTGATGTGATGGGGAGACCTCTGATGTGATGAGGGGGGAGACCTCTGATGTGATGAGGGGGGAGACCTCTCATGTGATAGGGGGAGGGTGCTTTGATGTGATGGAGGACCTCTGATGTGATGGGGGGAGGGTGCTTTGATGTGATGGAGGACCTCTGATGTGATGGGGGACCTCTGATGTGATGGGGGGGGACCTCTGATGTGACGGGGGGACCCTCTGATGTGATGGAGGGCCTCTGATGTGATATGGGGGGTGGGGGGGGGCTCTAATGTAATGAGGACACCTCTGATGTGATAGAGGATCTCTGATGTGATGGGGGACCTCTGATGTGATTGGTCCAGGATGAGCTGGGCTCAGAGGAAGTGGGTTGAATGATGCTGGCTATCAGACTGAGGACATTTAGTGGCATAAAAAAGTACTGCATGGGGACTATTGCAGCAAATGCCAGTGTTGTTGTTTTATCTTTCAATGGACTGTTCATTTTATTCTTGTTAATTTTGTCTGGGGTTCTGCTATGAAAGGTATAAACAAGGAAGATGCGTGTTCTCCAGAAATGTACCAAATCATTTTTCTTTTTTCCTTGAAATCTAAGCTGAGAAGCTGCAGTACACCTTGTGGGCACTGGATGATGCTGGTGAGCCCGGGGTCCCCGGTGATGTATAGCCGTCCTCCGGCGGATGGCATTTTAGTGCTTTGGCGTGTTTGTTTGCATGTTTATAGTAACGTTATACCCAGGCATTGGCTGAGCGGTGTGGCTATACATACGGTCGATGGGCGCTCGGTTGCGGCGGCTCTGTAATGCGCCGGCTCGGATTACTTCTCATCATCTCCCCAGCTCTCCGCTCTGACCTTTTGTTCTCCATTCTGCAGCTTTTTGAAATTCGCTTTCTTTGTGCCCATCACTCTCTCGTTGTGTTTGAAATTCTTTCTTTCCTGTTGCGGCTCCTTTCATATTTCAGGCTTCATGTATTAATCATGAGTGTTGGTGAAGGCAGGGAACGCCGCCACTCCTAAATTAGTTAGTAAACTCGGTCGGAGCTCCCGTGGCCCGCCATGCGAAACGTGCGCTGGGGGAAAAATCGGTTCAGAAAAGAGGGACTGAGCGCAACATCCGGGTCCGGGTACCAAATCCCAAAGTGGATGCTGGGGAGCTGCAGAGAGCAAACTTGGTGCAAGGTCATTGCAAGGGGTGCTGTATATCAGTGTTCCTCAATAAGGGTGCCCTTTGGGTTTCCTAGGGGTGCCACAGACACGAGACCCAATTTGCCCTGGATGATCAGCGATAGATGAGGGGACCCTGTGGTGATGAGGGACCCTGATGTGATGAAAAGATTCTGATGGGATGAGGGGGACTCTGTCTTGGGGAGGCCTATGACTCTGATAGGGGGACTCTGTGGTGATGAGGAACCTCTGATGTGAAGAAAGGTCCTGTAATGTGAAGGGGAGGTTCTGGAATTCTTGATAGCATGGGGCTTCTGATGTGATGGGGGGCTTCTAATGTGATTTAGGGGACCTCTTATGTGAACAGGGGGGGGGGTGTGATGTGATGGGGGACCTCTGATGTAATGGGGGGCCTCTGATGTGATGGGGGGACCTCTGATGTGATGGGGGGCCTCTGATGTGATGGGGGGACCTCTGATGTGATGGGGGGACCTCTGATGTCATGGGGGGACCTCTGATGTGATGGGAGGACCTTTGATGTGATGGGGGGACCTTTGATGTGATGGGGGGACCTTTGATGTGATGGGGGGGACCTTTGATGTGATGGGGGACCTTTGATGTGATGGGGGGACCTTTGATGTGATGGGGGGACCTTTGATGTGATGGGGGGGGACCTTTAATGTGATGGGGGGGACCTTTGATGTGATGGGGGGACCTTTGATGTGATGAGGGGACCTTTGATGTGATGAGGGGACCTTTGATGTGATGGAGGGACCTTTGATGTGATGGGAGGACCTCTGATGTGATGGGAGGACCTCTGATGTGATGGGAGGACCTCTGATGTGATGGCCGGACCTCTGATGTGATGGGAGGACCTCTGATGTGATGGCCGGACCTCTGATGTGATGGCCGGACCTCTGATGTGATGGGAGGACCTCTGATGTGATGGGAGGCCCTCTGATGAGATGGGAGGACCTCTGATGAGATGGGAGGACCTCTGATGAGATGGGAGGACCTCTGATGTGATGGGAGGACCTCTGATGAGATGGGAGGACTTCTGATGGGATGGGGGGACCTCTGATGGGATGGGGGGACCTCTGATGAGATGGGGGGACCTCTGATGGGATGGGGGGACCTCTGATGGGATGGGGGGACCTCTGATGGGATGGGGGGACCTCTGATGTGATGAGAATACCTCTGATGTGATTTGGGGGGGGGGGTGATGGGGGATCTCTGATCTGATCTTACAAGCATAATCCGTTTCTGGAGAATGCTTGGAATCCAAAGCACTCGCATATCAAAGCGAGTTTCCCCATAGAAGTCAATGGAAACGAAGATAATTTGTTCCGCATTGACTTCTATGGCATGCAATACCGCATGTGGCCAGAGGTGGGGGGCGCCGGAGAGCCTTTGGAAATACTCTGGGACAGCTCGGCTGATCTCGGGAATGGAGTATTTCCGAGTGATTCCGACTATTTCCGAACGGCTCCGAACTGTTCCGAGTGTCACCGGCGCCCCCGCACCTCTGCGCAAATGCGGTACTGCACACCCCATTAGCTTGAATTAGACAACACTCGCGAACCGAGTCAGGATTTAAAAAAAAAAAAGTTGCCCGTTATTCCAAACGCTCGTAAACCGCGTTACTCGTAAACCGAGGTTCCACTGTAGTTATGTTCATGTTCCCAGGCTCAGGTTTCCCATTGATAAGTAGCATTTATGTGTTTTACATTTCAGACTGGGGGGGGGGGCTGTACATTTTGCATACTTTTAAAGCGTGCCACAACTGAAAAATGTTGAGAAACACTTTTGTCTCAAGGAAAAAGAGGTTTAATCTCTGTATTTGGAAAGGCTTCTTTACAGTAAGAGCTGTAAGATGAGGAATAGACTTCCACAATAGAGAGACAACCTTGTAGCTTTTCAAAACGTCTGGATGTGATTCTAAATACATGAAATGTAACTGTCTATTGTTGTTTATAAATAGTAATATTGTATTGTTGATCCAGGGAGTATCCAATCGCCTGTGGTGTTCCGTAAAGACCGAGCTTTATGGCTTTTTTTTTTCTCTGGATCATCTGCAGGCCTAGGCTTCTGAGGAGGATATGCTGTCTTTTTTATATATAGCTCTATCTATCTATCTATCTATCTATCTATCTATCTATCTATCTATCTATCTATCTATCTATCTACACTATATTACCAAAAGTATTGGGACGCCTGCCTTTACACACACACATGAACTTTAATGGCATCCCAGTCTTAGTCCGTAGGGTTCAATATTGAGTTGGCCCCGCCCTTTGCAGCTATAACAGCTTCAACTCTTCTGGGAAGGCCGTCCACAAGGTTTAGGAGGGTGTCTTTGGGAATGTTGGACCATTCTTCCAGAAGCACATTTGTGAGGTCAGGAACTGATGTTGGACGAGAAGGTCTGGCTTGCAATCTCCGCTCTAATTCATCACAAAGGTGTTCTATCGGGTTGAGGTCAGGACTCTGTGCAGGCCAGTCAAGTTCCTCCACCCTAAACTCGCTCATCCATGTCTTTATGGACCTTTGCTTTGTGCACTGGTGTGCAGTCATGTTGGAACAGGAAGGGGCCGTCCCCAAACTGTTCCCACAAAGTCGGGAGCATGAAATTGTCCAAAATGTCTTAGTATACTGACGCCTTAAGTGTTCCCTTTACTGGAACTAAGGGGCCAAGCCCAACCCCTGAAAAACAACCCCCACACCATAATCCCCCCTCCACCAAATGATTTGGACCAGAGCACAAAGCAAGGTCCATAAAGACATGGATGAGTGAGTTTGGGGTGGAGGAACTTGACTGGCCTGCACAGAGTCCTGACCTCAACCCGATAGAACACCTTTGGGATGAATTAGAGTGGAGACAATGAGCCAGACCTTCTCGTCCAACATCAGTGCCTGACCTCACAAATGCACTTCTGGAAGAATGGTGAAACATTCCCATAGACACCCTCCTAAACCTTGTGGACGGCCTTCCCAGAAGAGTTGAAGCTGTTATAGCTGTAAAGGGCGGGGCCAACTCAACATTGAACCCTACGGACTAAGACTGGGATGTCATTAAAGTTCATGCGTGTGTAAAGGCAGGTGTCCCAATACTTTTGACAATATAGTGTATCTATCTATCTGGGGTCTTCAAAAAGTTTCCGCACTTTAATATTATTTATATATATATATAAAAAATGTGTGTGTGTGTATATAATATATAATATTTTATTTTATTTCATATATATATTGCTTATGTTTGTCATTTGGTTGAACTCAATGGACGTGTGAATGGGCCCAGAATGTCGCTGATGTTGCAATCCTATGAACGTCACAGCTGATTGGCCGCTGATACTAAATACCCAACTTCTCTTTCCTGCAGATGACGTGCCTCCATACTTCAAGACGGAGCCGGTGCGGAGTCAGGTCCACCTGGAGGGCAACCGTTTGGTTCTCACTTGCATGGCGGAGGGGAGCTGGCCTCTCGAATTTAAATGGCTGCACGACCACAAGGAGCTGACCAAGTTCTCCCTGGAGTACAGGTCTGTCATCCATTCTAATACTAAGAATAATATTTTAGTGCTAATATCTTAATACTTCGCTTTATAAAGCAACAATGAAAATCCGGAATACCAGTCACTGTAACCTGCGCTCGCTCTATGGTTAGTCTATGATGTCATTGGATGAAGCGGTGAGAAGTCGCTCTATCACGGCGCAATGTCATGTCAGCAGTGTGGGCGGAGTTCTAGAATCGCTCCCCAAAGTGTGTTTTCTGTTGCAACAATCCCATGTATAGATCGCTCTCTGAATGATCACTCTCTGAATGATCGCTATATCTTTGAATGGTTGCTCTCTGAATGGTTGCTCTCTGAATGGTTGCTCTCTGAATGGTTGCTCTCTGAATGGTTGCTCTCTGAATGGTTGCTCTCTGAATGGTTGCTCTCTCTCTGAATGGTTGCTCTCTCTCTGAATGGTTGCTCTCTCTCTGAATGGTTGCTGTCTGAATGGTTGCTGTCTGAATGGTTGCTGTCTGAATGGTTGCTGTCTGAATGGTTGCTCTCTGAATGGTTGCTCTCTGAATGGTTGCTCTCTGAATGATCGCTCTCTCTCTGAATGGTCGCTCTCTCTGAATGGTCGCTCTCTCTGAATGATCGCTCTCTCTGAATGATCGCTCTCTCTGAATGGTCGCTCTCTCTCTGAATGGTCGCTCTCTCTCTGAATGGTCGCTCTCTCTCTGAATGGTCGCTCTCTCTCTGAATGGTCGCTCTCTCTCTCTGAATGATTGCGCTCTCTGAATGATCGCTCGCTCTCTGAATGATCGCTCGCTCTCTGAATGATCTCGCTCTCTCTGAATGATTTTGCTCTCTCTGAATGATCTCGCTCTCTTGCAAACTGTCAGGTCACCTGAGGCCAGGTGACAGATGCACACCATTGGGGTCAGGAGTGCACCGCTTTGGTAGTGGACCCTACAGCTGACTGCTGCGGATGGAATCCTGGGTGCTACAGGAAGGCAGGTCCATTGGGGTACCAACACGGATCCCACAGGGAGCTAGAACATAAGATTCCCCAGGGCAGGGAGTCTAAGAGCCAGCAGGTGTTCACCAGAGCCTCTAGTGGTGAGGATGGACTACGCTGCAGCTGACTCCAGGTCGCGGACCCCAGGGTCTCCCAGCTCACGGTAGGCTATAGGAGGATAAGCTAAAGGTCGGGGCAACTAGCAGACAAGGATAAATGGAGAACAAGCCAAAGGTCAGGGTCACAAGCAGGCAGGGATAGTCGGGAACACGCCAAGATCGGTAACCGAGACAAACGTAGAGCACACAGCAAGCAGGAAACCAAACACACAATATTGCACGGCAAGGCAGGCTTGGAGAACACAATGTTAATTAGCGGTTCCTGTTGAGGCTAGGGTGGAGCCACACTGAGGGAAGATTACTTAACCATGCAGGTGTGAGAGTACAAGCCCTAAGGCTGATACACAGTCCAGGTAAGAGACAGACAGGTCATGAAAGTATTACTGCAAGGTCACGACACAAACACTGTAGCCATGTACAGCAGGAAATCTGTAGCTAACCACAAAAAAAGCAAAATATTTGGACTTTCTTACAAAGTTGCCGTTGTGACTCGGCCGTTATCCATACAAAAGTATCAAAATACGGTGTGAACAAAATATTTGCATTTGGTGACGAGGGGGCAGAACAGCCGATCTCCATATCTGTATAAATATGTCTGAGGTCAATACGCAAATGTAGAAAATTTGTTGTTTGTATCAAGAAACAGGGGAGTGACCAAGGGGGGACAAAAGAAGCAGCTATCCAGGATATAGAGAAAAGAAACGTCTGATGGAATGTTTTATTTATTTATCTATTATTTATAAAAAGGGTAGTTCCACTTTCATGGGGGAAAAATGGTAAATAAAAAAAGTAATTGAACATGTACAATCGCAGCACAGCGTCATATTGTAATTTGAATGTTATTAAAATCTTTCCTTTTCAATCTACAGCCGCTGTAATTTTCTGTAAATATGACCACCTGGAGGCGCTCTGCACACAGATGGTATACAGAACACCCCCCCCCCCCCCTTAAATGTCAATTTCTGCTTGTGTGATTGGCTCACTGATTTGCACTATAATACAAGTCAGATTTTGGGCATCCCCTGCAACACAAATGTCATTTTTGGTGAGATATTCCCAAAGGGAAATCACATCTAAAGGGATGCGGACCCTGCCACTTTCCTCAGAGCCCTGCAGGTACAGCAGATGATTGATAATTATGAAGTCACTCCCATTCACAGTCACTCTGTCCATGGACACAGAGAAACAGCTATTTCTTCAGAGTAACAAAAGATAGAAATCTGGTACTAAGTTTGTTACAATCCCTGCAATGTACATAGTCACCCGGGGGGGGGGGGGGTGGAGTTTCTTCAAGAAATGTGGAGTTACTCCTTATGAAGTCTTTGGGGGTGGGCAAGGAACTAATGGATATATTATGTGTTGGGAAAAATCCCCCCCCCCCCACTCAAAAAAAAAAATTACTAATCTGCATGGTTACCCCCTAAGCATAATTTCCCTCCTCCCAGGACAAGTGTGCCCCCCTGCTGAAGTCCCTCTGGCCAGCACATATCTTTGCTCCCCCCCCATCCCACCTCCCAACTCAAATCATCCTTCCCCAAATCCCCCTAGCACAAATCCCCCCCCCCCCAAAAAAAAATCAATATCCCTAGCACAAAATTACAAAAATCACTCCTAGCACAAATTCTCTACTCCTCAAATTCCCCCTCCGAGTACACATCCTCTCCCCCCCCCCCAGCACAAATTCCCCCCATCCCCCTCCTAGCACAAATCGCCCCTCCCCCACAAAACAATTACTCATTCTAGCACAAATTCTCTACTCCTCAAATTGCCCCTACGAGTACACATCCTAAACCCCCCCCCATCCCCCTTCTAGCAAAAATCTCCCCTCCCCCCACAAAACAATTACTCATTCTAGCACACATTTTCTACTCCTCAAATTTCCCCTCCGAGTTTCCCCCCCCCCCCTACTCCAAATCCACCCTCCTAGCACAAATCTCCCCTCCACTTAAAAAAAACACTCCTAGCACAAATTCCCTACTCCTCAAATTTCTCCTCCAAGTACACATCCTCCCCCCCCCCACACTCCTAATCCCTCCTCCCAGCACAAATTTCCCCCCATCCCCCTCCTAGCACAAATCCCCCCCCAAAAAAAAATACTCCTATCACAAATCCTCTACTTCTCAAATTTCCCCTCCGAGTACACATCCTCTCCCCCCTCACTCCAAATCATCCCTCCCAGCACAAATCCCCCTCCCCCACCTAGCAAAAATCCCCCCCTCCAAATTTCCCCTCTTAGCACAAATACCCTCCAGGCATCCCTACTAGTACAAACCCCCTCCCCAGCTCTTCTAGCACATATACTCTTCCCCCAATCCCCCCCTCCCAACACAAATCCCCCCCAAATCACCTTTCCTAGCACAGCCCCCCGAATTTCCCCTCTTAGAACAACCCTCTGTTGCCCCCCTTAATTCCCCCACCCAACACAAATCCCCCCCCCCCAATCTCCTCATAGTGCCCCTGCACCTCACATGATACCACAGTGCCCCGGCTGCCCACCCCTTGTCCTGGCCCTGCTGGCCGATGTGGAAGGCAATAAAAAAAAATCAACAAAACAATAAAAAAACAAGTCTAAAAAATAAATGGAAGAGCGCGCAGAAGACGGTAGGAATGGTGGGTGTTATTTTATTGAAGACCCGCTTTCTAATGGCTTTTATCACATTTATTCATCGCGTTCTACTTTCAGTAAAAATGGTTTGTCATTTAAGGAAATTCTGCACTTACTGGAATGCGTTTCAAAAATCTCACAGAAAAAAAAAAAACGCAGAAAACGCGGATTGTTTTATAACTCTCTGACCCCACTTCAGATACTCGGCTTTAATGTATCTTTCAGACAATTCTTAGATTTTTCTTTTCATTGGTCCTTCTAAAACCCCCCAAAAAAAGGAAAAAAAACCCATAAAAAGTAAATTTGCATTCAGGTGCATAAAAAGCGGAATAATTAAAAAAAACTTGGAATGGAAGCTGCGGCATGCCGCGGTTATAAACCGGGAAGAGAAGGCACAAAAAGGGATGAAGATAGAACGCTGTCGTTTGTGAGGACGAACCGCCATAAAAGGAGACGCACAGAGCGCTCTTCAGTTTCCTTCCTGCTTTTAGTGAAAAAAAAAGATCAAAACTGTATCAAAAAGAGCAGAAAGCAATGGCGGTGCACGCCGTCCCTGCCAGCGGATTAAAATGGATGGCCAAGGTCACGTTCAAGTTCAGCGATCTTCATGAAAGCACTTAGCTTGTGGCCTCCTCCTTAGCCTTTAATAATCATATTAGGCGCGTTTTGCCGCCCATAGAGCCAACTGTTATCCGCCTCAATTTACTAAAATGTAGCGATTGTTATTTTCGCCAACGAAGGCCGAGGTAATGTGAAATATTCCTTCCGGCTGAAGATTGTCTGAGTTACAATGATGTTTCGTGACAAAGGCGAAACACATCTTAAGGCGGTATTAAACCCGAAAAGCAAACATTTCTTAGATGTGATGGCTGCATTCGTTTTTGTTTTTTAGGCTTTCTTTCTTTTATTTTCATCTGGTGATCTGGCCAGTAAGTCTGTTGTTTTTCAAAAGAACAAGCTGGGATGCAGGTGTAGAAGTTAAAAGGGGGTCGGGGGGGGGGGGGGGGGGAGAAACATGTAATGTTTTATTGTCTTTTGTTTTACATGTTTTTATATTAAAAAAAATATATTTACAGTATACATATCATATATTTTATGTGTGTGTGTGTATATATATATATATAATTTAAAAAAATATTTAGCATTACAGTTTTTTATTTAAAAAAAAAAATATATATATATATATATATATATATATATATATATATATATATATGATTATTTATTTTTTAATAAAAAACTGTAATGCTAAATATATTTTTATATATATTTAAAAAAATATTTAGCATTACAGTTTTTTATTAAAAAATAAAAAAATAAATATATATATATATATATATATATATATATATATATATATATATATATATATATATAATTTATTTTTTTAATAAAAAACTGTAATGCTAAATTTATAGAGAGAGAGAGAGATATTAAAAAAATATTTAGCATTACAGTTTTTTATTAAAAAATAAATATATATTTAAAAAATATTTAGCATTATGTTTTTTTTTTATAAACATACAGAATGTATATAAAATATAACACAAATAAACAAAAACAATAAAAAAAATCTAATCATACATATATACATATATATATATATATATATATATATATATATATATATATATATATATAAAGCAAAGGGTGTATATAAAAGGCCCTCCAATACACCACTCAGCGCCAGAGACAAAACTTTGCTAGTCTAAGCAATAGGTAGAAATATCTAATGAACCAAATGGATCAAAGAGACTGACCAGCAAAAAGAATTTCCTAGTAATAAACCAGGACAACTCATATATATATATATATATATATATATATATATATATATATATATATATATATATATATATATTTATTTTTTTGATTTTTTTTATTATTTTTTTTTTATTTGTGTTATATTTTATAGACATTTTGTATTTTAAATATATTTATTTATTTAAAAAAATATTTAGCATTAGTTTTTTATTTAAATAAAATTTTATATAATATATATATATCTTCATTTTTTTTAATTGTTTTTGTTTATTTGTGATATATTTTATATACATATAACAACACTCCACCCCCCACAGACTCGCATTAGTTTCTGTGGGCCTAGCTGTCAGTTTGCATGTGTCTGTGCAGGCGTTGTCATCCGTCGGTAGCCTGTAAGTCTCCATGTATTACGCCGTGTTGTGCAGACATTATTACGCCGGTAATTTACCTCATATTTGCGATTCTTTTATATTGGCGTTCTCCGGGGGGGGGGGGGGCATACTTCAGAAAAACCTCACATATGCTACAGCAAATTGCATGTATTAACGCTAACGTCTGTCACCTTTGTCTCGGCACACATCACGCAGCGTGACAAGCTGAATTATATCGACTTTGCCTGGAATGTAAACCGCGTTCCACTTTTTTTTCTCTCGCCTGACGTTCGCAGTATTTAGTCAAGGTTTGTTCTCGGGGTGGTGCAGACTGCGGTACGCTGGATTCGGATGATGGAAGGGTTAGCTGCATGAGATCCATTCTGCAAATGGTTATCTTCACAGCAGGAGTCACCTTGTACAGAAGGAATACAGAGACAGCAGGGCTGGGAGAGTGAGGAGGGTTACGGGGTTCCCCTTTAGTATTGCGATGCATCTTTTCTGCAATATGGTGCGCGGTTGTTTTACGGCCAGAACATTTTTCAACAGATAAAACACACATAGAGTAAAGGTTTTGGCTGCCAAAAGATATGTATTGCTGTCCATCCTGTCCTGAGATTTACACAGCCCTGTTTTACAGCACAGCCAGCCTGGCAGGGGACCTGAACTTTCTCTGCTGCAGTTTTACTTTCACTTACAGTTTTCCTTCCTTTTGCTATCCTGAAACTGCACAGTGAATGGAGAAGAAGCGATCTCTTATTAGCATGCTCCTTGCACCTGATTGCTGAAATAAAAGAAGAATCTTCCTGATATGTACACCGCTTTGCTATGCAGCCCTGTCTGGCAGGGGAGGGGCCTGTTTTTTTGTTTTGCAGCATCACAGGCAGCTGGGTGGGATGTATGGTTAAGAATAGGCTAGGGCAAAGGGTTAGCTGTGGTTAGGATTGGGCTAAGGCAGAGCTTTGGGCTGCAGGATTAAGAACAGACTACAGGAAAGGGCTAGTATTAGGCTATGGGAAAGCACTAGGGTACAGGGTTAGGAGTAGTGTACAGGAAAGGACTAGGTGCAGGGTTAGAGTTGGGCCATGGGCAGGCCTAGAGTGCAAGGTTGGGAACGGGCTATGAGAAAAGACTAGGATTCAGGGTTGCGATTGGGCTGTGAGAAAAGACTAGGGTGCAGGGTTGATATTAGGCTACAGAAAAGGACTAGGGTATAGGGTTCAGAATGGGCTGTGGGAAAGGACTTAGGGTGCAGGGTTAAGATTAGTGTACAGGAAAGAACTAGGGTGCAGGATCCATGGGAAAGCACTGGGGTGCAGGGTTGGGACTGGGCTGTTGTGGTGTGGGAAAGGTCTAGGATGCAGGATTAAGATTGCAGTACAGGAAAAACTAGGGTGTAGGGTTAGGGTAGGGATTTGGCTACAGGAAGAGACTGGTATGCAGGATTTGGGTTGGGCCATATGAAAGAAATGGGGTGCAGGTTTGGGATTGGGCTACAGGAAAGGATTAGAGTGCAGAGTGGGGATTGGGCCATGGGAAAGGACTAAGTTCAGGGTTGAGCTTGGGCTACAAGAAAAGACTAGGGTATGGGGTTGGGATTGGGTTATAGGAAAGGACTAGTGTGCAGGATTGGGATGCAGGAGAGGACTGGGTTCAGGGTTGAGACTAAGCTACAGGAAAGGACTAAGGTGTAGGGATGGGATTGGGTTACAGGAAAGGACTAGGGTGCAAGTTTGGGATTGGGTTACAGGAAAGGACTAGGGTGCTGGGCTATGATTGGGTTACAGGAAAGGACTATTGTGTAGGTTTAGGGTTGGGTTTAATAGGAAAGGACTAGGATCTAGGTTTAGGGTTGGGTTATAGGAAAAGACTAGGGTGTTGGGTTTGGTTGCAGGAAAGGACTATGGTGTGGTTGGGACTGGGTTATAGGAAAGGACTAGGGTGCAGGTTTGGGATTGGGTTTTAGGAAAGGACTTGGGTGCAGGGTTGGGTTTGGGTCATAGGAAAGGACTAAGGTGCAGGGTTGGGTTTGGGTTATAGGAAAGGACTAGGGTGCAGGGTTGGGTTTGGTTTATAGGAAAGGACTAGGGTGCAGGGTTGGGTTTGGGTTATAGGAAAGGACTAGGGTGCAGGGTTGGGTTTTGTTTATAGGAAAGGATTAGGGTGCAGGGTTGGGATTGGGTTATAGGAAAGGACTAGGGTGCAGGGTTGGGTTTGGGTTATAGGAAAGGACTAGGGTGCAGGGTTGGGTTTGGGTTATAGGAAAGGACTAGGGTGCAGGGTTGGGTTTGGGTTATAGGAAAGGACTAGGGTGCAGGGTTGGGTTTGGGTCATAGGAAAGGACTAGGATGCAGGGTTGGGATTGGGTTATAGGAAAGGACTAGGGTGCAGGGTTGGGTTTGGGTTATAGGAAAGGACTAGGGTGCAGGGTGCAGGGTTGGTTTATAGGAAAGGACTAGTGTGCAGGGTTGGGTTTGGGTTATAGGAAAGGACTAGGGTGCAGGGTTGGGTTTCGTTTATAGGAAAGGACTAGGGTGCAGGGTTGGGTTTGGGTTATAGGAAAGGACTAGGGTGCAGGATTGGGTTTGGGTTATAGGAAAGGATTAGAATGCAGGGTTGGGTTTGGGTTATAGGAAAGGACTAGGGTGCAGGGTTGGGTTTGGGTTATAGGAAAGGACTAGGGTGCAGGGTTGGGTTTCGTTTATAGGAAAGGATTAGGGTGCAGGGTTGGGATTGGGTTATAGGAAAGGACTAGGGTGCAGGGTTGGGTTTGGGTCATAGGAAAGGACTAGGATGCAGGGTTGGGATTGGGTTATAGGAAAGGACTAGGGTGCAGGGTTGGGATTGGGTTATAGGAAAGGACTAGGGTGCAGGGTGCAGGGTTGGGTCATAGGAAAGGACTAGGGTGCAGGGTTGGGTTTGGGTTATAGGAAAGGACTAGTGTGCAGGGTTGGGTTTGGTTTATAGGAAAGGACTAGTGTGCAGGGTTGGGTTTGGGTTATAGGAAAGGACTAGGGTGCAGGGTTGGGTTTCGTTTATAGGAAAGGACTAGGGTGCAGGGTTGGGTTTGGGTTATAGGAAAGGACTAGGGTGCAGGATTGGGTTTGGGTTATAGGAAAGGATTAGAATGCAGGGTTGGGTTTGGGTTATAGGAAAGGACTAGGGTGCAGGGTTGGGTTTGGGTTATAGGAAAGGACTAGGATGCAGGGTTGGGATTGGGTTATAGGAAAGGACTAGAATGCAGGGTTGGGTTTGAGTTATAGGAAAGGACTAGGGTGCAGGGTTGGGTTTCGTTTATAGGAAAGGACTAGGGTGCAGGGTTGGGTTTGGGTTATAGGAAAGGACTAGGGTGCAGGGATTGGGTTTGGGTTATAGGAAAGGATTAGAATGCAGGGTTGGGTTTGGGTTATAGGAAAGGACTAGGGTGCAGGGTTGGGATTGGGTTATAGGAAAGGACTAGAATGCAGGGTTTGGTTTGGGTTATAGGAAAGGACTAGGGCGCAGGGTTGGGTTTGGTTTATAGGAAAGGACTAGGGTGCAGGGTTAGGTTTGTGTTATAGGAAAGGACTAGGGTGCAGGATTGGGTTTGTGTTATAGGAAAGGACTAGGATGCAGCGTTGGGTTTGGTTTATAGGAAAGGACTAGGGTGCAGGATTGGGTTTGGGTCATAGGAAAGGACTAGGGTGCAGGGTTGGGTTTGGTTTATAGGAAAGGACTAGGGTGCAGGATTGGGTTTGAGTTATAGGAAAGGACTAGGGTGCAGGATTGGGTTTGGGTTATAGGAAAGGACTAGGGTGCAGGATTGGGTTTGGGTTATAGGAAAGGACTAGGATGCAGGGTTGGGTTTGGTTTATAGGAAAGGACTAGGGTGCAGGATTGGGATTGGGTTATAGGAAAGTACTAGGGTGCAGGGTTGGGTTTGGTTTATAGGAAAGGACTAGGGTGCAGGATTGGGTTTGGGTTATAGGAAAGGACTAGGATGCAGGGTTGGGATTGGGTTATAGGAAAGGACTAGAATGCAGGGTTGGGTTTGGTTTATAGGAAAGGACTAGGGTGCAGGATTGGGTTTGAGTTATAGGAAAGGACTAGGATGCAGCGTTGGGTTTGGTTTATAGGAAAGGACTAGGGTGCAGGATTGGGTTTGGTTTATAGGAAAGGACTAGGGTGCAGGATTAGGTTTGAGTTATAGGAAAGGACTAGGGTGCAGGATTGGGTTTGGGTTATAGGAAAGGACTAGGGTGCAGGATTGGGTTGGGTTATAGGAAAGGACTAGGATGCAGCGTTGGGTTTGGTTTATAGGAAAGGACTAGGGTGCAGGATTGGGTTTGGTTTATAGGAAAGGACTAGGGTGCAGGATTAGGTTTGAGTTATAGGAAAGGACTAGGGTGCAGGATTGGGTTTGGGTTATAGGAAAGGACTAGGGTGCAGGTTTGGGTTATAGGAAAGGACTAGGATGCAGGGTTGGGATTGGGTTATAGGAAAGTACTAGGGTGCAGGGTTGGGTTTGGGTCATAGGAAAGGACTAGGGTGCAGGGTTGGGATTGGGTTATAGGAAAGGACTAGGGTGCAGGATTGGGTTGGGGTTATAGGAAAGGACTAGGACACATGGTTGGGATTGGGTTTGGGTCATAGGAAAGGACTAGGGTGCAGGGTTTTGTTTGGGTTATAGGAAAGGACTAGGGTGCAGGGTTGGGTTTGGTTTATAGGAAAGGACTAGGGTGCAGGATTGGGTTTGGGTTATAGGAAAGGACTAGAATGCAGGGTTGGGATTGGGTTATAGGAAAGGAGTAGGGTGCAGGGTTGGGATTGGGTTAAAGGAAAGGACTAGGGTGCAGGGTTAGGTTTGGGTCATAGGAAAGGACTAGGGTGCAGGGTTGGGTTTGGGTCATAGGAAAGGACTAGGGTGCAGGGTTGGGTTTGGGTCATAGGAAAGGACTAGGGTGCAGGATTGGGTTTGGGTCATAGGAAAGGACTAGGGTGCAGGGTTGGGTTTGGGTCATAGGAAAGGACTAGGGTTAAGATTAGGCTAGAGCAAAGATTTAGGCCACAATGTAAGAAGCAGGCAAGAGCCAACCGTAAAAAAATTATACTGCTGATATTTTTTAAATTTAGCAAGCAGAGTCCATAGCTGCAACGATGTTTGGAAAATATCAGTGAATATGTTTTTTCAGAGAAATGTCTTTCAAAAAATCCACCTCGCAGTGTGTGAAATCTGGGAAGGTAGACGGGCCAAACTCTTGCTATTGAATTGTTCTGGATCTGTGCAGTGAGACGAGAGAGGAAATATTTTGCAGTTGACAAGAAACACAGCCCGAGACAAATGTCCTATTGATTTCAAAGCGACTCTTCTCTTTGATGAAAGCGAAATTAATTTTCCCCGCAAATCTTGCGTGTTTTCTGCGGATAGGCAGACCTCATGAAATCCGTGTCACCGGGAGTGGGTGCCATCACAAGCAGTCTTTTCATATTGAGGTTCCGCCACAGGGATAGACAATCTATTGATAAAGTCGGCTTTATCTTCAGCTAAGAACAGCGGAATGTAATAATATTGTTTCCTTCTGCTGGGCTGCTCCGACGTCTGCCAAAAGCTGTATGAATCTCTGAAGCTATTTCCAGCTAAATCTGTGTGCGTGTGAAAAAAATAAAAAATAAAAAATAAAAAAAAAAAAGCTTTTAGCACGGTTTAAAGCTTTCTAAAAGACTGATGAAGCTTGCTAACAGCTTTTTTTTTAAAGCTATAGCAACCAAACTTTTTAATCCCCCCCCCCCTCCACCACATCCATAAGTTGGATCTTTGCAGAGAACTCTCTTAACCACTTGCTTTTCTTTTCACAGGCTTTTTTGTGAAATCAGTTGTTTAAATCAGTATTTTTTGCTAGAAAATTACTTAAAACCCCCCAAAGACATAGATTATTATTATTTATTTTTTAACAGAGACCCTAGGGAATAAAATGGCGATCGTTGCAATTTTTTATGTCACACGGTATTTGTGCAGCAGTTTTGCCAACGCAATTTTTTGGAAAGAAATACACTTTTTAATTAATAAAATAGAAAAAAAAAAACACAATTTTTTTGTACAATGTGAAATATGATGTTACGCCGAGTAAATAGATACCTAACATGTCACACTTTAAAATTGCGCACGCTCATGGAATGGCCACAAACCACGGTACCTAAAAATCTCCATAGGCGATGCTTTAAACGCCTTTACAGCTTACCCGTTTAGAGTTACAGAGGAGGTCCAGTGCTAGAATTATTGCTCTCGCTCTAATGTTTGTGGCGATACCTCACATGTGTGGTGCAAACACTGTTTACATATGCTGTGCGCGACTTTTGTATGCATTCGCTCCTACGCGCGAGCATAAAGGGATGGGGTCGCTTTCATTTTTTTTTTTATTATTATTATTTATTTAACTTTTTTATTTTTTACACTATCCCTTTAAATTTTTTTATTTATTTTTTATTGCTTTTATCCCTATTACAAGGAATGTAAACATCATCTGTATAAGAAATAAAAATGACAGGTCCTCTTTTTATGGAGAGATCTGAGGTCAAAAGGCCCCAAATTTCTTCGTTATTGTTGAAAGAAAATAATAAAAAAATAATAATTTGATCTTTCGATTAAAAAAATAAAAAAAATAATAAATTATATATTTTTTTATTTTTTAAAGGCGAAAGATCACATTTTCATCATTTTTTTTTTTTTCTTCCAGCCTGAATCAGAAGTGACTTCATGACGTCCCTCTGGTCCTCCAAGGCCGTAGAGGCGGTCAAAGAGTGTTCATTTTTTGATCACCTATGGGAGCAGCCGTCCGCCCCCTTTGGACGGTATTTGTGCAGCAGTTTTGCCAACGCATTTTTTTGGAAAAAAAATACACTTTTTAATTAATAAAATAGAAAAAAAAAACCACAATTTTTTTGTACAATGTGAAATATGATGTTACGCCGAGTAAATAGATACCTAACATGTCGCACTTTAAAATTGCGCACGCTCATGGAATGGCCACAAACCACGGTACCTAAAAATCTCCATAGGCGACGCTTTAAACGCCTTTACAGCTTACCCGTTTAGAGTTACAGAGGAGGTCCAGTGCTAGAATTATTGCTCTCGCTCTAACGTTTGTGGCGATACTTCACATGTGTGGTGCAAACACCGTTTACATATGCGTGCACGACTTTTGTATGCATCGCTCCTACGCGCGAGCATAAAGGGATGGGGTCGCTTTCATTTTTTTTTTTTATTATTATTATTTATTTAACTTTTTTATTTTTTACACTATCCCTTTTAATTTTTTTTTTTCATTTTTTTTTTTTATTATTGCTTTTATCCCTATTACAAGGAATGTAAACATCATCTGTATAAGAAATAAATATGATAGGTCCTCTTTATGGAGAGATCTGGGGTCAAAAGACCCCAAATCTCTTCGTTATTGTTGAAAGAAAATAATAATTTTTTTTTTTTGATCTTTCTCTTAAAAGAAAGAAAAAATAATAATAAATAAATAGATATTTTTTTATTTTTTAAAGGCGAAAGATCAAATTTTTTTATTTATTTTTTCTTCCAGCCTGAATCAGAAGTGACTTCGTGACGTCGCTCTGGTCCTCCAAGGCCGTAGAGGCGGTCAAAGAGTGTTCATTTTTTGATCGCCTATGGGAGCAGCCGTCCGCCCCCTTTGGATCGTTTCTCAGACGAACCGACGGAAATGGTAAGCCCTGAGAAACGCCGGCGATCGGCAGGAGGGGACGTCGGGCCGGTTTCATGAGAAAGCCAGCCATCTGCAGAAAAAAAACAATACTGGGGTTATGGTTGAAATCTTCAGCCATAATCCAGGTAAACCGGTATACAGCAATGTATATTTACGCATTGTGGTCGGCAAGTTGTTAAATGAACCACACATGCATATTTTGTCTATAGCTGCATTGCCCAGTGCTGGCAGAGCTGAGTAGTAGCCACACCCCTAAGCACAGATGTCCTCCCTTGTATTGCTAAGGAGGAGAAGGGGCGTGCCTATTAGACTGCACAATCATTTTGGACACTAGATAGGTGGAGGTAAGTCTTTATTAGACATGTGCACTGCCGAAAAAAAGAATCGTTTTAGTTTCATTCGTTTTTTTCCTAAATTCGTAAATTCAAAAGTTCAGAAATTAAAAAATTCGGAATTTGTAAATTCCAAAATTCGGAATTCATTAATTCGTAAATACGAAAATTCGAAAATTCAAAAAATCGGAATTTGGAAATTCGAAAAATTGGAATTCGGAAATTTAGAAAATTCGGAAATTAGAAAATCCAAAAATTTGAAATAACTAACTAATAATAACTAACTATTAAATTATAGGTATTGTAATTTCCTTTCAAATTTTCAAGTTTATGGAACGAATACGAATTTATCTGAAGTTAAGAATTATCCGAAATCAAGAATGCATCTAAACAAATGGAACGAAACTAAATAATAAATAATAATATTAATACGTTTTTATTATTATCATTATTGTTATTATTTATTATTATTAATTCGTTACGTTCCATTTGTTTAGATGCGGCATTCGTTATTACGGATAATTCGTAACTTCAGATAAATTCGTATTCGTTCACTAACAGACAAATTTGAAGGAAATTCCAATACCTATAATTTAATAGTTAGTAATAGTTAAGTTATTAATAGTTTAATCATTATTACAGATCTGGATCTGGATTTGGAACTCCGAACTTCCGGATTTGGAACTCCGAACTTCCGGATTTGGAACTCCGAACTTCCCGATTTGGAACTCCGAACTTCCCGATTTGGAACTCCGAACTTCCCGATTTGGAACTCCGAACTTTCCGGATTTGGAACTCCGAACTTTCCGGATTTGGAACTCCGAACTTTCCGGATTTGGAACTCCGAACTTTCCGGATTTGGAACTCCGAACTTTCCGGATTTGGAACTCCGAACTTTCCGGATTTGGAACTCCGAACTTCCCGGATTTGGAACTCCGAACTTCCGGATTTGGAACTCCGAACTTCGAACCTCCGGATTTGGAACTTAGAACTATGGGAGCAGCCGTCCGCCCCTTTTGGATCGTTTCTCAGACGAACCGACGGAAACGATAAGCCCGAGAAACGCCGGCGAGCGGCAGGAGGGGACGTCGGACCGGTTTCATGAGAAAGCCAGCCATCTGCAGAATAAAACAATACTGGGGTTATGGTTGATATCTTCAGCCATAATCCAGGTAAACCGGTATACAGCAATGTATATTTACGCATTGTGGTCGGCAAGTTGTTAAATGAACCACACATGCATATTTTGTCTATAGCTGCATTGCCCAGTGCTGGCAGAGCTGAGTAGTAGCCACACCCGTAAGCACAGATGTCCTCCCTTGTATTGCTAAGGAGGAGAAGGGGCGTGCCTATTGGACTGCACAGTCATTTTGGACACTAGATAGGTGGAGGTAAGTCTATATTAGACATGTGCACTGCCGAAAAAAAGAATCGTTTTAGTTTCATCCGTTTTTTTTCCTAAATTCGTAAACTCGAAAGTTCAGAAATTCAAAAATTCGTAAATTCGGAATTTGTAAATTCAAAAATTCGGAATTCATTCATTCGTAAATACGAAAATTCGAAAATTCAAAAAATCGGAATTTGGAAATTAGAAAAATTGGAATTCGGAAATTAGAAAATTTAGAAAATTCGGAAATTAGAAAATCCAAAAATTTGAAATAACTAACTAATAATAACTATTAAATTATAGGTATTGGAATTTCCTTTCAAACTTGGCTGTTCAGTGAACGTAACGAATTTATCTGGAGTTAAGAATTATCCGAAATCAAGAATGCCGCATCTAAACAAATGGAACAAAACTAAATAATAAATAATAATATTAATACGTTTTTATTATTATCATTATTGTTATTTATTATTATTAATTTGTTACGTTCCATTCGTTTAGATGCGGCATTCGTTATTACGGATAATTCGTAACTTCAGATAAATTCGTATTCGTTCACTAACAGACAAATTTGAAGGAAATTCCAATACCTATAATTTAATAGTTAGTAATAGTTAAGTTAATAATAGTTTAATCATTATTTCAGATCTGGATCCGGATCTGGATTTGGAACTCCGAACTTCCGGATTTGGAACTCCGAACTTCCGGATTTGGAACTCCGAACTTTCCGGATTTGGAACTCCGAACTTTCCGGATTTGGAACTTCGAACTTTCCGGATTTGGAACTCCGAACTTCCGGATTTGGAACTCCGAACTTCCGGATTTGGAACTCCGAACTTCCGGATTTGGAACTCCGAACTTCCGGATTTGGAACTCCGAACTTCCGGATTTGGAACTCCGAACTTCCGGATTTGGAACTTAGAACTTTCCGGATTTGGTACTCTCGGACTTCCGGATTTGGAACTTAGAACTTTGAACTTCCGGATTTGGAACTCCGAACTTCCTGGTGTTCAAAGTTCGAAGTTTCGGATTTGCAAATTTTAGAATTTCCGAATATTCGGAACAATTCGGAAATTCTGAAATTTCCGAAATAACGTATTTTTCTAAAAATGAATTTGGAACTAAACGACTTGCACATGTCTAGTCTATACACACAGTTGGTACAAAGCCTTTTGGACTTTTTATTTATTTTGGTGACTTTGGTTGAGCACATTATACAGCAGAGCATCTCCAGATCACAACCAAAGGGGGTGAGTGTAACTTTCAGCTTTGCGGCTCCCTCCTCCACATCCATAGGTCGGATCTTTTGCAGGGAACCCCTTTTAAAAAGAATCGCACAAAGCATATTTCGCCTACAGCTGCGCGGCGGTATCTGAGCGGCGCGCACCGCTGGCACCCACCAAAGCCCGGGAAATGAGCCCGGCGCTCTTTGGTGTCAGGTGAGTGACAGGAACAGGCTCTTTCCTCTCTCCTTTTGTGCGTCCCGGAAAGTCGCTCGCTCGGCTTCGCAACAGAACACCATGAAAAAAAAGATGTTGAACTGTCAGCAGATTTCCTTCAACGTGTGTTTAGCAGGTTTCCTTGGCTAGGAGGAAGTTTGACACTTATAAGAGTAAAACATGCTGAACATTTAATAGATTGCTAAATCGTGCGACGCGCACACTTCTCCTTTTTTCGCTTTTATCCAGGACATGAATTTTCAAAAGGGCTCAAAATAAGGAAAAAAAAAGTCCTCAACAGTCACAGAAGCCGCGTCTACCTGTACAAGTTAAAGCTACACTAATTAATTTTAAGGTCCTAACTCTGACTCCTGATCCATACCTCTTGGCTACCATAGCGAAGAGCTTGGCCCAGACCTCCATCCCGTATTCACCGGTAAGCTGTCCATCTTGGCGTTGGAGCGTCGGTGGTAAGTGGGGGCGGAGTCTGGCTTTCCGCCATGGAAGATGGATGAAATTTCTGTATTAGGGCTTCCATGGTAATCAGTGGAAAACCTGAACTGGATTGCTGGCATCCGGAGGTCTACCTTTGGGTAAACCATAGCAACTTTTATCTGACCACAGGTACTCTTTAAAAGTTAAATTTCAATAAAAAAGCAAAAAATTAACAAATTTACATGGGTATATGTGTGTGTGTGTGTGGGGGGGGGGGGGGGTGGGAGCACATGTGATCGATGCTCAGGCCCAGTCATTGGCTGTACCTCATCAGTGTTCCTTCCCATCAGTGGAGATCATGTAATCAGTGCCTGAGCCCAGGCATTGGCTGTGCCTTACATGTGACTCTTCCTATCAGTGGAGATTATGTGATCAGTCCAGAAGGCCAGACATTGGCTGTGCCGTAACAGGGAGCCTTCCCATCGGCAGAGATGAGGTGGTCAGTGCCCAAACCCAATCATTGGCTTGCCTTATCAGTGATTCTTCCCATCTGCAGAGACCATGTGATCAGTGCCTGGGCCCAGTCATTGGCTATACCTTATCAGTGATCCTTCCAATTGGCAGAGACCATGTGATCAGTGCCCAAACCCAATCATTGGCTGTGCCATAACAGGGAACTTTCCCATCGGCAGAGACCATGGGATCAGTGCCTGGGCCCAGTCATTGGATATGCCTTATCAGTGATCCTTCCAATTGGCAGAGACCATGTGATCAGTGCCCTAACCCAATCATTGGCTGTGCCTTATCAGTGATCCTTCCAATTGGCAGAGACCATGTGATCAGTGCCCTAACCCAATCATTGGCTGTGCCTTATCAGTGATCCTTCCCATCAGTAGAGATCATGTGATCCGTGCCTGAGCCCAGTCATTGTCTGTGCCTTATCAGTGATCCTTCTTATCGGCAGAGACCATGTGATCAGTGTCTTAGCCCAATCATTGGCTGTGACATATCAGTGATGTGATCCTTCCCATTGGCAGAAACCAAGTGCCTAGGTTCAGTAATTGGTTGTGCCATAACAGTGATCCTTCTCATTTGGCAAAGACTACATGATCCATGCCTGAACCCTATTGGTGATCCTTCCCATCAGTGGGAGACCATGTGATCAGTGCCTGAGCCCAGTCATTGGCTGTGCCTTATCGGTGATCCTTCCAATTGGCTGAGACCACGTGATCAGTGCCTGAACTGGTGGTGGCCTATCCATTAGGGGTGCACGGGCGCTGCCCCCCCTATCTATGCGTCCAGCCCCCTAATCTACATGCAGGACAGCGAACTCACTGATTCCAATGGGGGGGGTAATTTAAAGCACATGATTAGAGCCTGAGGCTCTAATAGGCTTTAAAAAAGGGTGGGCTCGGGGCGCAGAGCACTTTGCTCTGAGCCCACCCAGTTGTGTGACAATAACGAATAAATATTCGCTATTGTCACACTGATCCTCCTCCCGGACACTCAGGAAGTGGGTCTTGAGACCCGTCACCCGATTGGCTCTGAAAGGACACGCAATTCTATTGGACGCCTATTAGGAGGAGGAGGGAGGAGACGCACGGCGGAAGCTGCCGTGATGCAGAGGAAATGGAGACGCAGTGGACCCGTGACCTAGATGGGGTAAGTGCGGGGCTGGAGATGACCGACCGTGGGGGGGGTGGGGGGAAGTGGTTGCGGTCATTCATCCAGCCCCGCACTTACCCCATCTAGGTCACGGGCAGGTAGCGCTTTTACGGGTGGCAGCTTTCATCGCGTCTCCTCCTCCTCTGCATCACGTGGGCTTCCGCCGTGTGTCTCCTCCTAGGCGTCAATAGGATCGCTTGTCCTTTTTAGCCAATCGGGTGACGGGTCTCAAGACCCGCTTCCTGTTTGGCCGGGAGAAGGATCAATGTAACAATAGCAAATGTTAATTTGCTATTGTCACACAAGCGTGGGGGGGGGGGGATATTGGGGTGCTGCTGGGGAGGGGGGTTGTTTGCCAAAAAACAGCCGCCACTGGCCTGAACCCTATTAACAATCTTTCCCATCAGCAGTGATCATCATGCAACCAATAGTGTGATGTTGGTCATGTGACTAGCTGATGGAAGGAGAGCGGATTCCCGTTTTTCTCCAAAATTTGTACCTTTTCAATTCAGATTTTTTTTTTTTATGTAGATGGATTGTTAAACTTTTTATGTGGGATCCCAGCCTTTCAGATGGTGTGGAAGATGGTTAGAGCTGCTGTCAGGTTTTTTTTGATAAATATACACTCACTTCCTGTTGTGTCACTGGGACAGGAAATGAAGAAAAACCTTAATCGGTTGCCTAATCTATCCAGGTCTGGGTTTCCAATTACAATTTTTTGATGATTCTCATTGGGACAAGGTTCACGTTCCTAACATCTCCTCTGAAAAGGGAAAGTTGGCATTTTAAACAACTTATCAAAGCCTTCGACTCCTTATAAGGATTTAATCAGCCGTGAAGTGTAAAAATTTCACATTTTCTCCCCCCTTCTCACCCAGCTAATGATAGTAACATAATTCCTCGGTATGAGGGGACTTCCAGAGAGTGCAACGTCGGCACATTTCCCCGGGAAGGGAGGTTTGTATCCAGAGTTTTATCACTCCCGATGATTGTATCTCGCTGCCTGTAGAACATAAAAAAAGAAAAAAATTTAACTTTCCTAACGCATTTTTTCGAGAAGGTGTCAGTCACTGGCAGTTAACTCTGAGAGCGCCGGATCGCTGCGGTTTGAGGCGCAGTGCGTCGGAAGGCCCGTTCGGTGCCCGGGGGTTGGGGGAGGGGTTAACGGCGCCGAGGATCTGCGGAGAGTAGATTTGTCAGCTGTATGGGGCAATTACAGAGGAATAGAATGCGCAGGTGATTAGCGCACATCAAACGGCGGGATTAATGGCTTGGCTGCCGCCGCAAAAGAGCGAGAAATCCTTTTGTTTCCCAGATAAGAACATAAAAAAGAAAAAAGCAGAGAGTGACAAAGAGTCTGAGATGTGCTGAAGACGCCGACGGCACACGTGTGCAAAGACGGGGGAAAAATAATAATATCCATGTATGTATAGAATGTACACATTATACGCACCTTCATATGTACTGACGCGTTTTCACAGCCTGAGAAGAATATGAAGGCCAGGGGGATAAAAAATAAAATAAATGCATTGACACAATGCAGTGCTCGCGTACATCTGGGGCCCCCATAAGAGAACCCCTATACATCAGGTGCCCCCATCACAGGACCTCTCTATATAAAGTCTGCCTATTGCAGTGCCTGCGTACACCAGGTACCCCCATCAAACTGCTTCCTTTCATTAGGTCCTTAAAGTGCCCCCATACATTAGATGCACTCATTGAAGTACTTCCTCCTTACATCAGGTGCCCCCTTACATCAGGTGCCCCCATCGGGGTGCTTCTTACTCCAGCTATCCCCTTCCGAGTACCCCCTTACATCAAGTGCCCCCATCAGGGTGCTTCTTACTCCAGCTATCCCCATCAGAGTGCCCCCTTACATCAGGTGCCCCCATCAGAGAGCCTCCTTACATCAGGTGTCCCCATCAGAGTGTCCCCTTACATCAGGTGTCCCCATCAGAGTGCCCCCTTACATCAGGCGTCCCCATCAGGCGTCCCCATCAGAGTGCCCCCTTACATCAGGCGTCCCCATCAGAGTGTCCCCTTACATCAGGTGTCCCCTTACATCAGGTGTCCCCTTACATCAGGTGTGCCCTTACATCAGGTGTCCCCATCAGAGTGTCCCCTTACATCAGGTGTCCCCATCAGAGTGTCCCCTTACATCAGGTGTCCCCATCAGAGTGTCCCCTTACATCAGGTGTCCCCATCAGAGTGTCCCCTTACATCAGGTGTCCCCATCAGAGTGCCCCCTTACATCAGGTGTCCCCATCAGAGTGCCCCCTTGCATCAGCTGCCCCCATCAGAGTGCCCCCTTGCATCAGCTGCCCCCATCAGAGTGCCCCCTTGCATCAGCTGCCCCCATCAGAGTGCCCCCTTACATCAGCTGCCCCCATCAGAGTGCCCCTTACATCAGCTGCCCCCATCAGAGTGCCCCCTTGCATCAGCTGCCCCCATCAGAGTGCCCCCTTGCATCATCTGCCCCCATCAGAGTGCCCCCTTGCATCAGCTGCCCCCATCACAGTGCCCCCTTGCATCAGCTGCCCCCATCACAGTGCCCCCTTGCATCAGCTGCCCCTATCAGAGTGCCCCTTACATCAGGTTCCCCCATCAGAGTGCCTTGATATATATATTTTATTATCTTCTGGGTTTTTTTTCTATTCTGTTCTATTATATTCTATTATATTCCATTTGAATTCAAAATAATTCTATTTAAAATTAGAATTTCAGAACAGTTATATTCTTTCCATTTTACTCTATTTTATTCTACTGTTTTTTCTGTTCCATTCTATTCTTTTTTTTTATATTCTATTCTAATCTATTCAATGCTAATTCGGATTTCGCAAGACGGTTATATTCTATTTTATTATTTTCCATTTAATTTTATTATTTTCCTTTTTACTATTCTGTGTGTGTGTGTGTGTGTGTAAATTTTTTATTTTTTAATTCTATTGTTTTTTTTTCTGTTCTATTCTAATCTATTCGAATTTATTCTATTTGAATTTTAAAAGACTTGTATATTCTTCCTACTTTACTCGATTTCATTCTATAGTTTTTTTTTTTATTCTTTTCTAGTCTAATCTATTCTATGCAAATTTTAATTTCAGTTCATGGTTATTGACAATTTTATTGTATTGTATTGAAAACTTTTCTATGTTTTTTTTTTTCTATTGTTCTTTTTTTACGCTATTCTATTCTATTCCTTTATTTTCTATTCTATTTTATTCTATTCTCGTTTTCAAATCGATTTGAATTAAAATTTTGGCCGAATTTCGTTTCGTTATTTTGGATTTGTTTAATTTCGTTACTATTGTAATTTGGAAATTTGGATACGTCCGAATAATGAAAAATTTGTCCGAATTTCGATTTGGGGAAAAAACAAACCGCACGTGTCTAAAACAAATCCACCCCTAAGCGTTTGACTCTACCATAAAAATATATATCCAACAGACCCCCCCTATAATTCGATGATTTCGATGCTCCCGCTTTGAATGTGACATTCTCCTGCAAAGTTTTTCCGCCGTGCTCTCGGCGCGGCCTCCGCTGTGACATCTAAACACAAACTTTTGACTGTTTGTTCTTATCGGCGGATACAGCTGAAAAGCGCGCCGTGGCTCGGCTCTCCCGCTAAAATTACGCCGAACATCCTTGAATACATTTTCAAAGGCTGACCTCTTGCACTGACTCTCCTCCGAGCGAGGAATATATCTATTTTTTTCGATCTCTCCGTATTGAGCTGTTTCGTTTTATTTGAAAAGTTTTTCGAGGTCTCTGGCACCCCCTCCTCCTCCTCCTCCTCCTCGCGGCGTGACTTCGGCGAGCAGCGCGCGCTACAAGCGAGAGATTGTAAAATGAAGGGTAACTATTTCATCGGAGGTGTCGGGTACAATATCTACACGAGATCCCTCCGGGAGTTCTGGCACCGATCCCCGGTGAATTCTTATTTTTAATCGGCATCCCACGCGCCGCCTGCGGGCTCCCATGGGAAGATGGCGGTGCGCCGAGAGCCGACTCCCCCCACAGGAATAATATTAAGCAAACACCGCCATCCTTTCACAGAAGCGCCGGCTCTGCGTTTGCATGATTTTACTTTTTAAAGGGTCAGAACACGTCAAATCTGATATATCAGACGCTGGAGCGTAACGCCGATCTTTCTGTTTCTTCACTTCATGAATAAATATTGAACATGTTACAATATACAGCAGAAGATACATTGGTATATATATACCAATCAGAAGCCACCCTTCAGCTCCAATCCAGTGACCTTGCCTAGGCTGTGATGATGATGTCATCAGTCTGCTGCAGGCAGGAGGAAGCATTTCCTCAGTCTCCTCTCCCCCAGTGATCAGACTGTACATTGTAACTTTGTAGAAGGAGGAGGAGGCATTTCCTCAGTCTCCCCTCCCCCAGTGATCAGACTGTACATTGTAACTTTGTAGAAGGAGGAAGAGGCATTTCCTCAGTCTCTCTCCCCCCCCCCCCCCCCCTCAGTGATCAGAATTTCAGAATTTTTCGAATTTACAAATTTACGAATATTCAGACAATTAGTTAAACGGGTTTTCGTTAATTCGGATGTTTCCAAATTAACGAATTTGTCAAAATTTATTAAAAAACTAATTCAGATCGGAACAAATTGCACATGTCTAGTTTCCACCTGTACAGCCAGGTATGTCTGAGGACCCCCCTTCCCCGCCCCCCCCCTGACCTCCTGATAAATCCATTAAAGATGGAAGGCTTTGTAAAGAGCGTGGTGGGGGGAGGGGTCATAGTACGGTATTGCCGCCAATAGTTCATAGCTCAGTATGACGGTGATATGTATTACACCGATCGACCTTCGATGACAGGAGGGCAGGACACACGCTGAGCTCAGGGGAAGGCTGCAAATGCTTGGGGGGGGGTTACGATTCTTCCACCCGCACATGCCGTAAAATCGCCATCTCGCTAACTGAAATGTCACACGCTGCTCCTTGCTGCCTTACACAGCCGGTGTCATGGCTCGGCGGGCAGGCTGTTAGGCACACGCGCGGTATGTGGCGCATGGAAAGGCTAAGGCCCAGAGTGGGAAAAAAAAAAGAGTTTTTATTTAACACCATCTTGTCTGGAAGATTCACATAACTCCTCCATATTCAAAGAATTCTACTCCCCTCTGGTGGCTCGTGTCTTCTACTGTCCCTCCGGCACTACGGCCTCCATCTGAATGCTCCACATTCAACACTTCCGGGAGTGCCGGATCCCTGAAACCCCCCCCCCCCCCCCCATCTGATGCTATGACTCCATTCCCTGACCCTTAAGCCCTGTACACGCGGGTGGGAATCCCATTGGGAAAAAAAACGTCGGTTTTCTCAACGGGATTCCTGTCAAGCTTGCCTTGCACGGCGAGTGTACACACTGTGACAGCAGGAAGGTAAAGTCACCTGGTTGCATCCAGGGGGGTAGATATATTTCGCCCAGATTCAGGCTTTACGCCGACTTATACAACTAGGTGGAGAGTTGTATAAGCCCAGCTGGGGCTAGTGGGCTCATGGATGACTCATACCTCTAGGGAGAGTGTGGGGCGTCGTGCAGGCAGGGAGTTGATGAGACCAGCTGAAGCCTGTCAGTTCGTTTAAGGCCTCTATAAGAACTCCCAGCTTCATTAGATGTTAGCTCATGCCTGGAACCAGACCTGTGTGGACTGTCTAGGGAGAGTGAACCCCTGTGCGGTAAGACAAAGCCTGTGTGGCTATTTGCTTGGACATTTAAAACCAGGGACTTAGGGACTAGGACAGCACTAGGCTGATCCCAGTTGTTAGTTAGGAAACCTGTATGTTTAGTCAGAGGTCAAGTTGACCAGGATTTATTTTGTTTATGTTTCTTTTGCTTTGCTGTGTTTTGTCACTGTAAATAGAAAATAAACCGCACCTTTTTGATTTTTGAAAACCACAACCTCCGTTTGCTGGGCCTGTTTTTGTGTGGGGAGCCCATCCCGGGGGTCACACACACCCGCTGCCGAGCTAACTCCCTCACAGTTGGTGGAGAACCAGTGGCAGTTTTTTTTAAGCCAGCATGGAGGAGATACTGAAACAGCTGGCTCTAGCAAATGCCAATCAACAGCAGACAAATGCAGGTTTGCAAAAGAGCCTTGCAGCTCATCAACAGAGCCTTGCAGCTCAACAACAGAACTTCGCAGCCCAGCAGCAAGCTCATCAACAGAGCCTTGCAGCCCAGCAGCAAGCTCATCAACAGAGCCTTGCAGCCCAGCAGCAGACAAACGCAACTTTGCAACAGAGTCTGGAGGCTCAGCAACAAGCCCAGCAGCAATCTGAGGCCCGCTTCATAGACCTGTTGCAGAAGCAAGAGCAGAGACTACAACAACAGATGGAAGCAGTAATGCAGCAACGTCCGCAGTCCAGTGAGGAAAGCCGTCCCACTAATACCGCGTCCTTTGGGGTGAGTCGTTTATTGACAAAAATGACTGGAGAGGATGATCCAGAGGTATTTTTGACCACATTTGAAAGGACCGCTGAAAGAGAAAAGTGGCCTGAGGAGCAGTGGGCTGGACAGGTGGCTCCTCTGTTAACTGGTGAATCGCAGAAAGCTTACTATGACCTAGAGCCTAACCAAGCAAAAGACTATGTGATGCTAAAAGCTGAAATATTGGCAAGGCTGGGTGTCACCCTGGCTGTCCGGGCTCAGCGTGTGCATAACTGGACTTTCCAGCTTGGAAAACCCCCCAGGTCTCAAATGTATGATCTCATTCACCTGAGCAGAAAGTGGCTACAGCCAGAGACTTTGTCCGCACCAAAGATTGTGGAACGTGTTGTAATGGATCGGTTTTTGAGAGCTCTTCCTACTGCCATCCAAAAGTGGGTAAGCCATGGAGACCCAGAGACGGCCGATGGTCTTGTGGATCGTGTGGAGAAATACTTGGCTACAGAGAACCTGACGGCCTCTTCCAGAGACACTCGGACTTTCCACCCTAAGACCAGACCATCCCCAGGGGCGGATAAGAGGATTCCAAGGGGTGAGGGTGGAGAGAGTGAGAGGGTGGGAGCTCTACCCCAAGTTTGGCGAGAACAGCCTGGGAAATCAGCGGCTCAAGAGGCGGCAAGAAGGATCGTTTGCTACCGCTGCCGGCAAGCGGGACATATTGCAGCCAATTGCCCGGTTGTGGAGGAACCCATGCAGTGTGACTTTCTGACGGGCAGACGTCAGTCGCTGTGTGCGACAGTCGCATGCACTACCATTCGAGGAACTGAGAAACATTTATGCAAAATGTGTGTTAATGGTAGAAATGTTGTGGTATTGCTGGATTCAGGTAGCCTTGTGACCCTGATAAAGGCTGAGTTAGTTAAAACAGAGGTCTCTGGGAATAGCAAGGTAGCTGTTATTTGTGTGCATGGGGACACCCGAGAGTATCCAGTGACTACAGTGTGTTTCGAGACCCCCAAAGGTACCCTCTTTCATCCAGTGGGCTTAGTATCTCAGTTACCGCATGACGCCATTGTGGGAAGGGATTTTCCGAAGTTCTGGGAACTGTGGGATGATCCTGAGCCCCCCACTGGTGCCCCTATGTACCAGGAATGTGATAGCCAGAACTCCCCTGAGAGTGGTGAGGACTCTCCGGAATTTCCCTTATCAGTATTGGCAGGGGAGACTCAAGAAACTGGAGAGGAGCCCACCTCCTCAGACGAAAACCTACCGTCTGTGGAGTTTTCTGATCTTGAGGTTCACAGGGAAAACTTTGCCACAGAACAGTTGAAAGACCCCGCCCTAATAAAGGCACGGGAAAACGTAGTGAAAATAGATGGCGAGTTAGTGAACCCAGATAATACCTGCACTTACCCATACTTCAGCGTAGAGAAGGACCTACTGTATCGGGTGGCAAAAAGGGCAGAAGAAACCGTTGAGCAGCTTGTGGTGCCCAAACCTTACAGGAAGTTGGTGTTGGAGTTGGCCCATGGGCACATTCTTGGAGGTCATCTGGGGACAGAGAAAACCCGAGAGAGGGTATTACAGAGATTCTATTGGCCGGGGGTGATGAAGGACATAGAAAATTATTGTTCCTCCTGCCCTGTGTGTCAGAGGTCGGCCCCGATGCCACATTTCCGTAGCCCGCTGGTCCCTCTACCCATCATTGAGGTCCCGTTTGAGAGGATCGCCATGGATTTGGTAGGTCCTATAATCAAGTCCGCTAGGGGGCACCAGTACATATTAGTTATAATGGACTATGCCACCCGTTATCCAGAAGCGATCCCTCTCCGAAATACCTCGGCCAAAACCATAGCCAAAGAGCTATCTCTTGTGTTTAGCCGGGTGGGTATTTGTAAAGAACTGCTTACGGACCAAGGTACACCCTTTATGTCCCGGGTTATGAAGGAGCTGTGTAAATTGTTCAAAGTGACGCAATTACGTACATCTGTGTATCACCCCCAAACCGATGGGCTGGTTGAAAGATTCAACAAAACCCTAAAACAAATGTTGAAGAAAGTGGTGGATAGAGATGGAAAGGATTGGGACTGTCTACTTCCTTATCTGATGTTTGCTATTAGGGAGGTGCCCCAATCCTCTACGGGATTCTCCCCCTTTGAGTTACTGTATGGGAGACACCCAAGAGGGCTGTTGGATATTGCCAAGGAAACTTGGGAAAGTGAGAGTTCTCCCCACAGGAGTGTGATTGAGCATGTCGCCCTGATGCAAGACCGAATTGCACAGGTAATGCCCATCGTGAAGGAACATTTGGCCCAAGCGCAGTTAGCACAGCAGAGAGTGTACAACCGTGGAGCCAAGACCCGTACCTTTTCCCCGGGGGATAGGATACTGGTACTTGTCCCTACGGTTGAAAGTAAATTCCTTGCCAAATGGCAAGGCCCCTACGAGATAATGGAAAAAGTGAGCGAAGTGAATTACAAGGTCAGACAACCAGGAAGGCGAAAGCCCGAACAGATCTATCACGTTAATCTGTTGAAAGCCTGGAGGGATAGAGAGTCCCTAGTCGCAGACACTTGGTCACCAGCTCAAACTGGTTGCGTGATTCCTGAGGTTGGAATAGCAGCCACCTTGTCACAACCCCAACAACAGGAGGTTAAGGAGTTTGTGCTTCGCAACAAGGAGGTATTCTCTGAGCTGCCGGGACAAACATCTGGGGTAGAGCATGACATCATTACCCCGCCCGGTGAAAGGGTGAAGTTAAAACCCTATCGGATCCCAGAGGCCCGACGGGAGGCAATACGGGAGGAAGTACAGAAAATGCTGAACTTAGGGGTGATAGAGGAGTCCCAAAGTGATTGGTCTAGTCCCATTGTGTTGGTGCCTAAACCGGATGGGAGCTGGCGATTTTGTAACGATTTTCGTCAGTTGAACAAAGTTACAAAATTTGACACCTACCCCATGCCACGTATAGATGAGTTGATCGACCGGCTGGGAACAGCCCGATACATGACGACTCTTGACCTCACAAAAGGGTATTGGCAAATCCCCCTGGCCAAGTCGGCCAAAGAGAAAAGCGCATTTGTAACCCCAGACGGGGCGTTCCAATATAAAAGAATGCCGTTCGGGTTACAGAATGCGCCGGCCACATTCCAGCGGAAAATGGACCAGATGCTGAGGCCCCATCGGAAGTATGCTGCGGCTTACCTGGATGACGTAATTGTCCATAGCACAGATTGGGCCTCACATCTGCCAAAAGTGCAAGCAGTCCTGGACTCTGTTCGGGAAGCGGGGTTTACGGCTAACCCCAAGAAGTGTACCATTGGGCAGGAAGAGGCCAAATATCTTGGGTACACCATTGGGAGGGGAGTAATAAAACCCCAACTCAACAAAGTCGAGGCCATCCAGAGTTGGCCACGTCCCAACAGCAAGAAGCAGGTACGAGCCTTTCTGGGAATCGCTGGGTATTATCGGCGATTCATTCCCCACTTTGCTTCTAAGGCTGTGCCCCTAACCAACCTGACGAAGGGGAAAGGGTCGGTCATGATTAAATGGACCCCCGAGGCTGAGGCAGCATTCCAATTCTTGAAACAAGCCTTATGTAGCCTGCCAGTGTTGTACTCACCCGACTTCTCTAAAGACTTTGTCGTACAAAGTGATGCGTCAGATGTGGGGTTAGGAGCAGTATTGTCCCAGGTCTGGAACGGGGAAGAGCACCCAGTCATTTACCTCAGCAGGAAGTTGAAGTCCCATGAGGTAAATTACGCCACCGTTGAAAAGGAGTGTTTAGCGGTGAAGTGGGCTCTAGATTCCCTTCGGTACTACCTGCTAGGTAGGCACTTTGACTTGGTTACGGATCACGCTCCGTTAAAGTGGATGGCTCAAAACAAGGAAACAAATAGAAGAGTGAATAGGTGGTTCCTGGCCCTCCAGGAATTCAACTTCACAGTAAAGCATCGCCCTGGCGTTCAAATGGGGAATGTGGATGCTTTGTCTCGAGTACATGAATGCCTGATTGCTGGTGTTCCAACCCCGAGGTTAAAACAAGAGGGGGGGGTATGTGACAGCAGGAAGGTAAAGTCACCTGGTTGCATCCAGGGGGGTAGATATATTTCGCCCAGATTCAGGCTTTACGCCGACTTATACAACTAGGTGGAGAGTTGTATAAGCCCAGCTGGGGCTAGTGGGCTCATGGATGACTCATACCTCTAGGGAGAGGGCTGGGCATCGTGCAGGCAGGGAGTTGATGAGACCAGCTGAAGCCTGTCAGTTCGTTTAAGGCCTCTATAAAAACTCCCAGATTCATTAGGTGTTTGCTCATGCCTGGACCCAGACCTGTGTGGACTGTCTAGGGAGAGTGAACCCCTGTGCGGTAAGACAAAGCCTGTGTGGCTATTTGCTTGGACATTTAAAACCAGGGACTTAGGGACTAGGACAGCACTAGGCTGATCCCAGTTGTTAGTTAGGAAACCTGTATGTTTAGTCAGAGGTCAAGTTGACCAGGATTTATTTTGTTTATGTTTCTTTTGCTTTGCTGTGTTTTGTCACTGTAAATAGAAAATAAACCGCACCTTTTTGATTTTTGAAAACCACAACCTCCGTTTGCTGGGCCTGTTTTTGTGTGGGGAGCCCATCCCGGGGGTCACCCACACCCGCTGCCGAGCTAACTCCCTCACAACACACATAACCATTCAAAAGAACCACCGTTCTTCTGAATGGCAAGAACGCGGTGACGTCATCGACTACGACGAGCCGGCACTCGTCACATTCGATGCCGTCGCCGCCATCTTGCTACACCCCACACTAACCTTGTATGCTACCGCGCATGCGTCAAAGTCTCATCGAGCATGCGCGGGTTTACCTCGGACAGGTAAGCATACAGACGACCGGTTTTCTCAGCAGGAAAACTCTGCCGAGAATACCGACGAGAAAAATAGAGAGCAGGTTCTCTATTTTTCTCGTCGAGATTCCCGGCAGTTTTCCCAACGAGAAACCATACACACAAACGTTTTTTTCGGCAAAAAGCTCTCCCAGCAGTTTTCTTGCCGAGAAAACCGGTCGTGTCTACGAGGCTTTACATTACAATAAAGGACTTGGGGGTCGGAGGATGGCGTCATGGTGCACTGATGTAGCCTGGAACGTACGGGAAGGTTGGAGTCACGGGCTGCCGGATGGGTGATTCTTCTTCTTCTATTATGGGAGCTTTTTTTGTTTTCTTCACATTTTTAGATCCCTCTGGCAGAGTTTCTTAAATGTGAGTATGGACCCCAGATTTAGTGGGCAGCTAGGCTGTAGTCAGCTTGAGCTTTGATTATTATGGTTTCTACCTTCATTAGGTGTTCCCTAAGCGAGCCCATCTCAACCGCGGATCCTCCGGAGGTTGCTAAGAGTTCCTTGAGCAATTTTCACTTCTCAGATGGGTTACCACTGACACCAATGATCTTTTTTTTTTTGCTATCTGTAAGGAACATTCTTACCTCTGACCACCAATGTAAGGAGCATTCTTACCTCTGACCACCAATGTAAGGAGCATTCTTCCCACTGATCACCAATGTAAGGAACATTCTTCCCACTGACCACCAATGTAAGGAACATTCTTCCCACTGACCACCAATGTAAGGAGCATTCTTCTCACTGACCACCAATGTAAGGAACATTCTTACCTCTGATCACCAATGTAAGGAACATTTTTCCCACTGATCACCAATGTAAGGAGCATTTTTCCCACTGATCACCAATGTAAGGAGCATTCTTCCCACTGATCACCAATGTAAGGAGCATTTTTCCCACTGATCACCAATGTAAGGAGCATTCTTCTCACTGACCACCAATGTAAGGAACATTCTTACCTCTGACCACCAATGTAAGGAGCATTTTTCCCACTGATCACCAATGTAAGGAGCATTCTTCCCACTGATCACCAATGTAAGGAGCATTCTTCCCACTGATCACCAATGTAAGGAACATTCTTCCCACTGACCACCAATGTAAGGAACATTCTTCTCACTGACCACCAATGTAAGGGGCATTCTTCCCACTGATCACCAATGTAAGGAGCATTCTTCCCACTGATCACCAATGTAAGGAGCATTCTTCCCACTGATCACCAATGTAAGGAACATTCTTCCCACTGATCACCAATGTAAGGAACATTCTTCCCACTGATCACCAATGTAAGGAACATTCTTCTCACTGATCACCAATGTAAGGAACATTCTTCCCACTGATCACCAATGTAAGGAACATTCTTCCCACTGATCACCAATGTAAGGGACATTCTTATCACTGATCTCCAATGTAAGGAACATTCTTCTCACTGATCACCAATGTAAGGATCATTCTTCCCACTGATCACCAATGTAAGGAACATTCTTCCCACTGATCACCAATGTAAGGAGCATTCTTCCCACTGATCACCAATGTAAGGAACATTCTTCCCACTGACCACCAATGTAAGGAACATTCTTCTCACTGATCACCAATGTAAGGGACATTCTTCTCACTGATCACCAATGTAAGGATCATTCTTCTCACTGATCACCAATGTAAGGATCATTCTTCTCACTGATCACCAATGTAAGGAACATTCTTCTCACTGACCACCAATGTAAGGGACATTCTTCCCACTGATCACCAATGTAAGGGACATTCTTCTCACTGATCACCAATGTAAGGAGCATTCTTATCACTGATCACCAATGTAAGGAACATTCTTCCCACTGATCACCAATGTAAGGGACATTCTTCCCACTGATCACCAATGTAAGGGACATTCTTCCCACTGATCACCAATGTAAGGGACATTCTTATCACTGATCTCCAATGTAAGGAACATTCTTCTCACTGATCACCAATGTAAGGAACATTCTTCCCACTGATCTCCAATGTAAGGGACATTCTTCCCACTGATCACCAATGTAAGGGACATTCTTCCCACTGTTCACCAATGTAAGGGACATTCTTCCCACTGATCACCAATGTAAGGGACATTCTTCTCACTGATCACCAATGTAAGGAGCATTCTTCTCACTGATCACCAATGTAAGGGACATTCTTCCCACTGACCACCAATGTAAGGAGTATTCTTCCCATTGACTGCCAATATAAGGACCAGAAAGTTATTTCAAGGGTTCCTCCATGTTAGAATGGTTGAGGCCTAGGACATTGTTTGGTTCAGTCTGCTCCCTGGGAAATGTTCTCCAGTAGATGGAACAAGGAGAAACAATGTATCGATACAAATACTGTACAGATACATTGGATACAATGGCTTATGAATATTTTTTTCACCTTGGCCAATCACTAGGTTTATTGTCAGTGATGTGGTCTAGGACAGGAGATAAATGTTTGGGTGGTGGGGGAGGGTTTTCTAGTTGCTCCCCGGCTTCCTCTGAAGAAGATGTAGTGTTGGGGGGTCCCGTGATTTTTATAAATTCTTACCGGCTCGGTGGTCACCCAACGAATAGTTGACTTGAAGGTGTTTGATTTTTTTTTCTCCCAAAAACTTGAATTTTGCTGTAATCGTCACATTCCGAGTCAACCCTTCAAACCTAAAAAAAAAAAAAAAATCCAATTTCCTAAAAAGATTGATTGATTAAAATCCACAAAAAAGTTTTTGAGAAATCCAGACGGCGCCACGCCAGGAAAAATCATCGCCGGCTGACTTTGCCGAATAAACCCGGCAATGGTTCGCTCGCCCAAGCTGCGGACGTGTGACGGATCTTCTGTTGGCGTAATCTGACGTTTTTGACACTTAGTCACCGGCGCCTTCTCGTGGCAAGATGGTGCGGTGTAGCGCTTTGAGGGGTTAATTCTGGCTGAGTCGCTCCGGCACTGCGAGCTGCTTCAGTATGGCATTCGATAAATCCTTGCCACTTACGGAGGAAAAAAAAAAATTGGAATAAAAAAAAGAAAAAAGGAGCACTTACCATTCTCTGGAGGCCGGTGATGTGAGAGGTAGTGAAGGGACTAATTGAGGCCCCTATTAAGCTCTGAAAATGCTCGGCGTTTGATGTTTTTTATGGGGCTGGTGCTCGCCGCTCCCCCCTTCTTATCTGGCAGCACTCGCCGCGCTCCTGTGACAGCTCCCCGCTGTTTGTTGTGGTTCATTATAATAGAATGGGGCTATTGGAAGTGTAAAAACCGGCAGCATAATTTGGCGTATTTATTCTCCCCTGTGCACATTGGCCTTTGTCATTATGTCTGGTGTGTAAATGAACAGATAGGGAAGGAGACGGGGATGTGTGAGCGGATGACAGGCTTCTTCATCGCACTCGGTGGGTATCAAAGCGGGCTGCGTCTGCTCTCCAGGACTGAGGGCGATCGCAAGGTTCCGGACTGGTCGGCCGGCCACAAAGGCGCGGGCCAGAAGAGGATGGCCCGCTCATTAATCTTGCTGCCACATTTTATAGACATGCAAAACAAACCTCCCGACCTTCAAAAAGTCCTTGAAGTGGCCCTATTGTGAGGCAGGTAAGGGGGCCGCCATTGTGGATCCCTTTCGAAGTCTAGGTTCAGACCTTTGCATGTCGGAAATGTGCACAAAATTGCATACTTTCCCGACACGCGCAGAAACGCGTCGATATTATTGCAGTGTTAATAGTTCATGGTACCCCCACTAGGGTTACCTTTTCTTAAAGCCAAACACGAACACTTTAGCATAGTGGTTCTCAACTCCTGTCCTCAGGACCCAATAGCAGGCCAGATTTTAAGTATTACCTTGGGAAGATGTAGAGTAGAATACTGCAATCACTGAGCAGAAAAATTATATCACCTGTGATGTATTTCAGTCCGTGGCGGCTGGTTGGTGCTCAAAATTTTTTTGTTGGGGGCGCAAACAAACTGAAAAAAAAAACATCAAGTGCAGCCACTGTGCCCATCAAGTGCAGCCACTGTGCCCATAAATTGCCGCCACTGTGCCATCAAACGCAGCTACTATACCCATCAATTGCTGCCACTGTGCCCATCAATTGCTGCGACTGTGCCCATCAATTGCCGCTACTGTGCCCATCAATTGCCGCTACTGTGCCCATCAACTGCCGCTACTGTGCCCCATCAACTGCCGCTACTGTGCCCCATCAACTGCCGCTACTGTGCCCCATCAACTGCCGCTACTGTGCCCCAACAACTGCTGCTACTGTGCCTCATCAATTGCAGATACTGTGCCCCATCAATTGCTGCCAGTGTGCCCATCAATTGTCGCTACTGTGCCCCATCAAATGCTGCCAGTGTGCCCCCCCCCCCACCCAGCACTTACCTGTCTCGGGACACTGTGCTGTCCTCCACACTCTGAGTTCTCGATGTCTTCTCCCGTTCTTTTCCTGTCCTATGCTATGATTGGACGCCTGATAGGCGTCCAATCCCAGCACCTGTCGCTTCAGCCAATCAGGTGACAGGTTACCAGACCCGAACATCCTGATTGGCTGAGTGGCGGGCCAGTGTTAGGAAAGCGATTTATTCGCTTCCCTAACACAACACTGTGTAAACAGCGAATGCACAGCATTGCGCCCGCTGTTTACCAATTTGGAAGCCTATTGGAGCCTATGGCTCTAATCAGGACGCCTATTAGGCGCTTCCAAAAACACCCCCGCCGCTGTAATTCAGATTCCTGATGCCCGACAAGGGGAGAGAGGGGGCGGCGCTCCTGCGCCCTTTATGGACGCACTGCCACTGATTTCAGTTATCTTGCAAACTTGGCCTGTTAGTGAGGAGTTGAGAACTACTGCTTTAGCGGAACGCAACAATTTTTTTTTTTTTGTAGTATGCAAAACAAATGAAAAGCAAAGATGGCATCCCTAGGTCCCCCCACCAGAGTCCCCCTCGCATCTGGTGCCCCCCACCAGAGTCCCCCTCGCATCTGGTGCCCCCCACCAGAGTCCCCCTCGCATCTGGTGCCCCCCACCAGAGCCCCCCTCGCATCTGGTGCCCCAATCAGAGTCACTCCACACATCACAGTCTCCTGTTACATCAGGTACCCCCAGGTATCTCTCCATGCATCAAAGTTGCCCCCTCCCCCAGTACTCAAAAGCTGATAAACATTTAAACACTGACCATTAAATGGTTTCTATGTAGGCTGCTGCTTGCCCTCAGACTATCGCTCTCAGATTGAAATACAATGGTTGGATCAAAAGACTGGAGAAGTTTTTATTCCAACATGCAATGAACTTCAAGTAACATTAAACCTTTTTTTTTTTTTGTTTTTTTTTTTTAGTTAAAATAACAAACATGTTATATTTACTGCTCTATTTAATGGTTTTGCAAAGAGTAGCCCCGATCCTCCACTTCTGGGGTCCCCTACCGCTGGTGCTCTAAGCCCCTCCTCCTCGGCAAGTGCCCCCATGGAAAGCTGCTTTCCAAGGGGACACCTGTGAGGTCTCTCTTCCAAGCCGCCCTGTCTGCGTCTATTGACACAGGCCCTCCCCTCGTCGCAGCATTTGATTGACAGCAGCGGGAGGGGCTAGGATCACAGGAGAGGGACCTGAGAAGAGGAGGATCGGAGCTGCTCTGTGCAAATCCACTGCAACAAAGCAGGTTAAGTGTAACATGTTTATTGTTTTTATAGGGGAAAAAAAAACAAGACTTTACAATCACTTTATCACTTTCAGAATACCGGTCCTACTTTTGTACTTTATGGGTGTCCTGCACCCCTAAACTCTCTCTCCTAGGATTCAATTCAGCAATAAAAATAAAGGGATACCCAATGTATTATTCTCCCCAGTTCCCTCCCATAGCTCCCAACTGTCTTTGATTTCCAGGGACTGTCCCTAGTTTGGAGCCTTTTTTCTCCTCATTCGTCCCTTATTTTGGTCTGATCTGTACAGTTGTATATAAAATTCACTTTTCATCTTTCAAAAAGTGTTTCCCAGCGCTAAACCTTTCATCCAAATTCTAAATGGCTGCATTTGTAAATTTTAAAAGCCAATATACAGGAATAGTAGTGGTAAAAAAAAAGCCCTTGTGTATTTAATTAACCTTTTTTTTGGTTAATTGTCCTTTAAGGGGGTGTGGCAGGGGGCGTGACAGGGGGCGTGTCCTATGCCTACATACGCTTGCTAGTAGGTGTCCCTCATTCTGATCTCAAAATGTTGGGAGGTGTGCCCACTATACACCAAGAACCAGACCAAGAGAAGGAAATGTTGGCTTGCCACTCTACTCAAGGAGGTTGTTCCATATCGCCCCCTGGAGGAGGAGGGCTACATGTGTAAACTTGAAAAAAAAAAGGGCCATGAATCCCACTTAAACCATTGATGTTCTTTAATTACTCCGGAGTAAAATGCCCTTATACCACCCCGTTTCCTCCCCCACCCAGAGCGAACGTCTTGCTCAGAGTTTATGATCCGGCGGTGTGCGTTGCGAGGGGAGGAGATGCGGCGACATGACAGGGTTGAGAAATTAATATGTTGGCAGCAGTTAAGAGGTGAGGAGGATTCTGGGTAGAGACATCCAGGTTGTGATGGAAGGGGCTCAAGGAGGTATCAAGCTGAACCCAGGTTGGTGTTTGTAGCTTTCATGGAGGAATGTAAGAAATAACGAGGGCTGAGCATCGCGTATCATTAGTGGCCATTTACACGCTGCTTAAACTTGCTGGCTAATTAAATTCAGGGGAAGTTTTAATAAGTGTCTGGGTTATAGAAAGCTGACATACACTCGCAGGACAGCTTAATTATCTGGAAAAGATAGAGCCGCAGAACGAACGATTGTCTGCGCGGCAAACACGGGCCCAACGCTCTTAACTGTCTCACTGCCGGAGCGGGAGCCTGCCGTGTGACAAGCAAGATCCCCGCATTCCATCTAATGCCCTTAAAGCTGGACTCCGACCACAAAAAATGTATTTAAATTCTATCCCTCAATAGCCGCAACGGATATAAATTCACTTTGTGTGCAGCAAATTACTTGGCAAACCCAGATATTCCCTTCTAAAGGTAGAGGTGACATCATCCCTGCGCTGTACAAGGAGAGAGAGAGCAGTGCTGTGGGAGGGGCCCAGAAGTCTCCACCCACTACAGAAAACTACAGGAGGGGGAGGAGAGAAGACCAGTCCGCCTGCACAAGGAAAGAAAGCAGAGCTGTGGGAGGGGCCCAGAAGTCTCCACCCACTACAGAAAACTACAGGAGGGGGAGGAGACAATACTAGTCCACCTGCACAAGGAAAGAAAGCAGAGCTGTGGGAGGGGCCCAGAAGTCTCCACCCACTACAGAAAACTACAGGAGGGGGAGGAGACAATACCAGTCCACCTGCACAAGGAAAGAAAGCAGAGCTGTGGGAGGGGCCCAGAAGTCTCCACCCACTACAGAAAACTACAGGAGGGGGAGGAGACAAGACCAGTCCGCCTGCACAAGCAAAAAAAGGAGAGCTGTGGGAGGGGCCCAGAAGGCTCCACCCACTACAGAAAACTACAGGAGGGGGCGGAGACAAGACTAGTGTTAAATACGGAATGCAGCATTTGTTCAATTTAGAGGTAATTACCTAATTGAACTGGTTGCTAAGGAGCAGGCCGGGAAGCTGGCCGCCGCCACTTTAACAGTGGATGACTCCTTAAGCGGTTTCCCGCTGACAGCTGAATATAAAAAAAAACAACAAAAAATGCAGACAATTAAAAATGATGAAGAGAAACAGGGTGCCCCCCCCCAGTCCATACCAGGTCTGTCGGTCAGATATGGATTTTAAGGGGAACCCAACAGCAAAACATTTTTCTTAACCGTGGTTGGTCTCCCCCAAAATCCATACCAGACCCTTATTCAAGCATGCAGCACGGCAGGTCAGGAATTGTCACAAACTGTCTCTGTGTTTTTATTACTTTTTGACACTTTTTTGGTGAATGGGTAGGGCTACTATGTAACCCTACCCATTCACATAGGGGGAAGGGCTGGGGTCTGGGGTCTTCTTGTCTAAGGGGGTCTTCCATATTCTGACTAAACCCCCTGCATGCAGACCTCCTCAACCACAAACCAGGGTTGCGGGATGAGGCCCTTGTCCCCATCAACACAGGGACAAGGGGCTTCGGGGTGAGGGCGGCAGAGCCCTCCCACTCCAAAGCACCCACCCACCATGTTAAGGGAATGTTGCCTGGTATGGTTCAGGGGGGGGGGCATTCGCTCACCCCCACCCCTTCCCTGACCTGCCGGGCTACATGCTGAGATAAAGGTCTGGTATGGATTTTGGTGGGACCCATGCAGTTTTTTTTATTTTGGCAAGGGGTTCCCCTTAAAATCCATACCGGACCTAAAGGGCCTGGTATGGACTGGGGGGGGGGGGCACAATTCTTAATTTTTTTTATTTACTTTTTATCATTTTTTAATTTTTAGCTTTTTTTTTTACATTCAGCTGTCAGCGGGAAACCCACTGACAGCTGATGAGTCTTCAGTTGATAAGGACCTGGCGGCCAGCTTCCAGGCCCGCTGTCAGGTCACCTAAGGTCAGGTGACAGATGCACACCGTTGGGGTCAGGAGTGCACCGCTATGGTAGTGAACCCTACGGCTGACTGCTGCGGTTGGAACCCTGGGTGGTACAAGAAGGCAGGTCCACTGGGGCAACAACGTGGATCCCACAGGGAGCTAGAACATAACATTCCCCAGGGCGTGGAGACTAAGAGCCAGCAGGTGTTCACCAGAGCCTCTAGTGGTGAGGATGGACTACGCTGCAGCTGACTCCAGGTCACGGCCCCCAGGGTCTCCCAGCTCATGGTAGGCTATAGGAAGATAAGCTAAAGGTCGGGGCGACTAGAAGTCAAGGATAAATGGAGAACAAGCCAAAGGTCAGGGTCACAAGCAGGCAGGGATAGTCGGGAACACGTCAAAGGTCAGGGTCACAAGCAGGCAGGGATAGTCGGGAACACGCCAAAGGATAGGGTCATAAACAGGCAGGGATAGTCAGGAACACGCCAAAGGTCAGGGTCACAAGCAAGCAGGGATAGTCAGGAAACACGCCAAATGACAGGGTCACAAGCAGGCATGGATAGTCAGGAACACGCCAAAGGCCAGGGTCACAAGCAGGCAGGGATAGTCGGGAACACGCCAAGATCGGTAACAGAGACAAACATAGAGCACACGGCAAGCAGGAAACCAAACACACAATATTGCACGGCAAGGCAGGCTTGGAGAACACAGTGTTAAATAGCGGTTCCTGTTGAGGCCAGGGTGGAGCCACACTGAGGGAAGATTACTTAACCATGCAGGTGTGAGAGAGCAAGCCCTAAGGCTGATACACAGACCAGGTAAGAGACAGACAGGTCATGAATGTTTTACTGCTCCTTAGCAACCAGCTATTTTTTATTTTTTTGATGAGTTGAACTTTAATTTACCACATGTGATAATTTCTGCAAATGAGTCACGTGACCGCGTTATCGCGTGCGTTGGTGAACTGACCCCAAGCTTTAGTGTCCGCTACTCTACACTAGTCTTATACTGTAAGGCCGCTTTCACACCGAGGCGTCGGCGGTAAAGCGCCGCTAATTTTGGCGGCGCTTTACCGTAGTTTTTGCAGGGGTAATTCGGCCGCTAGCGGGGCGCTTTTTACCCGAAAAAGGGTTAAAACCACCCGCAAAGCGCCGCTTTGCCGGCGGTTCGGCCGCGCTGCCCATTCATTTCAATGGTCAGGAGCGGTATAGACACCGCTCCGAAGATGCTGCTAGCAGGACTTTAGCGTCCTGCCAGCGTACCGCTCCCTTGGGCTTTCACACTGGAGTGAAAGGAGCGGCTCTTTCAGGGTGCTTTGCAGGCGCTATTTTTAGCGTTCTAGCGCCTCAGTGGGAAAGGGGTCTTATGGTGACCATGCCCCTTTAAGTGCAGCCCTCCCCCAGGCTTTTGCTTGCAGAGCAGCCAGTCCCACCATAAGCCTCATTTGAAATTGCAGGCAGTAGCTCAGCTCTCAGCCAATTACAGAGGTCTGTGTTTAGAGGCGATGTCTTGACTCTTGAAGAAACGCGTTGGTGTATTTGTATGTATTCGCCAGGAGTGCTCCTGGCTTTGCTCATTTAATGGCTTCTCCTGCGGCACGGACAACATGCAATCATTTATATCGCAGAGCAATTTGCGGTAAAGTCACAGGCATGCAAATTCCCTCTTTTATGATAAATGCGCTCGGCGGTGGTTTTTCTTACAGCTGGTCGCCGTGCCGGAATCGACGTCACGTTGCATTAATTGAGAGGCACCTGCAGGGGGCGGCCCGATTCCAGTGAGTCCGGGCCGCAGCGGGTCGTCCCCGGCCCTGATGTCAGAGGCGCGCTTGGCATTCGAGTCGCTGGCAGAATCAGCTGGGTTAATGTCCTAATACTTTTATTCAATATGCATAACAATGCATTACCGGCTCCTGAGCAAGTGGCTAATGCAATAATCCCGGCAGGATTTGGAGCCGCACACAATACATTCTATTAATCCCGGCAACATTAATCCCCTATTTGCAGATAACCCCTGAGTGCGGATTAACCCGTTCCGTGCCGGGGAAGTAGGAATCGCACACCGCTGCCTTCCAGAGTGTACAATGGATGCAATTTATAAATTGACCTGGAAACTTTGTATTCGCATAGCGGGGGCCTGGCGCTCCCGACAGCCAAAGTCAATACACTGATGGCTCTGCCTAATGGACCCCTACAATGTCCCTGAAGTGGAGCAAGTGTCCCTGTATATGTTCATGCTCGGTGCATGCACACTGGTGTGTCAGGGTAACCCTTCCAGGTATTTATTACCCCTGACAGGGATCACAGTATCCTCCTAGTAATGTCTTTACCGGCTTTTCACTCCACAGGACAGCACCATCTTTGTTCGGGCATCATCTATAGCGGGGGTATTTGAATTAAAATTCAAGGAGGTCTGGTCACCAACTCTGGCCGAGTTCCAAATCTCAAGTCTGTGCCATGAAGGATTGTACGCATCTACTTTCCTTTTTTTGTCACAAGCCGCGATCTCTGGCACTTTTCTTACTGTTTCCTCCATACACTGGTAATACTCTGTAAATGTCCCCAATAGTGTTCGTCTTACGTCGGGTGCCCATACCAGCGGAATTCATTACATTGGGTGCCCCCATCAGACTACCCCCATACATCAGTTGCCACCGTCAGAGTGCCACCTTACATCACATTTCTGCATCAGAAGGCCCCCTTACATTTGGTGTCTCTCAGCCGTGTGCCCTCTTAACATAAAATGTGCCCATCAGCGTGCCCCTTTAACATATGGGCCCATTAGCGTGTCCCTTAACATATGGGCCCATCAGCATACCCCTTAACATAAAATGTGCCCATCAGCATGCCCCCTTAACATATGGGCCCATTAGCGTGTCCCTTAACATATGGGCCCATTAGCGTGTCCCTTAACATATGGGCCTATTAGCGTGTCCCTTAACATATGGGCCCATTAGCGTGTCCCTTAACATATGGGCCCATTAGCATGTCCCTTAACATATGGGCCCATTAGCGTGTCCCTTAACATATGGGCCCATCAGCGTGCCCCTTAACATAATATGACAATTGTTTTTTGTCAACCGGCCCTTTTGAGGGCAATCATAATGCTGATGTGGCCCACGATGAAATTGAGTTTGACACCCTTGGTCTAGAACATCAGGGGCCAAACCTAGAGCAGGAGTATATGTCCTGGAGGAAACCGAAGAAGACTGTTTGTGCTTCTAGAGCAGGGGTCTCCAAACTTTCTAAACAGGGGGCCAGTTTACTGTCCTTCAGAATTTAGAAGGGCTGAACTGTGGCCATTGGGAGTAGAAAATGTTCTGATGGTGGGAAGAATTGTGCCCCATCATCAGTGTCTTTGGGAAGAATTGTGCCCTTCCACCGGTCTCGGGGGGGGGATTATTCCCCATTGTTGGTATCAATGGAGGGAATAGTCCTCCATCACTGGTGTCATTGGGCCCAATTATTGGTGTCATTGGGAGGAATTGTGCCTAATCATAGGTGTCAGTGGGAAGAATTGTGCCCCATCATTGGTGTCATTGAGCTCAATTGTTGGTGTCAATGGGAGGGTTTGTGCCCCACCATTGGTGTCAGTGGGAGGATTTGTGCCCCACCATTGGTGTCAGTGGGAGGATTTGTGCCCCACCATTGGTGTCAGTGGGAGGATTTGTGCCCCACCATTGGTGTCAGTGGGAGGATTTGTGCCCCACCATTGGTGTCAGTGGGAGGATTTGTGCCCCACCATTGGTGTCAGTGGGAGGATTTGTGCCCCACCATTGGTGTCAGTGGGAGGATTTGTGCCCCACCATTGGTGTCAGTGGGAGGATTTGTGCCCATCATAGGTGTCAGTGGGAAGAATTGTGCCCCATCATTGGAGACATTGAGCCCAATTGCTGGTGTCATTGGGAGGAGTTGTGCCCCATCAGTGGTGTTAGTGGGGAGAATTGTGCCCCTTCGCTGGTCTCGGGGGGGGGGGGAGCAGGGATATGCCCCATTGTTTGTATCAGTGGAATGAATAGTGCCCCCTAATTGGTGTCTTTGGGATGAATAGTGCCCATAATTGATGCCATTGGGAGGAGTTGTGCCCCTTCACTGGTCTTGGGGGGGGGGTTATGCCCCATTTTGGTATCAGTGGAAAGAATAGTCCCACATCGTTGAAATCTTTGGGAGGAATAGCACCCCTTTACTGGTCTGAGGGGGGGGGGCGTGATGCCCCATTGTTGGTATCAGTGAAGGGAATGGTGCTCCAAGGGCCGGACAAAAACAAGCAAAGAGTCGCAGTTTGGAGACCACTGCTCTAGATCATCAGGAGCCAGGGGTAGTGGTCCAAGAGGAAACCAAAGAAGCCTCCTCTTGCATGTTTCTAGAACCCTCAGGAGCATGCACCAAGGATACCAACCAACCAACCTTTAAAAACTGTCTCGAAAGTCTCAAAAAATAGTAGGTAGGAGGTGTTGGACCTGGATCCTATAGTTTGATAGGGCAAACATGATGACTGGACCTCAGCAGCTTTACCACAAAATGGGGGCCTTTCCAAGGGGAGGTGACCTTTTTAAATTGGGAACTCCAAATGAAATTGACAGAGAGTACACGGCGGTAGTCTTAAGAGTCCTTATGTATTCTAGATAACAATGAAACAGGAAGATTGGTAATCAACACGTTTCAGGGGCCAACATCCCCCCTTCGTCAGGGCTTAAATGTAAATGACCGTCCTTCCAATAGAACTCAAATCAAGTCGTAATGACCACATTCTAGAACTGTCTGTGCAGACCGATATATCAATGACTCAATGCCTAACTGATGATTCTTCAACAAGGTCCATGTGACCAATCCTACCAATCACTACCGTATCCCAGAATCGCTAAGATAATGTTTTCAGTGTTAATGATTTATCTAAATCTGAAGGATTTTTAGCATTTGGGTGTGCTGTAATTCCGCCGCTAACATCCGATCGTTCTGTCATTTAGCACTTAGCAAATACGTCTTGTTTATACTCGGCGTCTCCGCTAAGTTTCTCAGAGATCCAGTAATGACTCGCCGAGTAATTATTGAATTCCGATCTTCACCAGCCCAAGTCTTTCTACTCTGAAAGATTTTATTTAATTTCTACTTTGAAAGATTTTATTTAATTTCTACGTTAGAAGCTTATCCGCCTTTATTGAGTTAGCGGCTAAAATGTTCTCGTTCTCCGAATAAAAATCCATTGAAAAATCTGAAGAAATATGTACACAAATCTGCTTGTCGCTCCGGTGGGGGGGGGGGGGGGGGCGGGGGGTCGGAGGTGAACGTCTTTATCAATATTGACCTCAATGATTTAAAATTTAGGAAATAATCTTAATTATAGAGGGTCCCTTTTGCCCCTGGTCCCTGGGAAGGGTTCGAATTTGTGTTTCTGTGTGTGACCATTCTTCTTCCTAAACCACTTCAGCCCCGGACCATTTGGCTGGCCAAAGACCAGGCCACTTTTTGCGATTCGGCACTGCGTCGCTTTAACTGACAATTTGTGCGGTCGTGCGACGTGGCTCCCAAACAAAATTGACGTCCTTTTTTCCCCACAAATAGAGCTTTCTTTTGGTGGTATTTGATCACCTCTGCGGTTTTTATTTTTTGCGCTATAAACAAAAATAGAGTGACAATTTTGAAAAAAATTCAATATTTTTTACTTTTTGCTATAATAAATATCCCCAAAAAATATATATTCCTCAGTTTAGGCCGATACGTATTCTTCTACATATTTTTGGTAAAAAAAATCGCAATAAGCGTTTATTGATTGGTTTGCGCAAACGTTATAGCGTCTACAAAATAGGGGATAGTTTTATGGCATTTTTATTATTATTTTTTTCACTAGTAATGGCGGCGATCAGCGATTTTTTTTTTTCGTGACTGCGACATTATGGCGGACACATCGGAGACTTTTGACACCATTTTGGGACTATTGTCATTTTTACAGCGATCAGTGCTATAAAAATGCACTGATTACTGTAAAAATGACACTGGCAGTGAAGGGGTTAACCTGTAGGGGGTGCTGAAGGGGTCAAGTGTGTCCTAGGGAGTGATTCTAACTGTTAAAGGGCGTGGCTACAAGTGACACATCACTGATTGCGGTTCCCGATGAGAGGGAACAGACGATCCGTGATCTGTCATGAGGAAGAACGGGGAGATGTTGTGTTTTACACTGACATCTCCCCGTTCTTCAGCTCTGTGACCCGATCGCGGGACACCAGCGCACATCGAGTCCGCGGGTCCCGCGGGCACGGTCACGGAGCTCACGACAGGTGTTTGCGAGCGCGCCGCTGCCGGCGCGCGCGTGCGATCACACGGCGGCAATTTAAAGGGGACGTATATATACGCCCATTTGCCCAGCCGTGTCATTCTGTTGACGTATAAGTTTGTGCGGCGTTCGGCAAGCGGTTAAAGTGGGTGTAAACCTCAGACATGAAATATGGACAAAGCATATCCCTCTATAGTGTGTACTTGTCTCAGTCCAGAGACTGGGCACGCTGAGGATGCCACGTGGCAGCTTACATTGACCAGCCAGGCATATGCACATGTAGAGCGATGCTGGGGATGCTGTGCAAACATAGCAGCTGTGGCAGCTTACATTGACAAGCCAGGCAAATGCATGCTTGAAGGGATGCCGTGCAAACCTAGTTGATGGGTGTAGGGTGTGTGCTAATGAGGTCAGCTGATTTACTGCTTCCTGTGTCTTACTGGCTCTTACATCCCAAATCTACATACCGAACAAAGTCATTCAATTTTCTATCAACACAGCAGGGGCTAAGGTAAGGCCTTGTTCTAAAAATCAATGAAGGCTTTTATATTTCTGCAACCAAAGTACATTAAAGGTATATTGGTACATAGGGAAGCTGGATTTTAGAAACAAAAAGGTGGACTTAGCCTTTAAGTGGCATGATTGCCTTATTCTATATATCATTCATAAATCTGCATGGGTCAACGCATTTCTCACTGAGGCTTCCTCAGGACTCCTGAAGATATTTGAAGTAATAACTAGTAAAACGCAACCTATAAACGCAACATGTAAATAGATATACAAAAATCATTTGTTTATCATAATGCCACCAGAGTTCATCACATGTGGGCCATACCTTGATGCCTATATGCAGCAAACGCAGGCTACTCCCTAGGTGGGCACTGGGATACACAGAAGGACCAGAAATAGGAGTCACAAATTCAAATTTCCCCTAAATATTGGAAGCCCTTTATCACGTACCTGGTAGCATAGCCTGATATGAGGAAGGCCTCTCTTACACCTCTGACTCGGGGGCCCCTGGTAGTATAGACAGGAGGTGCAGGAGTGCAGAGTGGTACGAGTGCCTGGAAGTCTTGCTAGCAGCAGGGCAGGTGTCCTTGCTGGGTCCGGAGAAGTCGTCAGATTGCTCAGCAAGTAGGCAGGCAGCTTGTGCTGGTGACAGCAGGCAGGGTAGAAAGGTCAGGCAGGCCGGGTCCTACACACAGGATGGGTTGGGTACAGGACACTGACAGGAATGTGGTCAGGAGACAAGCCGGGTCTGGAACCGATCAGTGGAACAAAAGGAGCAGAGTCAGGGGACTAGCCGAGGTCGATACAGGTGGAGCTCTTCGCCGAAGATTAGAAGCTGTTATAGCTGCAAAGGGTGGGCCAACTCAATATTGAACCCTATGGACTAAGACTGGGATGCCATTAAAGTTCATGTGCGTATAAAGACAGGCGTCACAATACTTTTGACAATATAGTGTATATATAGTCATAAGGTGCATCATTAGTCCTGAGGAAGCTTAAGTGAGAAACGCGTTGGCCCATAAAGAATTATGAATGAAGTCTAGAATCAGGCAATCAAGCCATCTAAATGGATGCATGTACAGATATGATATTTTGCAGTTTATTGTAGGTGCACAACAAACAATAATTGCCTTTATGGTTTTTACACAAACAATTTTCTTATGATTTTAAGATGTTGTAATAAAGTCAATATATGAACAATTGTGTACTCCTTGTCGACTCCCCAATATATCGCTATATACGTACCAAAACATTTAAAGAACTTTGTTCTTGTACAAAGTGCTGTAACCCATTGCAGCCAATCAGAGTTCGGTTTAATGTAGCTATGTCAATAAATGCATTCTGATTGGACGCCGTGGATGACTGCAGTCTACTCACCATCATTGCACGTTTTACTTTGCTACTAAATACTTTTATCTCCCTCTGCCCAAAAAAGAAAAGAAAAACTTTCCTGTTTTAATTACTTTTTGCTTTTCTGTATTTTTTTTTCCTGAAGTAATCCTCATTCAGAACGCTCCCCTCATCATTTATTTATGTGAGAGGCTGAGATTAGCGGGGAGGATAAATGACATCGGGGTTATGATTTACACAGCACTTTTCTACAAATTAATATCTGGTAACCGATGAATCTTTCTGCCCTCAGCAATATCCTCTGATACAAAGCACGCCCGCCGTTCACCCGGGGAGGCCAGCAAAAGGGCGATCCACAGGGCTACAGCGGATACTTCCAGAGCCGTGGGCAACATAAAAGATCAAAAGAGTTATTATGCTAAACCACCTAAGTTACTTTAACATTGTATCGTTTTTATTTTATCATTAAACCATGTATAGAAATATGACCAGGGCAGAAAGTGATTGGATATGAAACTTCTCTATGAGGGCATTTCCTTTTTACCCCAGAGGAACCCCTGAAATAGCAATAAGGTCCCAGGGAACCTCTACGGAAATCAATTTATTGGTGATCAGTGGGAAGAATGTTCCTTACATTGGTGATCAGTGGGAAGAATGTCCCTTACATTGGTGATCAGTGGGAAGAATGTCCCTTACATTGGTGATCAGTGGGAAGAATGCGCCTTACATTGGTGATCAGTGGGAAGAATGTCCCTTACATTGGTGGTCAGTGGGAAGAATGTTCCTTACATTGGTGATCAGTGGGAAGAATGTTCCTTACATTGGTGATCAGTGAGAAGAATGTTCCTTACATTGGTGATCAGTGGGAAGAATGTTCCTTACATTGGTCAGTGAGAAGAATGTTCCTTACATTGGTGATCAGTGGGAAGAATGTTCCTTACATTGGTGATCAGTGAGAAGAATGTTCCTTACATTGGTGATCAGTGAGAAGAATGTTCCTTACATTGGTGATCAGTGAGAAGAATGTTCCTTACATTGGTGATCAGTGGGAAGAATGTTCCTTACATTGGTCAGTGAGAAGAATGTTCCTTACATTGGTGATCAGTGGGAAGAATGTTCCTTACATTGGTGATCAGTGAGAAGAATGTTCCTTACATTGGTGATCAGTGAGAAGAATGCTCCTTACATTGGTGATCAGTGGGAAGAATGCCCCTTACATTGGTGATCAGTGAGAAGAATGTTCCTTACATTGGTGATCAGTGAGAAGAATGTTCCTTACATTGGTGATCAGTGAGAAGAATGTTCCTTACATTGGTGATCAGTGGGAAGAATGTTCCTTACATTGGTGATCAGTGGGAAGAATGTCCCTTACATTGGTGATCAGTGGGAAGAATGTTCCTTACATTGGTGGTCAGTGGGAAGAATGTTCCTTACATTGGTGATCAGTGGGAAGAATGCTCCTTACATTGGTGATCAGTGGGAAGAATGTTCCTTACATTGGTGATCAGTGAGAAGAATGTTCCTTACATTGGTGATCAGTGAGAAGAATGTTCCTTACATTGGTGATCAGTGGGAAGAATGTCCCTTACATTGGTGATCAGTGGGAAGAATGTTCCTTACATTGGTGGTCAGTGGGAAGAATGTTCCTTACATTGGTGATCAGTGAGAAGAATGTCCCTTACATTGGTGATCAGTGAGAAGAATGTTCCTTACATTGGTGATCAGTGGGAAGAATGTTCCTTACATTGGTGATCAGTGAGAAGAATGTTCCTTACATTGGTGATCAGTGGGAAGAATGTTCCTTACATTGGTGGTCAGTGGGAAGAATGATCCTTACATTGGTGATCAGTGGGAAGAATGTCCCTTACATTGGTGATCAGTGGGAAGAATGTTCCTTACATTGGTGGTCAGTGGGAAGAATGTCCCTTACATTGGTGATCAGTGAGAAGAATGTCCCTTACATTGGTGATCAGTGAGAAGAATGTTCCTTACATTGGTGATCAGTGGGAAGAATGTTCTATACATTGGTGATCAGTGAGAAGAATGTTCCTTACATTGGTGATCAGTGGGAAGAATGCCCCTTACATTGGTGATCAGTGGGAAGAATGTTCCTTACATTGGTGGTCAGTGGGAAGAATGTTCCTTACATTGGTCACTGAGAAGAATGTTCCTTACATCGGTGATCAGTGAGAAGAATGTCCCTTACATTGGTGATCAGTGGGAAGAATGTTCCTTACATTGGTCAGTGAGAAGAATGTTCCTTACATTGGTGATCAGTGAGAAGATTGTTCCTTACATTGGTGGTCAGTGAGAAGAATGTCCCTTACATTGGTGGTCAGTGGGAAGAATGTTCCTTACATTGGTGATCAGTGGGAAGAATGTTCCTTACATTGGTGATCAGTGGGAAGAATGTTCCTTACATTGGTGATCAGTGGGAAGAATGTTCCTTACATTGGTGATCAGTGAGAAGAATGTTCCTTACATTGGTGATCAGTGGGAAGAATGTTCCTTACATTGGTGATCAGTGAGAAGAATGTCCCTTACATTGGTGATCAGTGAGAAGAATGTTCCTTACATTGGTGATCAGTGGGAAGAATGTTCCTTACATTGGTGATCAGTGAGAAGAATGTTCCTTACATTGGTGATCAGTGGGAAGAATGTTCCTTACGTTGGTCAGTGAGAAGAATGTTCCTTACATTGGTGATCAGTGAGAAGAATGTCCCTTACATTGGTCAGTGAGAAGAATGTTCCTTACATTGGTGATCAGTGAGAAGAATGTCCCTTACATTGGTGATCAGTGAGAAGAATGTTCCTTACATTGGTGATCAGTGGGAAGAATGTTCCTTACATTGGTGATCAGTGAGAAGAATGTTCCTTACATTGGTGATCAGTGGGAAGAATGTTCCTTACGTTGGTCAGTGAGAAGAATGTTCCTTACATTGGTGATCAGTGAGAAGAATGTTCCTTACATTGGTCAGTGAGAAGAATGTTCCTTACATTGGTGATCAGTGGGAAGAATGTTCCTTACATTGGTGATCAGTGGGAAGAATGTCCCTTACATTGGTGATCAGTGAGAAGAATGTTCCTTACATTGGTGATCAGTGGGAAGAATGTTCCTTACATTGGTGATCAGTGAGAAGAATGTTCCTTACATTGGTGATCAGTGGGAAGAATGTTCCTTACGTTGGTCAGTGAGAAGAATGTTCCTTACATTGGTGATCAGTGAGAAGAATGTCCCTTACATTGGTGATCAGTGGGAAGAATGTTCCTTACATTGGTCAGTGAGAAGAATGTCCCTTACATTGGTGATCAGTGGGAAGAATGTTCCTTACATTGGTGATCAGTGAGAAGAATGTTCCTTACATTGGTGATCAGTGGGAAGAATGTTCCTTACATTGGTGATCAGTGAGAAGAATGTTCCTTACATTGGTGATCAGTGAGAAGAATGTTCCTTACATTGGTGATCAGTGGGAAGAATGTCCCTTACATTGGTGATCAGTGGGAAGAATGTTCCTTACATTGGTGGTCAGTGGGAAGAATGTTCCTTACATTGGTGATCAGTGAGAAGAATGTCCCTTACATTGGTGATCAGTGAGAAGAATGTTCCTTACATTGGTGATCAGTGGGAAGAATGTTCCTTACATTGGTGATCAGTGAGAAGAATGTTCCTTACATTGGTGATCAGTGGGAAGAATGTTCCTTACATTGGTGGTCAGTGGGAAGAATGATCCTTACATTGGTGATCAGTGGGAAGAATGTCCCTTACATTGGTGATCAGTGGGAAGAATGTTCCTTACATTGGTGGTCAGTGGGAAGAATGTCCCTTACATTGGTGATCAGTGAGAAGAATGTCCCTTACATTGGTGATCAGTGAGAAGAATGTTCCTTACATTGGTGATCAGTGGGAAGAATGTTCTATACATTGGTGATCAGTGAGAAGAATGTTCCTTACATTGGTGATCAGTGGGAAGAATGCCCCTTACATTGGTGATCAGTGGGAAGAATGTTCCTTACATTGGTGGTCAGTGGGAAGAATGTTCCTTACATTGGTCACTGAGAAGAATGTTCCTTACATCGGTGATCAGTGAGAAGAATGTCCCTTACATTGGTGATCAGTGGGAAGAATGTTCCTTACATTGGTCAGTGAGAAGAATGTTCCTTACATTGGTGATCAGTGAGAAGATTGTTCCTTACATTGGTGGTCAGTGAGAAGAATGTTCCTTACATTGGTGATCAGTGGGAAGAATGTTCCTTACATTGGTGATCAGTGGGAAGAATGTTCCTTACATTGGTGATCAGTGGGAAGAATGTTCCTTACATTGGTGATCAGTGAGAAGAATGTTCCTTACATTGGTGATCAGTGGGAAGAATGTTCCTTACATTGGTGATCAGTGAGAAGAATGTCCCTTACATTGGTGATCAGTGAGAAGAATGTTCCTTACATTGGTGATCAGTGGGAAGAATGTTCCTTACATTGGTGATCAGTGAGAAGAATGTTCCTTACATTGGTGATCAGTGGGAAGAATGTTCCTTACGTTGGTCAGTGAGAAGAATGTTCCTTACATTGGTGATCAGTGAGAAGAATGTTCCTTACATTGGTCAGTGAGAAGAATGTTCCTTACATTGGTGATCAGTGGGAAGAATGTTCCTTACATTGGTGATCAGTGGGAAGAATGTCCCTTACATTGGTGATCAGTGAGAAGAATGTTCCTTACATTGGTGATCAGTGGGAAGAATGTTCCTTACATTGGTGATCAGTGAGAAGAATGTTCCTTACATTGGTGATCAGTGGGAAGAATGTTCCTTACGTTGGTCAGTGAGAAGAATGTTCCTTACATTGGTGATCAGTGAGAAGAATGTCCCTTACATTGGTGATCAGTGGGAAGAATGTTCCTTACATTGGTCAGTGAGAAGAATGTCCCTTACATTGGTGATCAGTGGGAAGAATGTTCCTTACATTGGTGATCAGTGAGAAGAATGTTCCTTACATTGGTGATCAGTGAGAAGAATGTTCCTTACATTGGTGATCAGTGGGAAGAATGTTCCTTACATTGGTGATCAGTGAGAAGAATGTTCCTTACATTGGTGATCAGTGAGAAGAATGTTCCTTACATTGGTGATCAGTGGGAAGAATGTTCCTTACATTGGTGATCAGTGGGAAGAATGTCCCTTACATTGGTGATCAGTGAGAAGAATGTTCCTTACATTGGTGATCAGTGGGAAGAATGTTCCTTACATTGGTGATCAGTGAGAAGAATGTTCCTTACATTGGTGATCAGTGGGAAGAATGTTCCTTACATTGGTGATCAGTGGGAAGAATGTTCCTTACATTGGTGATCAGTGGGAAGAATGTTCCTTACATTGGTGATCAGTGGGAAGAATGTTCCTTACATTGGTGATCAGTGGGAAGAATGTCCCTTACATTGGTGGTCAGTGAGAAGAATGTTCCTTACATTGGTGATCAGTGAGAAGAATGTTCCTTACATTGGTGATCAGTGGGAAGAATGTTCCTTACATTGGTCAGTGAGAAGAATGTTCCTTACATTGGTCAGTGAGAAGAATGTTCCTTACATTGGTGATCAGTGGGAAGAATGTTCCTTACATTGGTGATCAGTGAGAAGAATGTTCCTTACATTGGTGATCAGTGAGAAGAATGTTCCTTACATTGGTGATCAGTGAGAAGAATGTTCCTTACATTGGTGATCAGTGGGAAGAATGTCCCTTACATTGGTGGTCAGTGAGAAGAATGTTCCTTACATTGGTCAGTGAGAAGAATGTTCCTTACATTGGTGATCAGTGGGAAGAATGTTCCTTACATTGGTCAGTGAGAAGAATGTTCCTTACATTGGTGATCAGTGGGAAGAATGTTCCTTACATTGGTGATCAGTGGGAAGAATGTTCCTTACATTGGTGATCAGTGGGAAGAATGTTCCTTACATTGGTGATCAGTGGGAAGAATGTTCCTTACATTGGTGGTCAGTGGGAAGAATGTCCCTTACATTGGTGATCAGTGTGAAGAATGTCCCTTACATTGGTGATCAGTGAGAAGAATGTTCCTTACATTGGTGATCAGTGGGAAGAATGTTCCTTACATTGGTGATCAGTGGGAAGAATGCTCCTTACATTGGTGAACAGTGGGAAGAATGTTCCTTACATTGGTGGTCAGTGGGAAGAATGTTCCTTACATTGGTGATCAGTGGGAAGAATGTTCCTTACATTGGTGGTCAGTGGGAAGAATGTTCCTTACATTGGTGATCAGTGGGAAGAATGTCCCTTACATTGGTGGTCAGTGAGAAGAATGTTCCTTACATTGGTGATCAGTGGGAAGAATGTTCCTTACATTGGTGATCAGTGGGAAGAATGTTCCTTACATTGGTGATCAGTGGGAAGAATGTTCCTTACATTGGTGGTCAGTGGGAAGAATGTCCCTTACATTGGTGATCAGTGGGAAGAATGTTCCTTACATTGGTGATCAGTGAGAAGAATGTTCCTTACATTGGTGGTCAGTGGGAAGAATGTCCCTTACATTGGTGATCAGTGGGAAGAATGTCCCTTACATTGGTGATCAGTGGGAAGAATGTTCCTTACATTGGTCAGTGAGAAGAATGTTCCTTACATTGGTGATCAGTGGGAAGAATGTCCCTTACATTGGTGATCAGTGGGAAGAATGCTCCTTACATTGGTCAGTGAGAAGAATGTTCCTTACATTGGTGATCAGTGGGAAGAATGTTCCTTACATTGGTGATCAGTGGGAAGAATGTTCCTTACATTGGTGATCAGTGGGAAGAATGTTCCTTACATTGGTGGTCAGTGGGAAGAATGTCCCTTACATTGGTGATCAGTGGGAAGAATGTTCCTTACATTGGTGATCAGTGAGAAGAATGTCCCTTACATTGGTGATCAGTGAGAAGAATGTTCCTTACATTGGTGATCAGTGAGAAGAATGTTCCTTACATTGGTGATCAGTGGGAAGAATGTTCCTTACATTGGTGATCAGTGAGAAGAATGTTCCTTACATTGGTGATCAGTGAGAAGAATGTCCCTTACATTGGTGATCAGTGAGAAGAATGTTCCTTACATTGGTGATCAGTGAGAAGAATGTTCCTTACATTGCTGATCAGTGGGAAGAATGTTCCTTACATTGGTGATCAGTGGGAAGAATGTTCCTTACATTGGTGGTCAGTGGGAAGAATGTTCCTTACATTGGTGATCAGTGGGAAGAATGTCCCTTACATTGGTGGTCAGTGAGAAGAATGTCCCTTACATTGGTGATCAGTGAGAAGAATGTTCCTTACATTGGTGATCAGTGGGAAGAATGTTCCTTACATTGGTGATCAGTGGGAAGAATGTTCCTTACATTGGTGATCAGTGGGAAGAATGTTCCTTACATTGGTGATCAGTGGGAAGAATGTTCCTTACATTGGTGATCAGTGAGAAGAATGTTCCTTACATTGGTGATCAGTGGGAAGAATGTTCCTTACATTGGTGATCAGTGAGAAGAATGTCCCTTACATTGGTGATCAGTGAGAAGAATGTTCCTTACATTGGTGATCAGTGGGAAGAATGTTCCTTACATTGGTGATCAGTGAGAAGAATGTTCCTTACATTGGTGATCAGTGGGAAGAATGTTCCTTACGTTGGTCAGTGAGAAGAATGTTCCTTACATTGGTGATCAGTGAGAAGAATGTTCCTTACATTGGTCAGTGAGAAGAATGTTCCTTACATTGGTGATCAGTGGGAAGAATGTTCCTTACATTGGTGATCAGTGGGAAGAATGTCCCTTACATTGGTGATCAGTGAGAAGAATGTTCCTTACATTGGTGATCAGTGGGAAGAATGTTCCTTACATTGGTGATCAGTGAGAAGAATGTTCCTTACATTGGTGATCAGTGGGAAGAATGTTCCTTACGTTGGTCAGTGAGAAGAATGTTCCTTACATTGGTGATCAGTGAGAAGAATGTCCCTTACATTGGTGATCAGTGGGAAGAATGTTCCTTACATTGGTCAGTGAGAAGAATGTCCCTTACATTGGTGATCAGTGGGAAGAATGTTCCTTACATTGGTGATCAGTGAGAAGAATGTTCCTTACATTGGTGATCAGTGAGAAGAATGTTCCTTACATTGGTGATCAGTGGGAAGAATGTTCCTTACATTGGTGATCAGTGAGAAGAATGTTCCTTACATTGGTGATCAGTGAGAAGAATGTTCCTTACATTGGTGATCAGTGGGAAGAATGTTCCTTACATTGGTGATCAGTGGGAAGAATGTCCCTTACATTGGTGATCAGTGAGAAGAATGTTCCTTACATTGGTGATCAGTGGGAAGAATGTTCCTTACATTGGTGATCAGTGAGAAGAATGTTCCTTACATTGGTGATCAGTGGGAAGAATGTTCCTTACATTGGTGATCAGTGGGAAGAATGTTCCTTACATTGGTGATCAGTGGGAAGAATGTTCCTTACATTGGTGATCAGTGGGAAGAATGTTCCTTACATTGGTGATCAGTGGGAAGAATGTCCCTTACATTGGTGGTCAGTGAGAAGAATGTTCCTTACATTGGTGATCAGTGAGAAGAATGTTCCTTACATTGGTGATCAGTGGGAAGAATGTTCCTTACATTGGTCAGTGAGAAGAATGTTCCTTACATTGGTCAGTGAGAAGAATGTTCCTTACATTGGTGATCAGTGGGAAGAATGTTCCTTACATTGGTGATCAGTGAGAAGAATGTTCCTTACATTGGTGATCAGTGAGAAGAATGTTCCTTACATTGGTGATCAGTGAGAAGAATGTTCCTTACATTGGTGATCAGTGGGAAGAATGTCCCTTACATTGGTGGTCAGTGAGAAGAATGTTCCTTACATTGGTCAGTGAGAAGAATGTTCCTTACATTGGTGATCAGTGGGAAGAATGTTCCTTACATTGGTCAGTGAGAAGAATGTTCCTTACATTGGTGATCAGTGGGAAGAATGTTCCTTACATTGGTGATCAGTGGGAAGAATGTTCCTTACATTGGTGATCAGTGGGAAGAATGTTCCTTACATTGGTGATCAGTGGGAAGAATGTCCCTTACATTGGTGATCAGTGTGAAGAATGTCCCTTACATTGGTGATCAGTGAGAAGAATGTTCCTTACACTGGTGATCAGTGGGAAGAATGTTCCTTACATTGGTGATCAGTGGGAAGAATGCTCCTTACATTGGTGAACAGTGGGAAGAATGTTCCTTACATTGGTGGTCAGTGGGAAGAATGTTCCTTACATTGGTGATCAGTGGGAAGAATGTTCCTTACATTGGTGGTCAGTGGGAAGAATGTTCCTTACATTGGTGATCAGTGGGAAGAATGTCCCTTACATTGGTGGTCAGTGAGAAGAATGTTCCTTACATTGGTGATCAGTGGGAAGAATGTTCCTTACATTGGTGATCAGTGGGAAGAATGTTCCTTACATTGGTGATCAGTGGGAAGAATGTTCCTTACATTGGTGGTCAGTGGGAAGAATGTCCCTTACATTGGTGATCAGTGGGAAGAATGTTCCTTACATTGGTGATCAGTGAGAAGAATGTTCCTTACATTGGTGGTCAGTGGGAAGAATGTCCCTTACATTGGTGATCAGTGGGAAGAATGTCCCTTACATTGGTGATCAGTGGGAAGAATGTTCCTTACATTGGTCAGTGAGAAGAATGTTCCTTACATTGGTGATCAGTGGGAAGAATGTCCCTTACATTGGTGATCAGTGGGAAGAATGCTCCTTACATTGGTCAGTGAGAAGAATGTTCCTTACATTGGTGATCAGTGGGAAGAATGTTCCTTACATTGGTGATCAGTGGGAAGAATGTTCCTTACATTGGTGATCAGTGGGAAGAATGTTCCTTACATTGGTGGTCAGTGGGAAGAATGTCCCTTACATTGGTGATCAGTGGGAAGAATGTTCCTTACATTGGTGATCAGTGAGAAGAATGTCCCTTACATTGGTGATCAGTGAGAAGAATGTTCCTTACATTGGTGATCAGTGAGAAGAATGTTCCTTACATTGGTGATCAGTGGGAAGAATGTTCCTTACATTGGTGATCAGTGAGAAGAATGTTCCTTACATTGGTGATCAGTGAGAAGAATGTCCCTTACATTGGTGATCAGTGAGAAGAATGTTCCTTACATTGGTGATCAGTGAGAAGAATGTTCCTTACATTGGTGATCAGTGGGAAGAATGTTCCTTACATTGCTGATCAGTGGGAAGAATGTTCCTTACATTGGTGATCAGTGGGAAGAATGTTCCTTACATTGGTGGTCAGTGGGAAGAATGTTCCTTACATTGGTGATCAGTGGGAAGAATGTCCCTTACATTGGTGGTCAGTGAGAAGAATGTCCCTTACATTGGTGATCAGTGAGAAGAATGTTCCTTACATTGGTGATCAGTGGGAAGAATGTTCCTTACATTGGGGATCAGTGGGAAGAATGTTCCTTACATTGGTGGTCAGTGGGAAGAATGTTCCTTACATTGGTGATCAGTGGGAAGAATGTTCCTTACATTGGTCAGTGAGAAGAATGTTCCTTACATTGGTGGTCAGTGGGAAGAATGTTTCTTACATTGGTGGTCAGTGGGAAGAATGTTCCTTACATTGGTGATCAGTGGGAAGAATGTCCCTTACATTGGTGGTCAGTGGGAAGAATGTTCCTTACATTGGTGGTCAGTGAGAAGAATGTTCCTTACATTGGTGGTCAGTGGGAAGAATGTTTCTTACATTGGTGGTCAGTGGGAAGAATGTTCCTTACATTGGTGATCAGTGAGAAGAATGATCCTTACATTGGTGATCAGTGGGAAAGAATGTCCCTTACATTGGTGATCAGTGAGAAGAATGTTCCTTACATTGGTGATCAGTGGGAAGAATGTCCCTTACATTGGTGGTCAGTGAGAAGAATGTTCCTTACATTGGTGATCAGTGAGAAGAATGTTCCTTACATTGGTGGTCAGTGAGAAGAATGTTCCTTACATTGGTGATCAGTGAGAAGAATGTTCCTTACATTGGTGATCAGTGGGAAGAATGTCCCTTACATTGGTGGTCAGTGAGAAGAATGTTCCTTACATTGGTGATCAGTGAGAAGAATGTTCCTTACATTGGTGGTCAGTGAGAAGAATGTTCCTTACATTGGTGATCAGTGAGAAGAATGTTCCTTACATTGGTGATCAGTGAGAAGAATGTTCCTTACATTGGTGGTCAGTGAGAAGAATGTTCCTTACATTGGTGATCAGTGGGAAGAATGTTCCTTACATTGGTGATCAGTGAGAAGAATGATCCTTACATTGGTGATCAGTGAGAAGAATGCTCCTTACATTGGTGATCAGTGGGAAGAATGTTCCTTACATTGGTGATCAGTGGGAAGAATGTTCCTTACATTGGTGATCAGTGGGAAGAATGTTCCCTACATTGGTGATCAGTGGGAAGAATGTTCCTTACATTGGTGATCAGTGGGAAGAATGTTCCTTACATTGGTGATCAGTGGGAAGAATGTTCCTTACATTGGTGATCAGTGGGAAGAATGTTCCTTACATTGGTGATCAGTGGGAAGAATGTTCCTTACATTGGGGATCAGTGGGAAGAATGTTCCTTACATTGGTGATCAGTGGGAAGAATGTTCCTTACATTGGTGATCAGTGGGAAGAATGTCCCTTACATTGGTGGTCAGTGAGAAGAATGTTCCTTACATTGGTGATCAGTGGGAAGAATGTTCCTTACATTGGTGATCAGTGGGAAGAATGTTCCTTACATTGGTGATCAGTGGGAAGAATGTTCCTTACATTGGTGATCAGTGGGAAGAATGTTCCCTACATTGGTGATCAGTGGGAAGAATGTTCCTTACATTGGTGATCAGTGGGAAGAATGTTCCTTACATTGGTGATCAGTGGGAAGAATGTCCCTTACATTGGTGGTCAGTGAGAAGAATGTTCCTTACATTGGTGATCAGTGAGAAGAATGTTCCTTACATTGGTGATCAGTGGGAAGAATGTTCCTTACATTGGTCAGTGAGAAGAATGTTCCTTACATTGGTCAGTGAGAAGAATGTTCCTTACATTGGTGATCAGTGGGAAGAATGTTCCTTACATTGGTCAGTGAGAAGAATGTTCCTTACATTGGTCAGTGAGAAGAATGTTCCTTACATTGGTGATCAGTGGGAAGAATGTTCCTTACATTGGTGATCAGTGAGAAGAATGTTCCTTACATTGGTGATCAGTGAGAAGAATGTTCCTTACATTGGTGATCAGTGAGAAGAATGTTCCTTACATTGGTGATCAGTGGGAAGAATGTCCCTTACATTGGTGGTCAGTGAGAAGAATGTTCCTTACATTGGTCAGTGAGAAGAATGTTCCTTACATTGGTGATCAGTGGGAAGAATGTTCCTTACATTGGTCAGTGAGAAGAATGTTCCTTACATTGGTGATCAGTGGGAAGAATGTTCCTTACATTGGTGATCAGTGGGAAGAATGTTCCTTACATTGGTGATCAGTGGGAAGAATGTTCCTTACATTGGTGATCAGTGGGAAGAATGTTCCTTACATTGGTGGTCAGTGGGAAGAATGTCCCTTACATTGGTGATCAGTGAGAAGAATGTTCCTTACATTGGTGATCAGTGGGAAGAATGTTCCTTACATTGGTGATCAGTGGGAAGAATGTCCCTTACATTGGTGATCAGTGAGAAGAATGTTCCTTACATTGGTGATCAGTGGGAAGAATGTTCCTTACATTGGTGATCAGTGGGAAGAATGCTCCTTACATTGGTGAACAGTGGGAAGAATGTTCCTTACATTGGTGGTCAGTGGGAAGAATGTTCCTTACATTGGTGATCAGTGGGAAGAATGTTCCTTACATTGGTGATCAGTGGGAAGAATGTTCCTTACATTGGTGATCAGTGGGAAGACTGTTCCTTACATTGGTGGTCAGTGGGAAGAATGTCCCTTACATTGGTGATCAGTGGGAAGAATGTTCCTTACATTGGTGATCAGTGAGAAGAATGTTCCTTACATTGGTGGTCAGTGGGAAGAATGTCCCTTACATTGGTGATCAGTGGGAAGAATGTCCCTTACATTGGTGATCAGTGGGAAGAATGTTCCTTACATTGGTCAGTGAGAAGAATGTTCCTTACATTGGTGATCAGTGGGAAGAATGTTCCTTACATTGGTCAGTGAGAAGAATGTTCCTTACATTGGTGATCAGTGGGAAGAATGTTCCTTACATTGGTGATCAGTGGGAAGAATGTTCCTTACATTGGTGATCAGTGGGAAGAATGTTCCTTACATTGGTGATCAGTGGGAAGAATGTTCCTTACATTGGTGGTCAGTGGGAAGAATGTCCCTTACATTGGTGATCAGTGAGAAGAATGTTCCTTACATTGGTGATCAGTGGGAAGAATGTTCCTTACATTGGTGATCAGTGGGAAGAATGTCCCTTACATTGGTGATCAGTGAGAAGAATGTTCCTTACATTGGTGATCAGTGGGAAGAATGTTCCTTACATTGGTGATCAGTGGGAAGAATGCTCCTTACATTGGTGAACAGTGGGAAGAATGTTCCTTACATTGGTGGTCAGTGGGAAGAATGTTCCTTACATTGGTGATCAGTGGGAAGAATGTTCCTTACATTGGTGGTCAGTGGGAAGAATGTTCCTTACATTGGTGATCAGTGGGAAGAATGTCCCTTACATTGGTGGTCAGTGAGAAGAATGTTCCTTACATTGGTGATCAGTGGGAAGAATGTTCCTTACATTGGTGATCAGTGGGAAGAATGTTCCTTACATTGGTGATCAGTGGGAAGACTGTTCCTTACATTGGTGGTCAGTGGGAAGAATGTCCCTTACATTGGTGATCAGTGGGAAGAATGTTCCTTACATTGGTGATCAGTGAGAAGAATGTTCCTTACATTGGTGGTCAGTGGGAAGAATGTCCCTTACATTGGTGATCAGTGGGAAGAATGTCCCTTACATTGGTGATCAGTGGGAAGAATGTTCCTTACATTGGTCAGTGAGAAGAATGTTCCTTACATTGGTGATCAGTGGGAAGAATGCTCCTTACATTGGTCAGTGAGAAGAATGTTCCTTACATTGGTGATCAGTGGGAAGAATGTTCCTTACATTGGTGATCAGTGGGAAGAATGTTCCTTACATTGGTGATCAGTGGGAAGAATGTTCCTTACATTGGTGGTCAGTGGGAAGAATGTCCCTTACATTGGTGATCAGTGGGAAGAATGTTCCTTACATTGGTGATCAGTGAGAAGAATGTTCCTTACATTGGTGATCAGTGGGAAGAATGTTCCTTACATTGGTGATCAGTGAGAAGAATGTTCCTTACATTGGTGATCAGTGGGAAGAATGTTCCTTACATTGCTGATCAGTGGGAAGAATGTTCCTTACATTGGTGATCAGTGGGAAGAATGTTCCTTACATTGGTGGTCAGTGGGAAGAATGTTCCTTACATTGGTGATCAGTGGGAAGAATGTCCCTTACATTGGTGGTCAGTGAGAAGAATGTCCCTTACATTGGTGATCAGTGAGAAGAATGTTCCTTACATTGGTGATCAGTGGGAAGAATGTTCCTTACATTGGGGATCAGTGGGAAGAATGTTCCTTACATTGGTGGTCAGTGGGAAGAATGTTCCTTACATTGGTGATCAGTGGGAAGAATGTTCCTTACATTGGTCAGTGAGAAGAATGTTCCTTACATTGGTGGTCAGTGGGAAGAATGTTTCTTACATTGGTGGTCAGTGGGAAGAATGTTCCTTACATTGGTGATCAGTGGGAAGAATGTCCCTTACATTGGTGGTCAGTGGGAAGAATGTTCCTTACATTGGTGGTCAGTGAGAAGAATGTTCCTTACATTGGTGATCAGTGGGAAGAATGCTCCTTACATTGGTGGTCAGTGGGAAGAATGTTCCTTACATTGGTGATCAGTGAGAAGAATGTTCCTTACATTGGTGGTCAGTGGGAAGAATGTTTCTTACATTGGTGGTCAGTGGGAAGAATGTTCCTTACATTGGTGATCAGTGAGAAGAATGATCCTTACATTGGTGATCAGTGGGAAAGAATGTCCCTTACATTGGTGATCAGTGAGAAGAATGTTCCTTACATTGGTGATCAGTGGGAAGAATGTCCCTTACATTGGTGGTCAGTGAGAAGAATGTTCCTTACATTGGTGATCAGTGAGAAGAATGTTCCTTACATTGGTGGTCAGTGAGAAGAATGTTCCTTACATTGGTGATCAGTGAGAAGAATGTTCCTTACATTGGTGATCAGTGGGAAGAATGTCCCTTACATTGGTGGTCAGTGAGAAGAATGTTCCTTACATTGGTGATCAGTGAGAAGAATGTTCCTTACATTGGTGGTCAGTGGGAAGAATGTTCCTTACATTGGTGGTCAGTGGGAAGAATGTTCCTTACATTGGTGATCAGTGGGAAGAATGTTCCTTACATTGGTGATCAGTGGGAAGAATGTTCCTTACATTGGTGATCAGTGGGAAGAATGTTCCTTACATTGGGGATCAGTGAGAAGAATGTCCCTTACATTGGTGATCAGTGGGAAGAATGTCCCTTACATTGGTGGTCAGTGGGAAGAATGTTCCTTACATTGGTGATCAGTGGGAAGAATGTTCCTTACATTGGTGATCAGTGAGAAGAATGTCCCTTACATTGGTGATCAGTGGGAAGAATGTCCCTTACATTGGTGGTCAGTGGGAAGAATGTTCCTTACATTGGTGGTCAGTGAGAAGAATGTTCCTTACATTGGTGATCAGTGGGAAGAATGTCCCTTACATTGGTGGTCAGTGGGAAGAATGTTCCTTACATTGGTGATCAGAGGGAAGAATGTTCCTTACATTGGTGGTCAGTGAGAAGAATGTTCCTTACATTGGTGATCAGTGGGAAGAATGTCCCTTACATTGGTGGTCAGTGAGAAGAATGTTCCTTACATTGGTGATCAGTGAGAAGAATGTTCCTTACATTGGTGGTCAGTGGGAAGAATGTCCCTTACATTGGTGATCAGTGGGAAGAATGTTCCTTACATTGGTGGTCAGTGGGAAGAATGTCCCTTACATTGGTGATCAGTGGGAAGAATGTCCCTTACATTGGTGGTCAGTGGGAAGAATGTTCCTTACATTGGTGGTCAGTGGGAAGAATGTCCCTTACATTGGTGGTCAGTGGGAAGAATGTCCCTTACATTGGTGATCAGTGGGAAGAATGTTCCTTACATTGGTGGTCAGTGGGAAGAATGTCCCTTACATTGGTCATCAGTGGGAAGAATGTCCCTTACATTGGTGGTCAGTGGGAAGAATGTCCCTTACATTGGTGGTCAGTGGGAAGAATGTCCCTTACATTGGTGGTCAGTGGGAAGAATGTCCCTTACATTGGTGATCAGTGGGAAGAATGCTCCTTACATTGGTGATCAGTGAGAAGAATGTTCCTTATATTGGTGATCAGTGAGAAGAATGTTCCTTACATTGGTGATCAGTGGGAAGAATGATCCTTACATTGGTGATCAGCGGGAAGAATGTTCCTTACATTGGTGGTCAGTGGGAAGAATGTCCCTTACATTGGTGATCAGTGGGAAGAATGTTCCTTACATTGGTGATCAGTGGGAAGAATGTTCCTTACATGGGTGATCGGTGGGAAGAATGTTCCTTACATTGGTGGTCAGTGGAGAAGAATGTCCCTTACATTGGTGGTCAGTGGGAAGAATGTCCCTTACATTGGTGATCAGTGGGAAGAATGTTCCTTACATTGGTGATCAGTGGGAAGAATGTTCCTTACATGGGTGATCGGTGGGAAGAATGTTCCTTACATTGGTGATCAGTGGAGAAGAATGTCCCTTACATTGGTGGTCAGTGGGAAGAATGTTCCTTACATTGGTGATCAGTGGGAAGAATGTCCCTTACATTGGTGATCAGTGGGAAGAATGTTCCTTACATGGGTGATCGGTGGGAAGAATGTTCCTTACATTGGTGGTCAGTGGGAAGAATGTTCCTTACATTGGTGATCAGTGGGAAGAATGTCCCTTACATTGGTGATCAGTGGGAAGAATGTTCCTTACATTGGTGATCAGTGGGAAGAATGTTCCTTACATTGGTGATCAGTGGGAAGAATGTTCCTTACATTGGTGATCAGTGGGAAGAATGTCCCTTACATTGGTGATCAGTGGGAAGAATGTTCCTTACATGGGTGATCGGTGGGAAGAATGTTCCTTACATTGGTGGTCAGTGGGAAGAATGTTCCTTACATTGATGATCAGTGAGAAGAATGTTCCTTACATTGGTGATCAGTGGAGAAGAATGTCCCTTACATTGGTGATCAGTGGGAAGAATGTTCCTTACATTGGTGATCAGTGGGAAGAATGTTCCTTACATTGGTGGTCAGTGGGAAGAATGTTCCTTACATTGATGATCAGTGAGAAGAATGTTCCTTACATTGGTGATCAGTGGGAAGAATGTCCCTTACATTGGTGGTCAGTGGGAAGAATGTCCCTTACATTGGTGGTCAGTGGGATCAATGTCCCTGTTACAGACAGCCAGGGCAGCCATCAGTTATTTTGGGACTCCTGACATAAGCATAAGGCCCGCTCACTGACCATCCCACCAAATCCGGCAGCCCCATAGTTTCAGCAAAGAGGCATCCCCATGTATCAAAGCGATATCCCCATATATTCATCCAAAAGAGTTGTACTTGTTACTAAACAGTAGCAACAACTCATTGGTTGGGGCCCTGCCCCCTACATGTGCACAGGCAGAACCTCCCCCTACAGATGGCTAAAAAGATTGTCGGGTTCATGACTGACGTTGTACACTAGCAGATTTTCAAACAAATGTTTGCATGGACATTTGTATAAAAACTCTCATCCGTATATTCAATCACATGATGAACTGTTGTGTCTGCCAGTTTCTCCTCTTGCTGAGCCGCCCACCGGGAATGCTGGACAGCTCCGTAGACAATTCCTTGAAGGATCCTACCTTTAGAGGAGAAGTCCAGCCTGAGCTTTTTCGGCTGGGCTTCTCCTCTGGGTCACAGGAGTGCAATTCGTTTTACACTCCTGTGACCCGTTTTCAGCGGAGATCGGTCTGAAGTCCGCTCTCCGCTGACGTCACTGCCATCAGTTGGGGCATCGCGTCATCCAGACTTCCCAAGGCGGGATCCGCCAGCTGCCCTGATTGATGGCAGTCTCAGCGTATCAGCGAGCCGCTGAGACAGCCTCTCCCCGCCCCTCCACGGCTCAGCGCTCCAATGAGTGTGGAGAAGCAGAGAGGAAAAAGGCTGACTGACAAGTCAGCCTCATTCCTCTCGGGGATCTGTGAGAACCGAGCAAGGGGCGATGTTCGGTGGCTCGGTTCTCAGTGCACAGACGGCGGGGGGACAGATGGAGCATCGGTCTGATGCTCCATCCACTGAGGTTAGTATAAATATGGGAAAAACTCAAATCCCATACTTCTCCTTTAAACCTTGTTTCTCTTGAACTTGGAACCCTTTACACTTCCTGTTTGCCAGATTATTGTGCTCTCTCCAGCCTATATATCGCTCTTGTCTCTCCTGCTGCCATCCGTATCCCCACTACCACTTGTAGCGGCCTCACTCTCTCTCTCTCTTTTTCATCGGTTATGTGGCTGTGGTCTAGGGGTACCTGGAGGAGAAGAGTGCAGGAACACTACGCCAAGCTCTCACCTCGTATGTGTATGAGGGTTGAGCAAAGTCACTTGATTTTACCTTCGGGTCTGTTCGTTGCGTACGGAGCCTCTGCTTCCTTCGTGGAGATGTGTCTACCAGTAAAAGAGCCCCACACCATTAAAAGTCCAACACTCTTTTATTTCTCCATTTGCCAGGATGAACATAATCAGTTGAACTCTTGTAACAGACAGACAGGGGTGTGGATGCGAGTAGGCTCAGGCACAAATGAACTCTCCTATTCCTTTTGCGTGCGAATAGGCTTGGCACACGGTCTCTGCCACCGACCGTGAGGTTGGTAGCTGCCACCTACCGAGTGAACTGTTAAGGCCCCTGCCACAGGTCTGAATGTAACGGTCTCTGCCACCGACCTTAGAACATGGACCACCTTCCGTGTGAATACAGCCCCTGTTTGGAAAGGACATCCATCCCGACGGTCTCCGGAGGCCCTGTCCCGGCACTGGCAATATGCTGCACCAGATCTACGGGAAGGTCACCTGCACAGTCCGTTAAGCCTGGATTCAGGTACCCTATACTGAGGGCACCTTTAGGATGATTCCTCCTGGGCGGGACCCAGTGGAAGAAGCTGGGCCCCAGGCCTGAATGATGCACCTCGCCCCAGACTGAGGGTGTCTGGGGTGACTCCCGAACTCTTCGTGTCCAGGCCTAGGCCGCCTGGACACCGACTGTGGACAGCAGCCCCCAGGCTGAAGGTGCCTGGGGCTCGGACCTCGTGGCGAAGATGTCCGCCCCCTTTATACCCTCTCCCAGCAAGCACAGCGGGTTCCCCGCCCCGCCGCACAACCGCTGCGAGAGGTCACAAAGGGTATGGCACTGCAGTGATGGTTCAACCCCGGCCCAAAGTGACAGCGCCACCTGCTGGGCCGCAGGGAACAAGACATCACTGATGTCTTCACCCGAATTAAACACTCAAAGTACATACCCGCTACACACTTGTTACTGACCTTTGGCTTGTTTCTTGACTACGCTTTTTCTTGATAGGGGGCCCGGGCACACAGGGGAGCCCAAACCGCAGGGCGATTCAGTGTGGTCAGGCAGAGGGGCAAATACAGAAGGATGCCCTGTGCGGCTCTCTGCAGCAGCTGAAAGCCGGTTTCTCCCCCTCCTGTCAGCTGCTGCAGGGAGAGACACAGACACAGGGCATCATTCCTGTAATTGCTTCCCCAACACCAATCCCTCTCCCTGTCCTGCCTACTTCTGATCCCCCCCCCCCCAATGTGCCTCTCTGTCACTGTGCCGCCCCCTGCAGCGCTGCAGACTTCCCGGTCCTGTAAAAAATAACAAATTGTATAAAAAATATTAATTAGACATTGTAATAAATAATTTAAAAAATTGCAAGATAAAATAATTGTAAAAATGTTAAACATTAAAAAAAGAAAATGTAATATTTTTTTTTTAATGTAAAAAAGGGCTAATTCACACAGACTCTCTGTTATGTTTGTGTCCGCTAAGTTTTTATAGTGTATTTTTAGTGAAAATATGGTCTTGATATATTGGAGGGGGTGGGCCCTGCCAGGTAGGCTGAACAGGGCCTCGTGATTTCTAAAAGCAGCCCTGACCCCTCTGATGAAGGAAGGACACTATAATGACCTCCCCTCTGTGGTTCTCTGAGTTTATTGATGCCGCCCATCATTTAGCCAGGGTGGCTGAGGAGAGGTCTTCCAGTGATAAGGAAGTACTTTGGGGGGGGGGGACAGCTCCGGATAAAAGGTAAGTATTGCAGCCCGTGCTACTTTTTTATATTTTCTAATCTGTTGTTGGGGACAATTTCATAAAAAAAATAAACTGATTTGAACTTTAAATACTTATTTATTTTTGTGAAAATAAGGCTTATAAAAGAAACAATTTCAGTGTTTAAATGTAAAATATTTCACAAAGTAATAATAAAAAAAAACATAAAAAATTAAACACCTATGACCAAAATCATTATGCTTCTCTTTTGATATGGTAAAAATATCAGCCATAAAATAATAAATTGTTATAGCAAGAATTACTTTGTTAAACTGTATAATAATAATAAAAGCTCACTGAAATACATTGTAGCTTTGATTTAATAAAAAAATAAAAGTATTTTTCCTCTTAACAGACAATAGAAAATCACATTGTCCCTCCTAAACTAAATACAAAGTTCTTTGTGGGGAAACGTCAACATGTTAAGGGAAGACAATATATGGCTAAAAAAAAAAATTCCAGCGTGCGCGCACACATGGGGTTGTCAGCGTTGATCACATTTGCATGAAGCACAATGATGTCTAATTACCGATTATGTGTGGGATTTGTTAATGTGGGGCTTTCTAGGGAGGAGTAAATTGCCCATTAATTTATGAACTGGAAACATTCCACTGATTTTTTTATTTTTTTTTCCCTTCAGTTTGGAGTTTCTCTTTATTTAGCTGCCTTGAGGGGGCCCTTTGGTTCCGGGGGGGGGGGGGGGTGCATCAGCCCCGGAGAGAAGACTACCAAACCTGTAGATTAGCGCTTCTGGGAATAGCTAATTGGATAATAAGTTGGTAATTGGAGAGATTATGAACCTGTGACAGGTCCTCCGAGCAAACGCAGAGGACCGAGCAGCTTATATTACCATATGTACTGCAATGCTGTGTGCATGTGGGGGGTGTTTACTTTTAACAAGAATTGCATAATTCTCTAGATAAATTTATTAGAGAAAACTGACAGTCTTCTCGCTTAAAAAACAAACAAAAAAAAACAACATAATACATAGAAAACACTGCAGAGCTGTACTGCATATTTAGTTGTATTACAGCTTGTTTGCCCCCTTGTGATAGCAATATTTTTTAAATAATAATATATAATAATAATAATTATTATTATTATAACTCTAATATAAATATATAAATATATATTTATTTTATATACTTATTAAAGAACATATAATATTTTTTTGATAATAAATATATACTGTATATACTCGAGTACAAGCCGACCCGAGTATAAGCCGAGGCACCTAATTTTACCACAAAAAACTGGGAAAACGTATTGACTCGAGTATAAGCCTAGGGTGTCCATCTGCATGCCTCACTGTGTCCATGCCCATGCCTCACTGTGCCCATGCCTCACTCTGTCCATGAGTAGACTTACGTTTAACATGCTAGTCTATGGAAGGGGTGCCCATATTTGAAAAATAGGTGCTCCCCGGCCGTAGGTCCTCCAGCCAGCAAACTTTGCACACTTGTAGAGGAGAACTGGGGCTATATGTGTGCCAAGGTTAAAGTCCAGGGGACCTACGGCCGGCCAGTACCAGGTCCCCAAAGTTACCGGAGAAATTACAGTTTAACATGGGAGTCTATGGAAGGGGTGTCCGGCTTTGAAAAATCTGTGCTCCCCGGCCGTAGGTCCTCTAAACAACAAACTTTGCACACTTACAGAGGAAGAGTGGGGCTACATGTGTGCCAAGTTTGAGGTCCAGGGGACCTACAGCCGGCCAGTACCGGGTCCCCAAATTCCGGGAGATCAGGCGCAAAAAGGTGACTAGCGTATAAGCCGAGGGGAGCATTTTCAGCACAAAAAAATGTGCTTAAAAATTCGGCTTATACTCGAGTATATACGGTATTTATTATAATAATTATGTGTTAAAGGGGCCTAAAACGCTCCGGTAATTCTTCTTACATAGATTTGTGTTCTAGTCACATGCTGCACACAGATTTTCTCAACATAACTGCCTCACCCCCCCCCAATGGGGCCCCCTCCCACCTCTGGGCCCCATAGGAGCCGTGTGGGCTACCATTAAATTGTTACCCCTCACCGCCAACATCTGTCCCTCCACCCAAATCCGCGTCTAACGGGAGAGCGAGGGTTAACCGATTCTGGGCGATGTGTCGGCTCGGTAATAACCGGCTTGTTTGATTCACCTAATTTACGCCGCGCCTCAAACAAGCTCAATTTTACATCCAATAAAACAACATCTGATTTAACAACTTTTTCATTTGGAGAAGATCAACAGCTGCGAGGAAATTTCAAACCGCCGCTGATTCACCTCCCGGAGTCGCGGGGCGTAAAGATGCCAAGAGAATGTATAAAGTGGGAGAGGATTGATGGCGCCGAGTGCCGAGCCGCGAGCTCGCGCATACACTTAAGCGTGACCTTTTATAACGGAGCTCCATCAATACCAGACCTCCGATATGTATATATCCATATAGATCAGACTTTATAGGCACGTCTGGTGGGGAGTAACACGAGACGGGATTAGATTTTTTTTATTTTTTTTTAAATTAAGTTGTAAAAGGAAGGAGCCTGGATTTGTGTCCTCGGCAAATCACATGGGGGTCCAAAATTTACCATGCCGCAATCCCAGATCTCTGTGAACACCATGTTTTCTCCTGTCTGAGAAGGCAATTCCTGATTCTATCCACCGCTACATTCACAAGCAGTAAGGAGTGGAGGAGAGAGACGGGAGGAGGTGTGTGCTGTGCTCTCTCTCCCTGCTTATGAGGAGTGGGAGAGGGAGCACAGCCTGCACTTCCTCCCGTCTCTCTCCCCCTCCTCGTAAGCTGGTACTTAATGAAGCAGGGGGGGGCACAATTTGGCATCTTTGCCCTGGGCACTGGATGGTCTTGTCCAAGCACTGGCCGGACGTATGTATAGATACGGACTGGTATGGAAGCAGTTGAGACTACAACCCTGATCCCGGGTATCATTTTCATAATAACAGAAATCCCCCAAATGGCCCTAATGAAAAGTCCAACCCCACCCCCCCCCATCCCCCTTGGAACGTTTGGCCTTGGTACAGACACACAAGGTGGCATACACAGGTTACCATGGCAATTAAAGATTAATTTCCCACATTTGTGACTTTTTAAATCACAATTAGTGTCTGTGTATAAATAGTTAATGAGTTTGTTAGCTCTCACATGGTTGCTCTAAGCAGGCTAGACACTGAGCCACGAGGAGGTAGAAAAGAACTGTCAAAAGACCTGCGTAACAAGGTAATGTAACTTTATAAAGATAGAAAAGGATATAAAAAGATATCCAAAGCCTTGAATATGCCAGTCGGTACTGGTCAATTACTTTTTTTAAAGTGGGTCATTCAGGGGTCTCTTGATACCAAAGCCAAGGTTAGGTAGACCAAGAAATATTACAGCCACAACTACCAGAAAAATTGTTCGGGATTCAAAGAAAAACCCCCACAAGTAACCTCAGGAGAAATACAGGCTGCTCTGGAAAAAGACGGTGTCGTTATTTTTAAAACACACAATACTAAGATACTTGAACAAAAATGAGCTACATTGTTGAGTTGCCAGAAGGAAGCCTTTACTGCCACAAAAAAGCCTGGCAAGGCGCGTCAAGATGTCAGGCATATTGTAGCCGCAGCTCATTTGTGTTCAAATATCGTTATATTGCGCTCCTTAAAAACAACCACACCATTTTTTTCCAGAGCAGCCTGTATTTCTCCTGAGGTTACCTGAGTCGTCTTTCTTTGTATCCCCAAAAATTCTTCTGGCAGTTGTGGCTGCAACCTTTCTTGGTCTACCTGATCTTGGCTTGGTATCAAGAGATTCCTAAATTTTTCTTCTTCTTAATAAGTGATTGAACGGTACTGACTGGCAAATTTAAGGCTTTGGATATCTTTTCATATTGTTTTCCATCTTCATAAATTTCCATTACCTTGTTACGCAGGTCTTTTGACAGTTCTTTTTTGCTCCCCATGGCTCAGTATCCTACCCTGCTCAGTGAATCACCAAACTTATTGACTATTTAGACACAGACACTAATTGCAATTTAAAAAAAGCAACAGATGTGGGAAATGGACTTTTAATTGGCATTGTAACCTGTGCGTGTCACCTTGTGTGCCTGTACCAAGGCCAAACATTCTGGGGGGGGGGGGGCGGGAGGGACATTTGGGGGATTTCTGGTATCCTTCGGATTTAAAAAGGAGCCAAACAACTCTGTGATAATAAATGGCTTCATATCATCACTTTCCTTAAATAAAAGACACTTTTGTTGGCACGAGCAGTCATGCCGCGTACACACGATCGTTATTCATGTCATAGAAAAAAAAAACGTTTCTCAACGTGATTTTTTGTGTTTCCTCTCAAGCCTGCCTTGCCTACACACGTTCATGAAAAAAAAAAAAACGCTCGAGCAAAGCGCGGTGACGTACAACACGTACGACGGCACTATAAAGGGGAAGTTCCATTCGAATGGCGCCACCCTTCGGGACGCTTTTGCTGATCCTCGTGTTAATAAAGTTTTTGGTGAGAGACGATTCGCGCTTTTCAGTCTTCGTGCTTTTCAGTCCGTTACAGCGTGACGAATGTGCTATCTCCATTACGAACGCTAGTTTTACCAGAACGAGCGCTCCCGTCTCATACTTAATTCTGAGCATGCTTGTTTTTTTCCCCCTTGTAAAAGCATACACACGACCGTTTTTCACGAGGTTAAAAAGAACGACGTGAAAAACGATGAGAAAAAAATAGAGCAGGTTCTATTTTTTTTCGGGCATTTTTCTCGTCGAGAAAAATGCCCTGGAGCCTACACACGACCGTTTTTCACGACCATTTTAAAAAAATGAAATTTTTCTCGTCCTAAAAAACGGTCGTGTGTACGCGGCATTAGATTTTCAATATTAATTCCAAAATTTCATGACTTCTGCCAGGGGGTGCAAACTTTTAGGTACAACTGTATCTAATGCCTAAACTTTTTTTATATATAACACCAGAAATTATTGTAGCCGACCACCTTCCCCTCTCTACACCATTCCTATTGTACATGCTTCAAGACACTGAGTTGAAGGCATGTGCTGTACTGTATATAGAAATGATTATTCAAATTGGTGCAAACTCTCTTATATAAAGCCGGGATGCAGTTTGTGTTTTGTGGCCCTCTAACTATTTTTGCTTAGAAGAAGGGGATCCGAGTCAACCCTCTTCTCTTCTTTTCTCCTCCTGCCACCCCAAGAGGACTGTCCATGTCTAAACTCCATGTCTAAACTCGTTGGCTTTTAATTAGTACCTTCCCACCGGCTGAATTTTCTGGCCGCCTTCCACTTTCCGCACCATTTGAAATTCAATGGGATGTTAATTTCAACTCTTTTTTTGGCTCTCTTGCCAGATTTAGACAAGGTGTCTAGGCCCGCAGTCAAGACGAATGGCGATTCAAGTTTGGTGAATGGAGAAGTGGCAAAGAGAGAGATTCTCCCTTTTTTTTTCTTTCTTTTTTAAAAATTTTTTATCCGATGGAATAAAATTGGAAAGCAGAATAATTCAGCTGCTCTCCTTACTCCTTCACACCTTTTTATTTCCAGCATTTGTTCTTCCTGGGGCCTCACTATAATTGACAAAGCCATGTAGGAAAAGTATCCAGTTTGGGATTACATTAAATGCCAGTTACAGTGGAACCTTGGATTGCGAGTAACGCGGTTAACGAGCGTTTCGCAATACGAGCACTGTATTTTGTAAAATCCTGACTCGGTTGGCGAGTTTTGCCTTGCAAAACGAGCAGGATTCAAGCCAAAGCGGTGTGCAATACCACGTTTGGCCTGAGATGGTGGGGGGGGGCGCCGGAGCTGAGCAGAGCTGAACGGCGCCGATCGGAGTCGATCGGAAGCCGTTCCGAGCCGTTCGGAAATGCTTGAAAAATCTCGGAAATACTCTGTGAGCTTTTCCGAGTTCAGCCGGGGTTTCCTCGGGCCTTTCCGAGTGTCTCCGATGCTCTCCGGCGCCCCCCCACCTCTGGCCACATGCGGTATTGTATGCCATAGAAGTCAATGTGGAACCAATTATTTTCGTTTCCATTGACTTCAATGGGGAAACTCGCTTTGATATGCGAGTACTTTGGATTACGAGCATTCTCCTGGAACTGATTATGCTCGTAATCCAAGGTTCCACTGTATTTTCAAACCGTGGTAAACCACTTCGGTGGGGTCTAGTTGTTGTTAGTCAAGCAAAGTTAGAAAGAGATGTAAGTTGGGCCACACAATGCAGTTTTTATTGTTACCTGTAGCCTTGGAACCTTATTCTCTCTTCTCCAATTGACTAACTCCATGAAATTGAAGCCAAAATTTGTGGATAGGTTAGAACCCAGGTCCGTTTTTTTTTGTTGCTTACTTTGTTGTCACTGGGCTTGGATGAGAATCACGGAGTGCCCGGTGTCTAGAGAAATGCAACCTGTAACGTATGGTTCTTAGGTGTTTATTGAGAAGTAGCAACATGTACATCAAGCCAACGCGTTTCTTGGGAAAGGACTCCATCCCCCCCCCCCCTCCTGTTCAGGTCTGTTGCTGCCTACTATTGGATGGGAAAGGTTCCCATAGCAGGTTATATTAACCAAGTTCCTCGATCTGAGTGGATGTCATATGATGTCCTCCCGGATCTCGCCTTGTGCGGGATAGCATTGTAGGGATATAAATTGGCGTGATCCACCTGACCCAGCTGATGATTGATCAGTGTTCCCGGCTCGCTGCCAGTACCATGTGATCGCTGTGACCAATCATGACTATTGTAAATAATGAATAGCTTCCTTTCATTTCATCCATTGTGAACAATTGTGTTGCTAGCTGTGATTGGCCACGGTGATCACATGGTACAGACAGGGCCAATCACAGCCCATCTGTACCATGTGATTAGATGTGACCACTCACAGCTAATCACAACAAAATACACTGAATGAATCAGCTTCATTCAGAAAAAAATGGTTGTAATTCTAATGTGTAAAAAAGTGAGAGGGGAAAGCTCTAAATAATCAAAAGGTGTCTAGACTTTCTAGAAATTAGGCAGCCTCTCCCAACCTTTTTACCTAAAAAGAACCACAAAATAAATTTTTACTAAAACCAAGTCTTCAGGAGTCATGCTCCTTACAATTATGGCCTTTGGGAAGAATTCAGTCCTTGAGAAAAGATGGTCCGCAACTCTTTGCTTGCTCTTTAAAACCTTTAAAATGTATTGATTCTCCATAAAAGACACAGCCAGCACATTGTAAACGCATTTCAGCCTTGCGGGCCTTGTTCACTACAAATGCCATATACAAAAAGGGTACAATATATAGTGTATAAACTCCTCCTGGCAGCACATGTCATTAATTTTCCAATTAGTAGATAATCAGAGTTACTTGGAAAGGTGAAACACCATATATGGACAGACATAGATTCAAACGTGATTGGTTGCATGATCAAAAAAGGACATTAAAATCCAAGAATTCAGTCCTTACAGTCAGGTATGGACTGGGCCAGGGGCAATTGCCCCACGGGCAGCTCTGATGCCCCCCCGTACAAAGGCTTCTGCAGCACACATGCCTAAAGGCTTCCTGGTGAACAGGAGTAAAAAGTCCCCCCTGCTGTCCTACTGAGTGCAGGATAAGGACGAGGAGAGAGCGTAGGCCACTCCCCGGCATGGATGGTGTATGCTGTGTCCGAGCAGAGGCCGGCTCCATGTCCCACCTGAGGCTCTCCTTACCTGGCCAGTGATGACCAAGCCACACCTGGTCTTCCTGGGGAACAGGAGTAAAAAGTCCCCCCTGCTGTCCTACTGAGTGCAGGATAAGGACGAGGAGAGAGCGTAGGCCACCCCCTGGCATGGATGGTGTATGCCGTGTCCGAGCAGAGGCCGGCTCCATGTCCCACCTGAGGCTCTCCTTACCTGGCCAGTGATGACCAAGCCACACCTGGTCTTCCTGGGGAACAGGAGTAAAAAGTCCCCCCTGCTGTCCTACTGAGTGCAGGATAAGGACAAGGAGAAAGCACAGGCCACCCCCAGCATGGATGGTGTATGCCGTATCTGAGCAGAGGCCGGCTCCATGTCCCACCTGAGGCTCTCCTTACCCGGCCAGCAATGACCAAGCCACCCCTGGCCTTCCTGGGGAACAGGAGTAAAAAGTCCCCCCTGCTGTCCTACTGAGTGCAGGATAAGGACGAGGAGAGAGCGTAGGCCACTCCCCGGCATGGATGGTGTATGCCGTGTCCGAGCAGAGGCCGGCTCCATGTCCCACCTGAGGCTCTCCTTACCTGGCCAGCGATGACCAAGCCACACCTGGTCTTCCTGGTGATCAGGAGTAAAAAGTCCCCCCAGCTGTCCTACTGAGTGCAGGATAAGGACGAGGAGAGAGCGTAGGCCACCCCCTGGCATGGATGGTGTATGCCGTGTTCCGAGCAGATGCCGGCTCCATGTCCCACCTGAGACTCTCCTTACCCGGGCCAGCAATGACCAAGCCACCCCCCGTCCCGGCCAGTTTGGGTTCCCGTAGTCGGTGCAGCAGGTACTGTCCAGCCCGACCCACCTGGTGAGCAGAGAGTACCTGGAGTGGAGCTTCAGCCTGTGATAGGATTCAGGAGGAGGCAGGGAAAAGGGAGAGCAGGAGGGGGTGCTAGTTGTTGCACCTCTGGGTTGCACTTGCCCCCCCCCCCGGCAAAAGGGTGCCAGTCAGCTCCTGCTTACGCTGATGGCCAGAATATTACCCTTACAGACAGCTGAAAGATAGTTGGTCTCATGCTGTTGGCTTGGCCAAGTGGCATTGGTCTTGGAACTGTGGTGGTACCATCAGACGAGAGGTCAATCGGCCCCAGCTCAAGCAACTACTGAAGGAACCCTGATTGAGAAAGGCTGCTCCTGGGCATAGGTAGCCTGGAAGTGTCTACCCCGAAGCTCTACTATCTTAAACACAAACAAAGGGGGAAATAGGAGGGCATACTAATGCACAAACAGGGCAATCTCCCTGCCAGACCCCTCTCTGTGACGATACTGAACCTGCAGGGAGACATCATTAGGCAGACAGGTTGGATTGGGCCCTTCTTTGTAGCTAAACCCGATAGCAGTCTACACTTACTATAGCTATAGTAGGTCAATACTAATAAGCCCAAAAGACTTTTAGCTCTAGTGCTAGCAGAGTTTCTGGCTCGTGGCCATGGCTTGGCATGACTCGGAGTAAACGCTTCTGCATAAACTGTTTTCTAACACTCCCATGGCCAAATCGAGCAGTCAAGCACGTCAAATTACATAAATCCAATTGTGCCTCGTAGGTCACTGGAGATGCCGGGTGTAAAGTTTATACTGTGTTGAACTAATGTGTTAAAAAGCTGTGTCAGATGTGAAGAGCTGCGAGGACATCGATGTTCATCTCGGAAAGCATATAATCTTGTGCACTCTTCTGCGCGTTATGCCCTGCTAATTCCTGCGCTGCCCGCACTTCGTCTTCTGCCAATTGCAGCTGTAAATAAATTGATGTAACTTGTCATTCCCCAGTGCAAAGTCTGTAGTGTTCTGCATGTTTTCTACATGATGTTTATATCCGAGGTGCTCAGCATTTTCTCTGGGATGAACCAAGTGTCAGAATGTCATGGATCTGGGCCTTCAAATGTCAGTGCGTCATTGTTCTCGCACCTCAAGTGTCAGCAGTGTCCTTGTTCTCAAGCCTAAGGTGTCAACGTGTCATTGTTCTCGCGCCTCAGGTCTCAGTATGTCATTGTCAGCGTGTCATTATCTAGTAGTAGTTAGTCACATTTAGAGACGAGCCCGATGTTCGAGTCGAACGCAAGTTCAACTCGAACTTCAGGTGTTCAACGCCTGTTCACCGAATAGCAAACAATTTGGGGTGCTCGCGGCAAATTCAAAAGCCGCGGAACACCCTTTAAAAGTCTATGGGAGAAATCAAAAGTGCTCATTTTAAAGGCTTATATGCAAGTTATTGTCTTAAAAAGTGTTGCGGGACCCGGGTCCTGCCCCAGGGGACATGTATTAATGCAAAAAAAAAAGTTTTAAAAACGGGCGTTATTTTCAGGAGCAGTGATTTTAACCACTTCTCCACCAAGGACGTCATATGACGTCCTTGACTTTGAGGGGGGATATCTGAATGATGGGTGCAGCTGGAGGCATCATTCAGATATCATTCTGCCGTGGCCGGCAATTCTGCATACCATAAGAATGATCAAAGCGGCGGTTCCACCGCTTGATCGTTCTTATAGGCGGCGGGAGGGGACATCCCCCCCCCTCCCGCCGCAATCCGGTGCTTCTCCGGGCTCTTCCGTGCCATCAGGGGCCCGGGGAACGAATCGGCCGGCGCCAGATGACGAGCATAGAGATTTCCGGTGACCAGATGGTCACCAGTCATCTCTATGACTGTCGGAGTCCCGGGCGCGACGTTGTGACGTCACGCCCGTTACCCGGAAGTAAACAAAGCCGCAATTGCGGCTGTCAGCATGAGATCGGTGACATTTTTTTACCGATCTCATGCTTTTAAGCCTGGAGGAGAGATGTGGGGTCTTATTGACCCTGCATCTCTCCATAAAGAGGACCTGTCACACACCATTCCTATTACAAGGGATATTTACATTCCTTGTAATAGGAATAAAAGTGATCAAAAAGAAAAATATGTAAAAAAAAAGTGTCAAAATAAAAAGAAAATAGTCAAATAAAAAATAAAATGAAAATAAATAAATAAATTAAAACGCCCCTGTCCCAGTACCTCGCGCTCAGAAGCGAACAAGCATGTAAGTCCCGCTCACATATGTAAACACCATTCAAACCCCACATGTGAGGTATCGCCGCATGCGGTAGAGTGCGAGCAACAATTCTAGCACTAGACCTCCTCTGTAACTCGAAAATAGTAACCTGTAAAAAAAATTTAAGCGTTGCCTATGGAGATTTTTAAGTACCGGAGTTTGGCACTATTCCATGAGTGTGTGCAATTTCAAAGCGTGACATGTTGGGTATATATTTACTCAGCGTAACAGGCATCTTTCACATTATACAAAAAAATTGGGCTAACTTTACTGTTTTTTGTTATTTTTTAATTTGTGAAACCGTTTTTTTTTTTCCCAAAAAAAGGCGTTTGAAAAATTATTGCGCAAATACCGTGCAAGATAAAAAGTTGCAATGACCAGCATTTTATTTCCTAGGGTGTCTGCTAAAAAAAAATATATAATATTTGGGGGTTCTGATTAATTTTCTAGCAAAAAAATTATGTTTTGTACATGAAGGAGAGAAGTGCCAGAATAGGCCCGGTGGAGAAGTGGTTAATAATGCATTAATAAAGTGAAACAATAAAAGTAGGCCCTGTAGGCTGAAGACCAGAATGTTATTGTATGTTCTTCTTTCTCTGTTAAATATCAATAAACATATTGAAAGTAAAAAAATAAAATAAAAAAAAGTGAAATATTCCTTTAAATTTCGTACCTGGGGGGTGTCTATAGTATGCCTGTAAAGTGGCGCGTGTTTCCCGTGTTTAGAACAGTCCCTGCAGCAAAATGTAATTTCTTAGGCTGGGTTCACACTTGTGTGGTGCGAATTCCAGCTCTCTTATCTCTGCAAAGAGATAAGAGAGCTGTTCAGCAGATCATCTCCGTTTTAGCTGCGAATTTGGTGACCTGGGAGAGGGGAGGGGGAGGGGGGAAGTGTAGTGAGGTGAAGGAGAGAAATCCTAATGAGAACTGAACACATCTGCGAATCAGATGCGTGCCCATAGAAGATAATGGGCCTGAATTTGCACCTGAGCCGCACCGCAATGCCTAGAAAACGCACACGTTTTTTTGGGCAATGCGCAGTGCGAATGCATCGCACATACGTGAACAAGCCTCATTAAAATCAATGTATTTTATAATGTTATGCGAATTGGATGCGGTTTAAGCCGCAAACCAATTCGCATAGGTGTGAACGGGGCCTGAAGGAAAAAAAGTCATCGCGACTATAATGAATTGTCGGGTCCCGGCAATACAGATAAAATTCATTGAAAAATAAAACGGCATGGGTCCCCCCCCCCCCCCCCCCAGTCCATTATCAGGCCTTTTGGGTCTGGTATGAATATTAACATGAACCAAAATGTAAAAAAAGAATTGCGTGGGGGTCCCCCCAAATTCCATACCTGGCCCTTCAGGTCAGACGAGAGAGCGCCCCCCCCTCCTGAACCGTACCAGGCCACGTGCCCTCAACATGGGGGGATGGGTGTTTTAAATTTAAAGGAATATTTCACTTTTATTGTTTCACTTTAAGCATTACTAAAATCACTGCTCCTGAAAAAACATTTGTTTAAAAAAAAAATTGCATTGATACATGTCCCCTGGGGCAGGACTCGGATCCCCAAACACTTTTTATGACAATAACTTGCACATAAGCTTTTAAAATGAGCACTTTTGATTTTTCATGTTCTTGTCGCGGTGTTGGCGTGTTCGAACAAATTTTTTGCCTGTTCGCATGTTCTGCTGCGAACTGAACATGCGGGGGGGGGGGGGGGTGTTCGGCTCATCCCTAGTCACATTCAACTGGACTTGGTTTGTAATGTTGAAGATGTTTTGTAGCTTATCCAAGCCACTTCTTCAGTTCAAATGAGTGCCAGGCTTTCGGGGATGCAGGGAACCTTCCTTCACATCTGGTGGTTTGTGTTCAAAAGCCTTGCATTTTTCGAGACCCGGGTCTACTCACTGATCAGATCGGTTTTGAACATCCCGCTTGCACATCACCCCTGGGAAGCTTTGCTACATGAGCCGATGCTGTCCTTGACTAAGGCCCAGAGGAGGCTGGTGGGCTGTGTGTTTTTGGTAGACCGGCAGACATTGGCCAAGGCTTGGCGCCCGCTGTTTCTTAATTTTGATGAAGTTTAAAGTGCTTGTAAAGGCTGAAGGTTGCATTCTATGCAACAAGGTAAAAAAAAAAAAATTCTGCCCCCCCCCACCTAATACTCACCTGATCCAACGGAGCCTTGGCTGTCCCCAGTTCTCTCTCTCCTCATTGGCTGAGACAGAATTTGCTCCCACTGCTGTCAGTCACAGCCGTGAGCCGATGGGGGTTATTTACTAAAGGCAAATCCACTTTGCACTACAAGTGCAAAGTGCACTTGAAATTGCACTGAAAGTGTACTTGGAAGTGCAATCGCTGTCAGTAGTGTATTTAGGTTTTGTGCTGCCCTAGGTTCGACTAAACTCGTGCACCCCCTTATTTAAATATGACCCACCCCTTCCTGTCAAGGCCACACCCCTTTCTGTTTAAGACCTGCCCTGAAATTTTTGAGTGGGGACACTACTTCTGAGGGCTGGGGGGCAATAGATTCCCTTCATTTGCATAGATTTCCTCTCACTTCCTGTTTGGCTATGGGGCAGGAAGTGAAGGGAAATCTCTGCAATGGGACAGGGATGGTAAAAAAAATAACCTGACCAGGGCTATAACCCTCCCTTACTCTATCCAAAATGAAAAAAAGTGTTGCCTATAGTTCTACTTTAAGCACAAATTTCTGATAATTTTATGGAGAGGGCTAATAAGATATAACCATGTCAATGGTGCAGCAGAAAACATATAGCACAGTGAGGAAGGTTTGTGGTCCAGGGTGATAGGACAGTCGAAAAAAGACGGCTGGGACTCTTTCCGTTCTGTTCCCCTGCAAAGTGCTGCCCTAGGCCAGGATACAGCGTTGGTCGCTGTAGATCTAAGGGGAACATGCAAGGAAAAAAAAAAACCGCATTTTAGCGTGCACATGATTGGGTAATAAAATCAGCAGAGCTTCCCCTCATTTCAGATCTACCCCTCAGATTTACAGCGACTGCACTTCCAAGTGCATTTTCAGTGCAATTTCAAGTGCACTTTGCACTTGTAGTTTGCACTTGTAGTGCAAAGTGGATTTGCCTTTCGTAAATAACCCCTTATGTCTCCTTACAGTTAGACTAAAGGATCACTGAGCTCCTGTGGCTGACCCTGCGATGTGGCGGGTTGCCCCAGAACTATTCAGGAACCATCAAATGGAAGGTCAATCAACTCAAGGAATCCCTAGAAATCTGTGGAGGAACCTTTTTAGGATTTCACCCTTTTTGAGAATAGTTGCTCTATTTGGACAAGCAATTAAATGATCGTTCTCGATTTTGCTTCTTCTATCCCATAGGCAGCATCTGAAAGGTATTGTCAGAAATCTTTCAGCCAAGTCCATGGAAACAGCAAATAGAAGACGTACACATAAATGTAAAGCACAAAAACAAGTTCTGACCTCACAGTGGTGCTGTCATACCGTTATGCCTCATCAAATGTCGTTTCCATGATATTGTATACAAGGCGGACCACTGGAGGGATCTACATTGGGAAAACAAATTACAAACTTTGCGAAAGTATGAAGAACCAGCAGTTTCAGATCAATGACTTACCGCTACACAACAGCGGGGCCGCGCTCCTGCAAACCTGTCCACAGCATGGAACTTACTAAAGTTCTGATTTCAGAAAGAAACGTTAAGATTTGTAGAAGAAGAGAGAAAAACACAATTTTAGCACACAGATCTATAGAGCCCTTAAAGACGATGTAAACCCAATCACTTGGATCTCATATAAGCTTTGACATGTTGTTGTAACTTCAAAAGTCGCTCTAAGTGGTTTTAAATTTTCAACTTTTATCCCTGGTGATCCTGCCATGAAGGTCCTTGTTCCAGCACTTCCTGCTATAGGGTGACAACACTGTCCATGTCTCAAAATCGTGCTCCTGGATGGTCACCCTGTCAGACAGACTTCCAATGCAGACTACAAATGGCAGTTCAAACACAAGGTATGGTCCACTGTGGTCACCTTTTGGGAAACCTATCCTGAGAAATGCCATGCAGCCATCATAGGAGTGCCTGTAGATAGGAAAGGATGGCAAATAGGCTGCAGGAGATCACAGTACCAAAGGCTGAAAGGTGAAAACAGCATACTGTACCTTAATTATATGATACTGGGCACAAGCTGAGTATTCATACTCTGGGTTATAGGCTGATACCTTCAGGTGATTAGACATTACCAAAGCTTTTGGGTGCATGTCCCCTGGGCATCCCCCCTATAACCCCACCCTACTCCGAGTCCTCAGTTTGCTAGTGTCCTAAGGTGATGGATCTTTTTTACTTCTTTTTTGAACTCTTTGGATTCTTCAATCAACTCTTCACTGTTTTTTTAATACTACCATAGAAGCAGTGCATCCAGATTGGTGCAACCTCGGTAAAACCTTGGGAGCCATACCTGGACTGGTCATGGACTCCATTAGACCTCTAAAGGTATGCTGTGGTATCTGGCACCAAGCCGCCAGTAGCACATCCTTTAAGTCCTGTAAGCTGCAGTGTGGGGTCTTGATGGATCAGACTTGTTTTGAAGATGCTGGAGGCCAAGTCAACACTTCAAACTCGTTTTTGCGTTCCTCAAACCATTATTGAATTCATCAGACCAGGCCACCTTCTTCTATTGCTCCATGGTCCAGTGCTGATGCTCACATGTCCATTGTAGGGGCTTTTGGCTGTGGATATGGGTCAGCCTGGACACCCTGATCAGTCTGTGGTTACACAGCCCCATACACAACAAACTGCAATGCTCTGTGTGTTCTGACTCCTTTCTATTGGAACCAGCATTAACTTTTTCATCAAGCTGAGCTCCAGTAGCTCTTCTATTGGATCAGACTACACAGGCCAGCCTTCCATCAATGAAACTTCCCTCCCCAACTCCATCAGTAAACCTTCCCTCCCCACCTCCATGAATGAGCATTCCCTCTCCACCTCCATCAATGAGCCTTCCCTCCCCACCTCCATCAATGAGCCTTCCCCCCACCTCCATCAATGAGCCTTCCCCCCACCTCCATCAATGAGCCTTCCTTCCCCACCTCCATCAATGAGCCTTCCCTCCCCACCTTCATCAATGAGCCTTCCCTCCCCACCTCCATTAATGAGCCTCCCCCCCACCTCCATGAATGAGCCTTCCCTCCCCACCTCCATCAAAGAGCCTTCCCTCCCTGCCCCCATCAATGAGCCTTCCCTCCCCACCTCCATCAATGAGCCTTCCCCCCCACCTCCATCAATGAGCCTTCCTTCCCCACCTTCATCAATGAGCCTTCCTTCCCCACCTCCATCAATGAGCCTTCCCTCCCCCACCTCCATCAATGAGCCTTCCCTCCCCCACCTCCATGAATGAGCCTTCCCTCCCCCACCTCCATGAATGAGCCTTCCCTCCCCACCTCCACCAATGAGCCTTTCCTCCCCACCTCCATCAATGAGCCTTTCCTCCCCACCTCCATCAATGAGCCTTCCCTCCCCCCCACCTCCATCAATGAGCCTTCCCTCCCCCCCACCTCCATCAATGAGCCTTCCCTCCCCCCCACCTCCATCAATGAGCCTCCCCCCCACCTCCATCAATAAGCTTGCCCTCCCCCCCCCCCACCTCCATCAATGAGCTTGCGCTCTCCCCCCACCTCCATCAATGAGCCTTCCCTCCCCCCACCTCCATCAATGAGCCTCCCCCCCACCTCCATCAATGAGCTTGCCCTCCCCCCCCCCACCTCCATCAATGAGCTTGCGCTCTCCCCCCACCTCCATCAATGAACCTGCCCTCCCCCCAACCTCCATCAATGAGTTGCTTTGACCCAGTCATCCAGCCTTTTTGTTTCTGCTTTAATCACATAAACTTCAGGGACAACATGTTCAGTTGCTGCCTAATATATCCCACCCACTTTCAGATGCCGTTCATTGCAATGGGCTGCACCTAGAAATGCAGAAAAGAAGTCCCTGGCTCTTTTCAAAAACATGACACAGAACAAACCAAAATGTGGATACTTACAGATACGTGGAGGTGCCATTACCAATTAATGGAATCAATGCACGTTTGCTAAAGTGTGATGCATTTCTCTGCGTTTCGGGAAAGCGCGTGACTTTGCGTGCGCCGGTCCAGTTTGTGCCAGCGAGGGGGAATTTTTTTAAATTTGGGTTACCTGTACGTTCCGTATCCGGGAGTACAGGACAGGACACAGACCTGCACCAACAGGCCATGCACCCCTAGGCAACTGGACACCAAAAACCCCACTAAGAACACCCCCCCTCCCCCAGGTGTCCTCCACCCCACTCCATGTGTCCCCAGCCTTCTTGGAGTTAATTTTAAGGTAAAAAATTGTTATGGGGGTGGAGGGAAAGAAGAGGGGGGTGCTGTTGAGGAGGTGAATTGGCGCATTGTTCCCGGTGTCGGTGGAAACGTTCCCGCGTAGCGTCTGCTTCTATTCCATTATGTTCCAAAAGCGTTAGGCGAATAACAGGTTTGTTTTAGTGGGACCTTTCCATGTCAGGAAAGGAGCCGCCACATGCGGTCATAGAACCCCCCCCCCCCCCGGGGGGTCGGAGGACCCTCTCTGGGCGAGCGGTAATACGCTTCATTACGAAGGTGTGATGCACTTTGATCCTCCTCACATCTGCAGCTTTGGTAATTTTGTCATTACCACTAATCAGCCGGCTGGAGTTGGAAGGTGATGGCGGTGGGAGGGGGGGGGAACCGAAGGCTTTTGACTCCGGAGGAAGTGTTACCATAGTAACCCCTTTTATATCCTTCTCCCCGGTGAAATTAGTGGAGAAATGCAATTGAGGGACTGTAAGAGAGAGAGGAGAGGAGAGTGGCTCCCGTGTGGGCAAAGAGGTCACGGTGGGTGGGGGGGGCGGAGGGGACCGTTAATGGGGGCCAGGCCCTTTATACCTTCTCCCTGGACCTGGGGTCACTCGGTGTGACGGTCACTTGCAGATTTTTTGTAACTCTTGATCTTCTGATCAGCAGCGGTTGTTGGTTGCAGTTTTGAGGATCTGTGATTCTTGTAAACATTGGGGGAGATTTACTAAAACTGGAGAGTGCCAAATCTGGTGCAGCTGTGCATGGCAGCCAATCAGCTTCTAGCTTTGGCTTGTTCAATTAACCGCTTGCCGACCGTATTCTGTATATATATATATATATATATATAGGCAAGGCGGCTCTTCTGTGCAAAATCACGTACCTGTATGTAATCCTGCACTTCCGGGTCTGGGGCGTGCACGCGCACCGCCACTGGCCCGCTCCCACTTTGATTAGACACAGCAGGGGACAATCAGTGGGTCTGACAGACTCTATGTCCACCGGGCAGGGCCGGGACAATTGGTGGGCAGAAGGGGGGCTGCCCTGGGAGCAGCATGTATTGTAGGGATGGGGGTGCCACAAGTTTATTTTACTATAATGCAGGGAGGAGTAGTGACAGCATCACTACATCTGTCAGCCCAGCGCTGGAAGCAGCAAGGAGAAGAGATAACCTGGGAGGGGTGAGGGCTGTGCTCTCCACCAATGAGCCTTCCCTCCCCACCTCCACCAATAAGCCTTCCCTCCCCACCTTCATCAATGAGCCTTTCCTCCCCACCTTCATCAATGAGCCTTCCCTCCCCCCACCTCCAACAATGAGCTTGCGCTCTCCCCCCACCTCCATCAATGAGCCTTCCCTCCCCCACCTCCATCCATGAGCCTTCCCTCCCCCACCTCCATCCATGAGCCTTCCCTCCCCCACCTCCACCAATGAGCCTTCCCTCCCCACCTTCATCAATGAGCCTTCCCTCCCCACCTCCATCAATGAGCCTTTCCTCCCCCCCACCTCCATCAATGAGCCTTCCCTCCCCCCCACCTCCATCCATGAGCCTTCCCTCCCCCACCTCCATCCATGAGCCTTCCCTCCCCCACCTCCATCCATGAGCCTTCCCTCCCCACCTCCATCAATGAGCCTTCCCTCCCCACCTCCATCAATGAGCCTTTCCTCCCTACCTCCATCAATGAGCCTTCCCTCCCCCCCACCTCCATCAATGAGCCTTCCCTCCCCCCCACCTCCATCAATGAGCTTGTGCTCTCCCCAACCTACATCAATGAGTTGCTTTGACCCAGTCGTCCAGCCTTTTTGTTTCTGCTTCTGCTCATTGACTCACACATAATGATTGGGGGGGGGGGGGGCACAATTTGGCATCCTCGCCCTGGGCACTGGATGATCTTGTCCCGGGACTGCCGCCGGGACCCGCCGACCATTCGGGAGAGAAGCAGAACGGCGGTCGGCCTATGAAAACAAAGCAGATTGTTGTTCTGTGAGAAGGGAAGGCTGTGATCCTGTGTTTCTTCTAAGCAGGAACACAGATCTCTGCCTTTATCACAGTACAAGCACCTCCCCCACAGTTAGTAAGCACTCCCTAGGAACACATTTAACCCTTTGATCGCCTCTGATGTTAACCCCTTCCCTGCCAGTGTCATTAGTACAGTGACAGAGGGGAATTTTTTCCCCTGCTGGAGCAACTTGGAACAAAAAGCACACACAAAAGAAAAAACTAGCAGGTGCGCTGATCAACAGTTTAGTACAGGGATATGCAATTAGCGGACCTCCAGCTGTTGCCAAACTACAAGTCCCATGAGGCATAGCGAGACTCTGACAGCAGCAAGCATGACATCCAGAGGCAGAGGCATGATGGGACTTGTAGTTTTCCAACAGCTGGAGGTCCGCTAATTGCAAATCCCTGGTTTAGTATAACCCTCTGGCTGTCTATTGGTGATAATTAGACAAGTCAAAGGGTGGTGCTGCTCTCTATGGAACCCTCTGGGTGGCAGGAACACTTCTAGACAAAACACCAAAAAAAAAAGAGCGCAAAGTGTAACTCGGCTTTAAGATGGTAAAGTCAAAAAACACAACAATGGTCAAACTTATATAGTGTGATTATAGATCCAGCATAAGGATTCCATTGTGGCCGCACTCCTAAAACCACCTCAAGATCCCAATAGGGGAAGGGGGAGCCGCGGACGTTCAACCTAGCTGCCCGGATCCTGGCAGCACATCCGAGGCTATCCACCACCAGGTTCGATGTGCCGATCCTAATGCGCATGCGCCCGGTCCAGCCGGCGTTGCTCTCTGAGGACACACAAACCCCACATGAGCAGGATACAGGGGGGGAAGAGAGTGAGCACATTACACAGTTGCTAGGACAATGCGTTTCGGAGGCATAGCCACCTTCCTCAGGCCACCGTGGAATCCTTTTGCTGTATTTATTTTCACACAATGTGAGTTTGACCATTGCAGTGTTTTTCAACTTTACCATATTAAAGCCGAGTTACACGAGGGCGGCTTTGCGCTTTCCTTTTTTTTTTTTTTTTTTGTGTGCGTTTTGTCTGGAGAAAATTGGATCGTGCTTTATTGTTTTTTTTTGCCTTCCTCTGGATTGTGTTTATGGGATTGTATAATTTTTTTTTCCTATTTTTATTATTGGTATACCTAGATGGACTTGTGTCTTTTTTTATTAACCTGACTAACTATGTAACTGCATTTGCACAGTCAACACAGTTTTTTTTTGGATAAAAAAATACACTTTTATTTTAATGCAAAAAAAAAAACACAATAGATAATCCAATGGTTTTTGTAAAATCTAAATATTTCCATTTTTTTTTATTTATTTTTTTATGGTGGAACTAGATGGACTTTTTTTCAACCTGACTAACTACGTTACGCCGTGTAAATAGCTAGCAAGAGTCCCACCTTTTTTTTTCCTTTTCCAATGCCCCCCTTCCATTGCATCGTGCATGATTGGTAATTACTATTGATCCAGTCAATTAACCCACCTACCATATCTGGAGATCTGTGACCCCTGGACTTAGTTAATTCCTCCCCATAGGCACAAATGAGTGGCATTTCATTCCACCACAGCCACAGTTTTTCAGTAAAAGTGCCCCCCCCCCCCCAACCCCAACCCTCTCTTAGTTAGCATTATGTGATTGTTTAAAGCAGACTTTTCCTATATAATTATGTTCTCTTTCATGACTCTAAAAGTCTATGAGTGTCAAGTCCATTGACTTTGCATGGGCTGAGATGTATTCTAGTCTCCTGCAGGCAGGAAGAAGCATTTCCTCAGTCTTCCGTCCCCCAGTGATAAGACTGTACATTGTAACTTTGTAGGAGTAGGAGGAAGCATTTCCCCAGTCTCCCCTCCCCCAGTGATCAGACTGTACATTGCTACTTTGTAGGAGGAGGAGGAGGCATTTCCTCAGTCTCCCCTCCCCCAGTGATCAGACTGTACACTGTAACTTTGTAGAAGGAGAAGGAGGCATTTCCTCAGTCTCCCCTCCCCCAGTGATCAGACTGTACACTGTAACTTTGTAGAAGGAGAAGGAGGCATTTCCCCAGTCTCCCCTCCCCCAGTGATCAGACTGTACATTGTAACTTTGTAGGAGGAGGAGGAGGAAGCATTTCCTCAGTCTCCCCTCCCCCAGTGATCAGACTGTACATTGTAACTTTGTAGGAGGAGGAGGAAGCATTTCCTCAGTCTCCCCTCCCCCAGTGATCAGACTGTACATTGTAACTTTGTAGGAGTAGTAGGAAGCATTTCCCCAGTCTCCCCTCCCCCAGTGATCAAACTGTACATTGTAACTTTGTAGAAGGAGGAGGAGACATTTCCTCAGTCTCCCCTCCCCCAGTGATCAGACGGTACATTGTAACTTTGTAGAAGGAGGAGAAGACATCTCCTCAGTCTCCCCTCCCCCCAGTGATCAGACGGTACATTGTAACTTTGTAGAAGGAGGAGGGAGCATTTCCTCAGTCTCCCCTCCCCCAGTGATCAGACTGTACATTGTAACTTTCTAGAAGGAGGAGGAGGCATTTCCTCAGTCTCCCCTCCCCCAGTGATCAGACTGTACATTGTAACTTTGTAGAAGGAGGAGGAAGCATTTCCTCAGTCTCCCCTCCCCCAGTGATCAGACGGTACATTGTAACATTGTAGCAAGCCTCAGTCCAGGAAGTAGAAGGTGACCTTAGAAGATGCCAGAAAAAAAGATGGCCCCATCCTTCTGGAGGGGTAAGCAGATGAAGACACAGTCGGGGGGTCCTGTGATCTCTGTGAGGGGTAATAAATACCTGGAAGGGTCACACTGACACATTACTGAGCTTGGTTGCAGGTTATAGGATTTATAATTCTTGTATAGAGTTCTTTTTCCTTCAAGCGGAGAGCAATGCCCAATGGAGATTTCACTAGATGCTTGCTTTGATACATAATATATAAAATATATAGTTAGGTACTTAAGGTGAAAAAAAAATCTCTCAGATCCTAGGTCCCCCTTTAATGAGCAGAGCAATACCTACCCCTCTGTATCTTCTCACGCTGGTCGTACATCGAGCGGCGGCCATATTTGTTTCACCACTCTATTGGGCGTCCAGGTTCTGGGACTTCATAATCCGCTCCGTCCGCCTTGCTCTCTGTAACATTTATTGTAGCTTTGCAGCTCTTTGCATTATTCATCAAGCAACCTTCTTATTTTTCCTTTTTAATATTTTCTCGGCACATTTGCGCACGTGGCCGGGTCTTAAAAACCTTTCCCCCCCCCCCCCCCCCCGTTCCGAAAATGGAAACAACGGGCGAAAGCGCGGAAGCCGCCGGAAAGTCGAAGGTTACAGTAACTGGAGCGGGAAGAATGTGTCGGATGCAAAGAAAACACTTTTCTGCCAGGTTGAGGGCGAGGTTATGGAACCGCTTCGCCGTTTTAGTCTCCAGGACTGCCAGACGCTCTTTTTTTTCCTTTTTGCTGAACTGGTATTTCCGCACTCTCTTCTACAAGTCTAATAATTGAACAAAAGCAAAGTAGGGCAGCGAAATGTCATTTATCAAACGTATTTTTTCTTTCGGGCCTTGTCATCAGCCAGTCGGTGCACTTTTCTTCCGCAGAGTCAGTAATTCACTCGCCGCGGACCCTCCCGGCTTTCATAGTTCTTCGGTTTAATCACATCTTCATAAAACTTCATTGTCATGATTAAATACCCATAAACGGATCGCTGTGATCATAGCGGGCTGCTCTTGTCTTGACATAAAGATGTGAACTGCATCCCCTATAAAAGAGGAGGACGTGAGTAATGCAGACTGACTACGCGTTCCGACCGATGGCAATGTCACCATTACTGAAGGAGCCTTTGTAGGGGAAATCTTACTGAGCATTGGGCTCAAAGGCAAGCCGCCATGTTTTATTCAGGGTTTCTTATATGCTAAATGGCCAAATGTTTGTGGACCCTCTTCCAAATGATGGAGCTCAGGTGTCTCCAGTGAAGGGTACTGGTAATATTACATCATACAAAGACATTGAAGACAATTGATGTTGGATGAGAAGACCTGGATCCCAATCAGCGTTACCATTCATCCAGTTCCAATCTTGTGGTAACAGTTTGGTGAAGACCCTTTTTCTGTTTCATGAATGTGCCCCCCTGTGTACAAAGCCAGCTCCATAAAGACATGGTGTGACCAGTTTGGTGTGGAGGAACTCGAGTGTCCTGTGCCAGAGCCCTGACCTCAACCCTACTGAACACCTTTAGGCCCCTTTCACACTACTGCGACTTCAAAACCGGCCGCGGTTTTGCCGTGATTTCAGGGAATGCCTGTGTAAGTGGCATCAAAATCAGACCAAAGTAGTGCAGGGACAACTTTGAAGTCGGAACGACTTGAAGTTGTACTAATATGAATGGTTGTCATTGGAAATCATGGGGAACGACTTGTCATGCTACTTTGCCATCACAAATCGTGGGACAAGTTGTATAAGTGTGAAAGGGGCCTAAGCATGAATTGGAACCCTGATGGTGAACCAGGTCCTTTTATCCAACATCAGCACCTGACTTTACAAATGTTCTTTTGGATCGCAAGGGTTCTAGCAGTCTCATGACCTTCCAACCTTGGGGCAACTTGGGAAAAGTCCTTTTAGTACCAGCATGACTGTGCCCCTGTGTACAAAGCCAGCTCCACAAAGACATGATTTGACCAGTTTGGTGTGGAGGCAGTGGCGGCTGGTGCTCAAAATTTTTTGGGGGGCGCAAACAAACGAAAAAAAAAACAACATCAATTGCAGCCTCACTGTGCCCATCAATTGCAGCCTCACTGTGCCCATCAATTGCAGCCTCACTGTGCCCATTAAACGCAGCCACTGTGCCCATCAAACGCAGCCACTGTGCCATAAAATTGTCGCCACTGTGCCATAAAATTGTCGCCACTGTGCCAAGCCATCAAACGTAGCCACTGTGCCATGCCATCAAACGCAGCCACTGTGCCCATCAATTGTCGCCACTGAGCCCATCAATTGTCGCCACTGTGCCATGCCATCCAATTTTCGCCACTGTGCCATGCCATTGTCGCCACTGTGCCCATCAATTGTCGCCACTGTGCCATGCCAAACGCAGCCACTGTGCCATCAATTGTCGCCACTGTGCCATGCCAAACGCAGCCACTGTGCCATGCCATTGTCGCCATTGTGCCCATCAATTGTCGCCACTGTGCCATGCCAAACGCAGCCACTGTGCCCATCAATTGTCGCCACTGTGCCCATCAATTGTCGCCACTGTGCCATGCCAAACGCAGCCACTGTGCCATGCCATTGTCACCACTGTGCCCATCAATTGTCGCCACTGTGCCGCGCCAAACGCAGTCACTGTGCCATGCCATTGTCGCCACTGTGCCCATCAATTGCCGCCAGTTTGCCCCTAAAATGCCGCCAGATTCCCCCCCCGGCCTGGCACTTACCTTTCTCGGTCAGCCATCCTCGGATCCTCCTCCACGATCCCTCGATGTAGTCCCGCCCTCGATGTCGCTTCAGCCAATCAGGTTACCGGTAACCAGATCCGGTGAACCTGATTGGCTGAGATGCTTCTTCAGTAGCGGTGCAGGAGCGAGAGGGGGCGGCGCTCCCACGCCCTCTATGGACGCACTGCCACCGTGTGGAGGAACTCGAGTGACCTGCACAGAGCCCTGACCAATTGCTTGTAAACATTTGGCCATTACACCAACCTAAATGGCCAAAGGATGTGAACACCCCTTTCAGATTATACAGTTCATGTGTTCTCAGTGAAGGGTCCTGGTAACACTTCATCATACAAAGACATTGTAGACAATTGTGCTCTTCCAACCTTATGGTAACAGTTTGGTGAAGACCCTTTTCTGTTCCAGCATGACTGTGCCTTGTGTACAAAGCCAGCTCCATAAAACATGGTGTGACCAGTTTGGTGTGGAGGAACTTGAGTGTCCTGTACAGAGCCCCGACCTCAACCCTACTGATCACCTTTGGGATGAATTGGAATACCGATTGTGAGCCAGGTCTTCTCATCCAACATCAGTACCCAACCTCACAAATGTTCTTTTGGATCCCAGGGGTTCTAGATCCCAGGGGTTCTAGCCTTCCCCTGCACTTCCAGTCTCATGGCAACAGTCTGACCGGTCTTCTCATCCAACATCAGTACCTTAATGGCTTTAGGGAATTGGAAGGAGGCTAAAGTGGACTTTTATGGTACCATATGTATAACTGATGACCAGTCAAAGTTATAATGTTAAAAAAGTTTTTTTTTATTACAAAAGTAGACAAAGTTCATTTGCATATGCATAGAATATATTGTGTTGTGACAACCATGCAATAATTCATATTTGACATCAAATGTTACCAATAAAATTTCCAACCATCCACAATACATTGTATCGAGACTCTACATGTTTTGCTGTTTTTTCATATTATCCGCTTCCTCAGGAGCTTTACACAGGTGTAGATTTGTCAGATGGTACACGTGGATTTTTTTGTCACATAACTATAAATAGAAAGAACATTATTGGTATTATTTTACAATGTGGATATAATCAATACATTTTTTCATATAATAGTAGATGTGTATTGATCAGTGATTAGTGCACATGTGTGTGAAAAAAGGAGAAAAAAAGAAGGGGGGAGAAAAAGCACCATGTATGTAAGAAAACCTAGATGACCCTGTTATACATAACAAGTGTATGTGGTAGATAAACAATCGATTATTACCTGAAAAAATATAAGTGTTCTATTTAAGCATCAAGTAATTGCTCAAACTGCCTCTTAGTTAACAGAAAATAGCAGATTCCCCGCAGGACGTGGGGTCCTATAAGCAGTAAGACCCCTTTCACACGGAGGGTCCGTTCAGGTCCACCTGTCAGTTTTTTAGGCGGACCTGGACAGCCGCTCCATGTAGCCCTATGGAGTCACGGATGTCAGCGGTGACATGTCCGCTGACATCCGGCCCGCTCCGCTCAGCCAAAGTGTGACGGAGGAAAACCCTATTTTTCCTTCCGTCGGCGGGGCGGATCGGATGAACACGGACAGACGGTCCGTCATAATCCGATCCCCCCATAGGGGAGAGCAGCGCTCTGACAGGGCGGTCCCTGCACAGTGTGCGGGGACCGCCCAGTCATCCGCCGGCTCAGCGGGGATCAACTGAGCGATCCCCGCTGAGCAAGCGGAGCTTCACGGGGCGGATCATGACTGATCCGTCCCGTGTGAAAGAGTTGGGTTCTAGCTTTTCAAACCTGGCGATGCAATACAGCCGGTTTGCAGTGGTTGGACTTACCATTGATGCCACAATAGGAAAAGCGTAGACGTCTCTCTGTAGATGGTGAGCACACAAAGTGTTCACCATTGTGTCTATATATGGTGCTTCTAATAGGGAGTTCCCATCCGGCGACTCCCACAGCGCTGGGCGCCTGACGTCACCGGATCCGATCCCGTGGTGCGCATGCGTCAGAAGACGCATGCGCACTCATCCCATTTCAGCAGATGCATAATGAGTGCTCCGCCGTGAGGAAAGTGCCAACCTCAATGGCTTTGGAATGGGAAGTCCAACAACATCAGTACCTGACCTCACAAATCCTCCAGCCATAGAAAGAAAGGATTGGGTTCTTTAGGGGTTCAAACACACTTTTTTGCTATTGAACTCTGTTAACAGCATTATTACAGCAGGAGGTAAACAGAAACTAGAAGCATATACTTAGACCCCATTCACACAGGGGCAACACGACTTCCAGCACGACTTTGGGAGGCAACTTGGACACGACTTGAGTTTGAATCACAGCGTGACTTGGGGCGACTTACAACACGACTTAAGTCGCCTCCAGGACAGGAGGCTTTCCAGTGGCCAATCAAACAAGTATCAGCTCTGTGGGAGGGAGGGGTTTTCCTGAGAAATGTATGTTCTCTTCCTGGAAAGTTGCTTCCGTTAAGACAGTGATCCGACTTCTGAGGCGACTTCCATTGAAATCAATGGGTACAAGTCGCCTAGAAGTCGGATTGAAGTAGTTCAGGAACCTTTTTTGAAGTCGGAGCGACTGCAGTAGTGTGCATTAAGACGGCTCCATTCACTTACATTGATTTTCTCATGCAGCGCGATTTGAGGCGACTTGAAGTCGGATCCAAAGTCCTCCCTGTGTGAATGGGCTCTGAGGTTCCTCTGCAACAATATATAAAAATATTATTTTTGAATTGTGCTTTTTTAGTCCTGACTATAATATAAAGATGTGTTCAAAACCTCCACACCTTCCCTTTATACGATGTATTATATAGTAAATTGAACTCTGCAAAGGTCTTCTATCGTGTAATAAACGGTGTATCTGGTGTATACAAGATGTTCCCACCTTCCCATTTAAAGCATTGAGCTGTATCATTCTTCCATAGTATTTGTAGCGATTTTCAACTCACCGGAACGCATGTTAGATTGCATTTAATACAAGGTATAATTTCCCTATAAAGCAGCATTGTGCGGTCTGCGGTGGTCGGTATTTCGTGTCGCGGTGCTGAACATCACTCTGTAAGTCCTTCTTTTGTAAATGTAAAGAACTTTGTGAAAAATAAATACTTCTCGCGTTTCCTATGAAGCCGACGCCCCCAGCACCCGACCCGTCGCCTTCCGACTTACATTCTTATTCTACGAGACATTTCTGCAAATGTCACCTTTTTTTTTTCCCCCTTTTGAAAGCGAGCGGCACTTACATCTGTAAAGGTAACAAAAAAAGATTAATTGTCAGAAGTGGCATTCACCGGCTCTGAAAATATTCGAAGTTGTAAAAATGTTATTATCTGTCACGCTCCTCGCTCGTGCGGCTAACGGTTTCGGGGCTGAAATGTGATTTAAAAAAGCAAAATGTAGCGGCCTCTACCCTTTTCATGTGTCTTGGCTGTGATGGGCCCCTCCTGGCCTCACTTACCTCTTCATAGTCCGCTGGTCACCGCTTCGGATCTGTACACAGGGGCTCGCGGGCTACTTTATTAACCACTTCAATACCAGGCACTTGCGCCCCTTCCTGCCCAGGCCAATTTTCAGCTTTCTGCGCTGTCGCTGTTTGAATGACAATTGCGCGGTCATGCTACACTGCACCCAAACAGAATTTTTATCATTTTGTTCCCACAAATAGAGCTTTCTTTTGGAGGTATTTGATCACCTCTGTGATTTTTATTTTTTGCTATACAAATAAAAAAAGACCGAAAATTAAAAAAAAATAAAAAGTTTTTCTTTTTTTTCTGTTCTACAATTTTGTAAATAAGTAAGTTTTCTCCTTCACTAATGGGCACTGATAAGGCAGCACCGATGAGGTGGCGCCAATGAGGTGGCACTGACGATGGGCACTGATATGCGGCACTTATATGCAGCACTGATGGGCATTATTAGGCAGGACTGATGGGCACTGTTAAGGCAGCACCGGTGAGGCGGCGCCAATGAGGTGGCACTGACGATGGGCACTGGTAGGTGGCACTTATATGCAGCACTGATGGGCTATTAGGCGGCACTGACGGGCACTGTTAAGGCAGCACCGGTGAGGCGGCGCCAATGAGGTGGCACTTATGGGCACTGACGCTGGGCACTAATATGCGGCACTGATGGGTGGCACTGATATACAGCACTGATGGGCATTGATAGGCGGCACTGATGGGCACTCATGGGCACTGATTGGCGCTGATAGGCGACACTGATGGGCACTGAAAGGCTGCTATGATGGGTACTTATGGGTGGCACTGATAGGCGGCACTGATGGGCACTGATAGCGGCACTGATACATGGCACTGATGGGCACTGATGGCACAGACATGCGGCACTGACATGCGGCACTGATGCATATCCCTGGTGGCACTGGCAGTGGTAGGCATTGTGGGTGGGCACAGATTGGTAGCTGCCTGGGCATTGATTGGCAGCTGCCTGGGCACGGATTGGCATTGCCTGGTGGTCTAGGGGGGCATACCTGGTGGCCATCCTGGTGGTCCTGGGCGGATTCCCTGGTGGTCCTGGGCGGGATCCGAGGGGGGGCCGCGCTGATAAACTCAGCACAGACCCCAACCCCCGTCAGGAGAGCAGCCGATCGGCTCTCCTCTACTCGCGTCTGTCAGACGCGAGTGAGGAAAAGCCGATCAACGGCTCTTCCTGTTTACATTGTGATCAGCCGTGATTGGACACGGCTGATCACATGGTAAAGAGCCTCCGTCAGAGGCTCTTTACCGAGATCGGTGTTGCGGGGTGTCAGACTGACACACCGCACCACCGATCGCCGCGATGCACAGCGGCTGTTATACTGCAGGACGTCAATAGACGTCCAGTCAGGATAACTGAACCACTTCCCGGACGTTAATTTGCTATTGACCGGGCGGGAAGTGGTTAAACATGTCTTTATTAGATACACCTACACTATATTGTCAAAAGTATTGGCTTTACACGCACATGAACTTTAATGGCACCCCAGTCGGACAATTTTATGCTCCCAACTTTGTGTGAACAGTTTGGGGATGACCCTATCCTGTTCCAACATGACTGCGCACCAGTGCACAAAGCAAGGTCCATAAAGACATGGATGAGCGAGTTTGGCGTGGAGGAACTTGACTGGCCTGCACAGAGTCCTGACCTCAACCAAATAGAACACCTTTTGCGATGAATTAGAGTGGAGACTGCAAGCCAGGCCTTCTCGTCCAACATCAGTGCCTGACCTCACAAATGCGCTTCTGGAAGAATGGTCAAACATTCCCATAGACACCCTCCTAAACCTTGTGGACGGCCTTCCCAGAAGAGTTGAAGCTGGTATAGCTGCAAAGGGAGAGCCAACTCCATATTGAACCCTACGGACTAAGACTGGGATGTCATTAAAGTTCATGTGTGTGTAAAGGCAGGCGTCCCAATCTGTCAATGTAAACAAACAGATCCCCGTTCTGTCAGGGAAGTAGAGAGAGATCGTCTGTTCCTAGTGATCAGGAACAGCGATCTCTCTCCTTCTCCAGTCACTCCCCTCCCAGGGAACACATTTAACCCCTTGATCGCCCCCTGGTGTTAACCCCTTCGCTGCTAGTGACATTTATACAGTAATCGGTGGCTATTTTTTACCTCTGATTGCTGTATAAATCTCACTGGTCCCAAAAAAGTGTCCAATCTGTCTGCCGCAATGTCGCAGTCCCGCTAAAAATCGCTGATCACCGCCATTACTAGTAAAAAAAAAAAATAATAATAATAAAAATCCCATAAATCTATCCCTTATTTTGTAGACACTATAACTTTTGCGCAAACCAATCAATATATAAGCTTTTTGCGTTTTTTTTTTCTTTTTTAGCTAAAATATGTAGAATACATTTTTTGGGGATATTTATTATAGCAAAAAGTAAAAAAATATAATTTTTTTTCAAAATTGTCGCTCTTCTTTTGTTTATAGCGCAAAAAGTAAAAACTGCAGAGGTGATCAAATACCACCAAAAGAAAGCTCTATTTGTGGGAAAAAATGTTGGTTGGGTACAACGTCGCACAACCGCGCAATTGTCGGTTAAAGCGACGCAGTGTCGTACCGCTAAAAATGGCCTGGTCAGGAAGGGGGTAAATGCTTCCGGGGCTGAAGTGGTTAAATGAAGCGAAAGGTGTGTTTGTGCGGGAAAAAGAAGAAAGAAATAAAACAAAAAAAGATACATGTAGCGAACGACCGTTATTATCGCTTTAATACTGGTATTAACATTGCTCGAGTCGCCGCCCAGGGCTGAGAGCCGCCCGCAGATAAAAATACATATCGGAACACGTGGCTGCCGAGTCCAATAGTTTGTCTGTATATTTTATTTATAAAGAGCTTTAAATGCGGAGAGAGAAGGTATGGACGCGGGATGAAAGAGCAAGCCAAAAACTCTTATTATAGAAATTAGCGGTGCGTATTGGCGGCGATGGCTGGATAAGACGGGGCAGCGAGGCAGCGCCTTCCAGCAGCTGAATATCGGAAATCAATTTGTATAATGCAAATCTTCTGGCCGCCATGGACTAATAGAACGCTTTTAACCCTCATGGCGCGTGTAATAATAAAGAGCTGGCTTTATGAAGAACGGTCTTTGCTTTTATCTCGCCCCTGTCCCCGGGTGATTAGGGGGTAATCCCACAATGTCTTCCCCTGACTACAGGGGCCAAGAATTTGTGTTAAGTCCACTTGGATGACCAACTAAAAAAAAAATAGTATTTATAAAGTGTGCTAAGCTCAGGTACATGAGAGTGTGTGTGTGTGTGTGTGTGTGTGTGTGTGTGTGTGTGTGTGTGTGTGTGTGTGTGTATATATATATATATAATATATAATCAGGGGGTCAGCTTTACCACATTCGGAAGCCTATTTTTTAAATAAATGCGGCGAATGTGACTTTCACCAAACATTCCTTGGGGGTGACAAAGAAGGAAAGGAGTCTCCAACGCCGCACATCCACGCCAGTGTATGCTGGTGAGAACGAAAACCTCAGCCTGGGCTCCCACCAGGCCATGCCCGCCCGACGCGTTTCGCTCCGCCCCTTGGAGCTTAAAGCGGAGCTCCACAATTTTTTTTTTATTAAAGGGCCAGCAGCTACAAATACTGCAGCTGCTGACTTATATATATATATAATATTAGAACACTTACCTGTCCTGGAGTCCAGCGACGTCGGCAGCAGAAGACGAGCAATCGCTCGTCACTCTGCTGCCCCCACCGCCATCCTCGGTGAAGGAACCAGGAAGTGAAGCCTTGCGGCTTCACTGCCCGGTTCCCTGCGGCGCATGCGCAAGTCGCGCTGCACCGTTCTCACTGGTCCCTGTTGTGATCTGGGAGCCGAGTGTCTCCCAGAACACAACGGGTATTCTGCGGGAAGTGACGTACTACCCGCAGAGAGGACTCCCGGAAGTGAGTGCAAATACCTGTCTTAGACAGGTATCTGCACCCCCCTCCCCCATGAAAGGTGCCAAATATGACACCAGAGGGGGGGAGGGTTCTGATGAGCGGAATTTCCACTTTAGGGTGGAGCTCCGCTTTAATCATGGGGATTCCTTGGGGGAGAATCAGTCGCTGTCACTTAAAGCATTCACCTGCAGAGAATGTTTGCTGAATGTCAGATTGTCCGCTTTATAAATCTTCCACAAGATGACTGGTGTGAGAAGTAGTACATTGTAGTCTTTGTTTAAAATTTTTGCACTTGGAGCCCTTTCACACTGACAGTGCGGCCGCATTAGCGGTAAAGCGCCGCTAGTTTTAGCTGTGCTTTAGGCCCCTTTCAGACTAAAAATAGCACCTAAATACCACCTGAAAAACTCCTGCCCTGCAGTCTCAATGTGAAAGCCCGAGGGCTTTCACACTGAGGCGATGCGCTGGCAGGACCGCTCCAAAAGTCCTGCTAGCCGCATCTTTGGAGCGGTGTAGGAGCGGTGTGTATACGGGCGGTTGCAGTTTGCGGGCGGTTTTAACTCTTTCTCGGCCGCTAGCGGGGGTTAAAACGTCCGAAATGCGCCGCAAATCCACCCATAGCTTCGGCGGTAAAAATAGCAGTGTTTTACCACCGACGCTATGAGCGTCCCAGTGTGAAAGGGGCCTTACTGTTGTTTTAGAGGCGCCTTTTGGCCCCTAGCCGGGCACTTTTAACCCCCACTAGCGGCCAAAAAAAGGGTTAAAAGCACCCACAAAACGCCGCTCCAGCGGCGCTGCTCATTGATTTCATCCAGAGTGGCGGCGGGGATTGGGTATCCACGGAGCGGCAGCGGGGATCGGGTATCCACGGAGCGGCAGCGGGGATCGGGTATCCACGGAGCGGCGGCGGGGATCGGGTATCCACGGAGCGGCGGCGGGGATCGGGTATCCACGGAGCGGCGGCGGGGATTGGGTATCCACGGAGCGGCAGCGGGGATCGGGTATCCACGGAGCGGCAGCGGGGATCGGGTATCCACGGAGCGGCGGCGGGGATCGGGTATCCACGGAGTGGCGGCGGGGATCGGGTATCCACGGATCGGCGGCGGGGATCGGATATCCACGAAGCGGCGGCGGGGATCGGGTATCCACAGAGCGGCGGCGTGGATCGGGCATCCACAGAGCGGGGATCGGGCATCCACAGAGCGGCGGCAGGGATCGGGCATCCACGGAGCGGCGGCGGGGTTCGGGCATCCACTGAGCGGCAACGGGGTTCGGGCATCCATGGAGCGGCAACGGGGTTCGGGCATCCACGGAGCGGCAACGGGGTTCGGGCATCCACAGAGCGGCAACGGGGTTCGGGCATCCACGGAGCGGCTGCGGGGTTCGGGTATCCACAGAGCGGCGGCGGGGTTCAGGTATCCACAGAGCGGCGGCGGGGATCGGGCATCCACAGAGCGGCGGCGGGGATCGGGCATCCACAGAGCGGCGGCGGGGATCGGGCATCCACAGAGCGGCGGCGGGGATCGGGCATCCACAGAGCGGCGGCGGGGTTCGGGCATCCACAAAGCGGCGGCGGGGATCGGGCATCCACAGAGCGACGGCGGGGTTTGGGCATCCACGGAGCGGCGACGGGGAACGGGCATCCACAGAGCGGATATTTTTATACTGTCTGTGTCCCTCTGGAAGTGAGCAGAGCCTCTGCAGTGAGACCACTGCTTCCCTACAGAGAGCCAGACTCATCATCTGCAGCATGCAGGCAGGGCACAGGCTTGTCTACTAATGGAAATGAAGCATAAGACTTTGCACAGCTTTTGTTTTTGATGCGCCCGGGAATGTTTTCCGCTTCGGTTAGGATTTAATAAACTTGTCGCCGTGTTACTTTCATAAATCTCTTCCCAGAAACGCATGCATGAAAACTCTGCACATTCCATCTTTTTTTTTTTTTTTTCTGCAGAGGGACTTCACTTGGGCGTTTGTCAGCTGACTGAGCCGCAGATTCCTCCTCTGTGCTTGGAATTCGATTACAAAGCTGCTGTGAATGCAATGTATAGTTATTTTGCGGTGAATAGGAAATTAATCGGCAGCATATAGGCGATGCAGCGCGGGACCCGGCGTCCTCTTGCATATGTAATAAGTCGATGGGTGCAGAAGCCAGCTTCCTAATTAGATCACAGCGCACAATAAGCAGCCCAGCCGCTCCTCCTCGGATATTAACAGAGTGAGGTGACGCCGGGGAAGACAGATGTTAGAGCTGTAGGGGATGAACAAGAGAGAGCGATCTAAGGCGAGAGTGCTGCATGATTAAAGTGAAACCCGTCTTTGCTTCAAGAGTGCCTGCAGGGTCGCACTGATTGAAGTAGAACTAAACAAATAACAGCTCATTAAAAGCTAAAATTAAAATGGAAGCTTTTGCTGCCATACTTACCTTCAGTCTGGAACTGTCCCATGCGGTACTTTCTTGTCACCACTAGATGTCCCTACTCTCCTGAGTTGAATGATGGCCAGCATAATTCAATCCACTTCCTCCAAACCCAGACTGTCAAGGACCCGCCCCCTGGGCTGTGACTGGCTCCTTCTGCTGTCAATCAAACTGCTGGGAGGAGGGAGCAGGGGTGTGGCTTACTGGCCCTGTGTGTGTCTATTGGGAATGCACGTGCAGGGGGTGTGCCCCCTTTGCACCTGGAGAACTGAGGAGTGGACAGTCCCTGCAGGGGGAAAGGAACCTCATTGCACAGAACAGTTAAAATAACTTTTTTTTTTTTTTTATAAAGCCAAAAATAAATTAAAAAAAAACCTTAAAGCGGACCTTCAGTCATTTTTTTTTATCTTTACATCTATTAAATCTTCTGCCCTTGTTGTTGTTTTAACTTTGGATAGTAAAATGTTTTTTTTTTCTGCAAGTAAATCCCTTATACAGCCCACTTCCTGTTTCCTTATACAGCCCACTTCCTGTTTCCTTATACAGCCCACTTCCTGTTTCCTTATACAGCCCACTTCCTGTTTCCTTATACAGCCCACTTCCTGTTTCCTTATACAGCCCACTTCCTGTTTCTTGTCTGGTCATTAGCCTAGGCTTATGACATTATGCACAGCTCTCTCTCTCTCATACTTGAGAGTTTGTCAGGTAGGGGGGGTGAGTCATAAGAGGGCCAATGAAAGCTGCAGAGATGGAGGTGTGCGTCTGTGTAAATCCAGGAAGTGAACAGACAGCAGCTTCAGCTGCCCACGGTTAAAATGGCAGCAGCCAGACTCGGTGGAGGGAGATTTCTGCAGCATATTTGGCAAGTACAGAATCACAGTATATATAAAATAATGTGCAAAGCGATTGGAGGGAAGCTTCAGAATGGCAAAGATGTTTTTATTACAAAGTATGTGAGCAGACTGCAGTTTCACTTTAATGACCCATTAATAGCACGGGAGCATTGCAGCACAACTCTTTGTGCTGCTTCTTTCTCTCCCAGTCTGAGCTCTGCTGTACTGGGGACAGCAAGAGGCTGATGCCAGGTCAAGTTCAGGTACTCGGAAATGGTAATGAAAAGTACAAGTACTTTGGGGTTGATTTATTAGAACTGGGGAGTGCAAAATCTGGTGCAGCTGTGCATGGTAGCCAATCAGTGGCCGCCCCACTAATCCTTGCGCCCGCCCCCTAATTTACATGCCGGATGCATGGATTTCAATGGGTTTTGTTTTTTGTTTTTTAAGCACACGATTAGAGCCCGAGGCTCTAATTGGCTTAAAAAAGGGTGGGCTCTGTGCCCTGAGCCCACCCACTTGTGTAACAATAACAAATTAATATTCGTTGTTGTCTTCCTGATTCTCCTCCCAGTCAATCAGGAAGCGGGTTCCTGAGACCCGATTGGCCAGGGGGTCTTAGGACTCCCGGCCAATCAGGTCTTAGGACCCACTTCCTGTTCGGCCCGGGAGGAGAAGCAACAGCCCCGTCTCTTCCCTCGGCAAGCTGGAGCGAGGAGGAGCAGCTGCCCCGGATCCTCGTCATCTGCCTCCCGAGGTAATGCCTCTGATCGCTGCATTCCCGTTCGTCTCCCGGGGGGCGGGGGGTGGCGTTAGTGCGAGTGAGGGGGGCAGGTTTGTTTGACGCCCCCCCCCCCTAAAAAAAATATTGAGTCCCAGCCACCACTGTAGCCAATCGGCTTCTAACTTCAGAATGTTCAATTAACCTTTGACAATAAAACCTGGAAGATGATTGGTTTCCATGCACAGCTGCTCCAGTTTTAGTAAATCAACCCCTCTGTGTTCTCTGTAAGTATAAATGGTGGCATGGAATAGGCTGATGAGAGTAGAGTGATTACCGTATCAGCATAGTTGCCAACAGTCACGGATTGGCCGGGACATTCCCGGGATTCAAACCCTTTTCCCGGATTTATTTTGTCCCGGCCAATGTCCCGGCCAATCCGATTTTTCCCGTTTTCCCCGAATTTGGACACTGTAGGCCGCCACCGCTAGAGGTCCACGGCTGGCGGAGACAATGTCTCCGCCGGCCGCCATGTTCAAGAAGACCAAAACACGGATGTAGTACAATAGAAAATAAAGCCGCTGCGGCGCCGCCCACACCCCGCACCTCCCCGGGGGTGGGCGGCGCCGCAGCAGCTTTATCTTCTATTGTACTACATCTGTGTTTTGGCTGGCCGGCAGGCCACCCCCCCGCCCCGCCCTGCCCCGCTGCAGGTCTGTCTGTAATGGAAAGGGGCGGGGGTTGGCAGCGCCACAGTTTAATTTTTTTTTTTTCAGCCACACTGTCGGCTCCGCCTCTATTTTGTTCCCCTTCGGGGAAGGGGAAACAATAATGGCGGCCGAGACAGGAGACGCCTGTGGTTAAGGGGGGACTCCGCTGGGGATGCCTGTGGTAAGGGGGGACTCCGCTGGGAACGCCTGTGGTAAGGGAGGACTCCGCTGGGGACGGCTGAGGTAAGGGGGGACTCCGCTGGGGACGCCTGATGTAAGGGGGGACTCCGCTGGGGACGCCTGATGTAAGGGGGGACTCCGCTGGGGACGCCTGATGTAAGGGGGGACTCCGATGGGGACGCCTGATGTAAGGGGGGACTCCGATGGGGACGCCTGATGTAAGGGGGGACTCCGATGGGGACGCCTGATGTAAGGGGGGACTCCGCTGGGGACGCCTGAGGTAAGGGGGGACTCCACTGGGGACGCCTGATGTAAGGGGGGACTCCGCTGGGGACGCCTGATGTAAGGGGGGACTCCGCTGGGGACGCCTGATGTAAGGGGGGAGTCTGCTGGGGACGCCTGATGTAAGGGGGAGTCTGCTGGGGACGCCTGATGTAAGGGGGACTCCTCTGGGTACACCTGATGTAAGGAAGGACTCCGCTGGGGACGCCTGATGTAAGGAGGGACTCCGCTGGGGACGCCTGATGTAAGGAGGGACTCCTCTGGGGACACCTGATGTAAGGGGGGACTCCACTGGGGACGCCTGCATAGTTACCAACAGTCCCGAATTTCCCGGGACAATCATGATTTTTGGACCCTTGTCCACAAGTGTGGAGGGAGCTCTGCTGGGGAGGCACCTGATGCAAGGACGGACTGCTGGGGAGGCACCTGATGCAAGGACGGACTGCTGGGGAGGCACCTGATGCAAGGACGGACTGCTGGGGAGGCACCTGATGCAAGGACGGACTGCTGGGGAGGCCATCTGGTGGCAGGCGACGTGGCAGGTAACACGCTCAGGGCTTCCACTGATTCGGCATTATGGTGAGTTGAATGATTTCATTTTATATTACAATGTAATAATAGAAATAATGCGCTTCAATCATCCTGACACCGTAACAAACATGGTGCCGGGATGATTGAAGCGCCAACAGGTGTTTTGGAGTATCCTTATCTGCCAATTTTGTTACACATTACTATTGTGGTGTAGGATCTGGCTTCTTTCTTTCTATTTCTTTCTCTCTCTTTCTCTCACCTCGGACTCTAGCCACACCCCTTTGAACCACGCCCATTTAAACCACACCCACTATCGTGCGTAAACCACATTTTTCACTCCAGCATGACACGCCTACAAACGAATGCCCCCGCCCCCTGATTATAGCAAGGCTCCGCCTCAATACAAAAAAAGTGTCCCAGATGTTTTTTTTGCAATGTTGGCAACTATGTATCAGTCTGCTGCTGCTCCTTCACTGACCAATCCCAGTCTGGGCTGGTGACCGGGCTGTATTGCTTAAATGGAGTGAGGTCACCATCCCGTAGCGTGCTTCCTTGCATGGCGACATGAAACTGAGAACTGGGCAGTATTGGAAATCCACTTTACCTGTGTACATATTAGCCGATTCGGTGGCACCAGCAATGAAAACCGAGACTCTCTAGCCAGACATATCATGATGCCTTTACATTCCTTTTAACAACTCCCTGTAATGTTGCTTGTCTAGCTGATGCTGTTGCTTTGTGGATATTAAATGATCAAGGTTGCCTTCTTTTAAAAAGCTTCCTCTTATTGTATCGTACGTCAAACGGTCAGGCTTCTGCCTCTGTATTCTTTCCCACAATCCTTTGCTGTAAAAGGGTTTGCTTTGAGACCCCAAACCAAAGCTCCTTGATCGTTCCTCTGCATTCTTTCCCAGAAACCCCAGCAAGGTTTTATCATCACTTTACCAAGTGCCAGGACTTTAATGATCTTGCCTTAGCAGGCTTTCCCATATCCTCTGTACAGGGCCGTCGGAACAGGACAGGCAATCCAAGCAACCGCTTTGGGCCCCGAGCTGGCCTGGGGCCCCAGCAGTCCAACTATAGTGTGAGTTTTCCCGCACAGCAGGAAGAGGAGGCAGCACGGTAGGAGAAGGTAAGACAAATTTCCCCCCCCCCCCTTTTTTCTCAACTTGTTTCAAAATTCTGCCTGGGGCCCCCAAATTCCTTTAAACGGCCCTGCCTCTGTAGTCATCAGTGGCTGTTAGTGTGGGTTGCTAGTGCTCAAAGCAAGGCAAGTATTGGAAGGGGAGACCATGACACTAGGGACCCCAGGGCAGCCCTGCAGGAGATACAAGGCAGGTGCTTCTGGTCCAGTCCCCTGCCAGGTGAATTTGTGAACCAGAACCGTCCCTGGGACTGTGGGGAGCCAGGATTTTGTTGAAATCCCAGGATGGTCCAGTGGAATCTGGGACGGTGTCGTGGAATCTGGGACGGTGTCGTGGAATCTGGGACGGTGTCGTGGAATCTGGGACGGTGTCGTGGAATCTGGGACGGTGTCGCGGAATCTGGGACGGTCCCGCGGAATCTGGACCGTTCCAATCCGGGACGGTCCCGCGGAATCCGGGACAGTTGGGAAGTATGGTTTTGCGGCCCTAAGAAGTTTGGGCACCAAAGCAGCCGCAGTTCTGCCCCCACCCGTGTTCCACCACTGGTTGTTGTCAACATAAAACTTTGATGACAGGCCACTCAATGCTAAGTCTTTTTCTCTCTAAAGAGTCATTATGGGGGAAATAAGACAACACAATCTGGATTACAGTCAAGAACAATTTTGTCATCTTTTGCTCTTTTGTTGAAAACAATTGAAATGCGTCGGCAATTAAAGTTGTTTGGCTAGTTTGTTCTCTTTGGTACCGTCTAAGTTGCTTGGCTGATGTTTAGACCTTCCTTCTGCGAAGAAACACAAATGGCAGCACAGTGATCTAAACAATACGTTGTTGGCAAGGAGAAGCTCGGTGTCTCTATAGAAACCGTCCTTCAGGTGTAGGAGACGGCAGATGCATCTTAGGTGAGCCACAGGGAAAAACATCACTTAACAATAGCGAAAGACATAAGATTAGAATTAAGGACATGACTAATTCAGCGGCAGAGGAACGGATCTGAAAAGCGGCAGATGAGAACCGTAACATCAAGGTTTAGGAACTCGTCGCAGTTGCCGACAGGAGATAATGGTCACGTCTGCTTTATGTAAAGTGTAATCAGTCAATTGCCCAGGGGCGGCCGATCGGGTTTATGGATTCTCTGATCTCGCAGCTTTAAATGACTTTTATATATATTATTTATATACCGGTAAACCCAATCTACGGCTTGGACTAGTGCCTGGAGTCCCCCTGTGTGATTACCGGACAAACTTGGGAAAGTCACCCAGTGGGTACCAGGCAAGAGGCACCCTAGACGACAGTCTAAATACATGAAGACTAGTCTATAGATAACATCTATGAAGGTTTTTATTTATCCAGGCTATGGTATGACTAGTAATATTCAACTTCTGAGATGTTTCACTGCTCATCCAAGTAGCTTCCTCAGTCCCAATCGTATCAGTAGACCAGCCTTTCTCAACCAGGGTTCCATGAAACCCTAGAGTTACTCCAGAGGTGGCTAGGGGTTCCTTGAGTTGCAGCGGTTTAAAGCGGAGGTCCACCCTTAAAAAATCTTTACACTAAGAATCCTAAAAAAAAAAAAAAAAAAAAAAAATTCATAGAAAAAAAATAATAATTTTATACTCGCCCTAAATGTGCCTGTTGCTATGCGGAAGTCCCCTAATCTGCCTCGAATGTTCCTCTTCTCCGTCCGCGGTGGGTCTCCTTCCTCTTCTTGTGAATGGGCCACGCTGCCTTCTGGGAACTGTGTGTATCCCAGGAGGCAAGCCGCCCATTCACAAAGCGCCGACCGAGTGGCGCATGTGCAGTAGGAAACGGGCAGTGAAGCCTTACGGCTTCACTGCCTGTTTCCCCTACTCAGGATAGAGGAGCCGGGAACTGCCAGCAGCGATCGATCGCCGTGGCAGGACCGACATCGCGGCAAGTAGGACAGGTAAGTGTCCTTATTAAAAGTCAGCAGCTACAGTGTTAGTAGCTGCTGACTTTTTTTTTTTTGTGGCTGCACCTCCGCTTTAATGCCCGCCAGTTGGGGTCTGCAACATTCTGGTACCAATGACACTTTGCAGAGCCACTGACCTCTTCTCATTTCTAAGGTAAGTAACCACTGACATCAATGATCATGTTAGCTGTCTGTAAAGGGAGTATTCTTTCCAAAGACCACCAATGTAAGAGCATTTTTTTTCAAAGATCACCAATGTAAGGCGCATTCTTCCCACTGATCACCAATGTAAGGCGCATTCTTCCCACTGATCACCAATGTAAGGCGCATTCTTCCCACTGATCACCAATGTAAGGAGCATTCTTCCCACTGATCACCAGGGATGAGCCGAACACCCCCCTGTTCGGTTCGCACCAAAACCTGCGAACAGACAAAATGTTCGTGTAAACTTTAGAACCCAATTAAATACAATGGACTCGAACGTTCGAAATATAAAGTGTTAATTATAAAGGCTAATATGCAAGTTATTGTCCTAAAAAGTGTTTGGGGACCTGGGTCCTGTCCCAGGGGACATGTATCAATGCAAAAAGAAGTTTTAAAAACGGCCGTTTTTTCGGGAGCAGTGATTTTAATAATGCTTAAAATGAAACAATAAAAGTGAAATATTCCTTTAAATTTCGTACCTGGGGGGTGTGTATGATATGCATGTAAAGTGGCGCATGTTTCCCGTGCTTAGAACTGTCCCTGCAAAAAATGTCATTTTTGAAAGAAAAAAAAATGCATTTAAAACTGACTCGCGGCTATTAATGAATTGTCGGCTCCCGAGCACACAACCTGGCCGGCCGCAGGGGAAAAGGGGGGGGACGAGAGAGCGTACCAAGCCACATGCCCTCAACATGGGGAGGATGTCCCCATGTTGATGGGGACAAGGGCCTCATCCCCACAACCCTTGCCCGGTGGTTGTGGGGGTCTGCGGGCGGGGGGCTTATCGGAATCTGGAAGACCCCTTTAACAAAGGGGACCCCCAGATCCCGGCCCCCCCATGTGAATTAGTAAGGGGTACATTGTACCCCTACCATTTCACGAAGAAAGCGTAAAAAAATGTTAAAAAAAACACACAAACACCTTAAAAAAGTCCTTTATTAAAAAAAAAACAAAAACATTCCAGCGGTGAAATCCAGTGTCCCGCGGCAATCCCGATGTCCAGCGCTGTCCTTCATTGGTTGTGCCTGAGCGGACCTGATGGGGAACTCCCTCTCAGTATTTTAAATGTATAGACCCGCCCCTTCTAATGTTCCCCATCAGGTCCGCTCAGCGATCAGATGCGGAACATGAAAAGGGGCGGGTCTATACATGTATTACCAAAGTGAGAGCAGTTCCCCATCAGGTCCGCCCCCTCGGTATGTCGGACCCGCCTACGTCATTGGCTTGAGCGGGGAACTTCCTGAAGGGGGGTAAATGGTAGGGCACTGCGGCCAGGTGTACTGTCTCCGAGTCGGTGTCTTGCGACTGGAGGCCTAAGGGATATGTTAGTCCCAGTGCCCAAGTTGGAGTTGGTGGTCTATAAGACCACCAGGGGTATTTTAAGTGTTAAGAAAAATGTTATTTAAACGGTTATTTAAGTGGTTATTTATTTCATATAAAAGTTGTTAAAATAAATAGGCCGGAAGGCCAATTTTACTCCACAACCTTGTCAGTAGTTATTTATTAGAATTGTACAAGGGGGTGGGTAAGTTGGATAGAGGGTAAGTCAAAAGCGAAGGATCGGTCCTTAACATGTCATGTACTTGGAACACAGCAATGAGGCCTGTTGCAAAGTATTGCATCAAAAATTGTAATTACACGCCCCTGTTAAACAGGGGCTGAAAAATTGGGCCTTAGCCACTGGTGGCGGCACCCATAAACCAAAATGATCTTCCAAGCTATCATCATTAATCGGATCATTGAGGAGGAGGAGGAGGATAGCTAGTCAACATAACAGCACAGGAACTCAGCATCAGCATCAGTCTTGAAGGGATGTGACATTTTAAAATCAATTAGTCTGTTATATCAGCATCAGGTGTGTGGTAGCTGGTGGTGATCCAAGACTGGTTCATCTTGATGAAAGTCAGTCGATCAACCGAGTCGGTGGACAGGCGCACCCTGTGATCCGTGACAAATCCTCCAGCAGCAGTGAATGTGCGTTCTGAAAGAACGCTGGATGCAGGACAGGCCAGTAGCTCAATTGCATACTGTGCAAGCTGTGGCCAGTGATCCATCCTCAAGACCCAGTAAGCCAGAGGATTTTCGGTGGGGAAGGTGTCCAAGTCTGACCTTGCCCCTAGGTATTCCTGCACCATGTATATCAGACGCTGGCGATGGTTGCTGGAACCGATCATACTTTGGGGCTGCGGACTAAAGAATTGTCTGAACGCATCAGTCAGACGGCCACCTTCCCCACCGCTCCTTCTTTGACTGCCCGAAGCCTCAGCAACTCGTTGTCCAGGACCAGGAGTTTGTAACCTCCCAGTCTCTGGGAACGCGTTGCACAGACCTTTCTGCAAGGCCTCCCGGAGTTGTCTCATCCTCTGCTCCCTCTGCGACGGTAAGATAAGGTCCGCAACCTTACCCTTGTACCGTGGATCAAGGAGAGTGGCCAGCCAGTAATGGTCCCTCTCCTTGATCCGAAGAATACGAGGATCCTTCCGCAGACTTTGCAGGATCAGGGAGGCCATGCAGCGTAGGTTAGCTGAGGCATTCAGTCCGGAGTCCTCTGGGTCACTAAGGACGACATGATCCGCAGCCACCTCCTCCCAGCCACGTACAAGTCCACTGGTTTCTTGGGACTGTAAATCATCCCTAAAAGACTGCTGCTGATGATGCTGAGTGCCAGCCTCCATCTCCATGCTGACACAATCCTCCTCCTCCTCCTCCTCCTCCTCCTCTTCCTGTGCGATGGGTGGGACAGAAGGAACACTGTCTGGGTAAAGGGGGCCTTGAGAGGCAAGGAAGTCCTCCTCTTCCTGCCTCTGTTCTGCCTCAAGTGCCCTGTCCATTATTCCACGCAGCGTGTGCTTCAACAGGTGGACAAGAGGTACAGTGTCACTGATGCATGCACTGTCACTGCTCACCATCCTCGTGGCCTCCTCAAATGGTGCCAGGACAGTGCATGCATCCCTGATCATGCCCCACTGGCGTGGTGAAAAAAACCCGAGCTCCCCTGACCCTGTCCTGGTGCCGTAGTCGCACAGGTACTCATTGATGGCCCTCTGCTGCGTGTGCAGCCGCTGCAGCATGGCCAACGTTGAGTTCCACCTGGTGGGCATGTCACATATAAGGCGGTTCTTGGGCAGGTTCAACTCCTTTTGCAGCTCAGCCAGGCGAGCACTGGCATTATAAGATCTGCGGAAATGCACACAGACTTTCCTGGCCTGCCTCAGGACATCCTGTATGCCCGGGTACCTGCCCAAGAACCGCTGCACCACCAGGTTAAGGACGTGAGCCATACAGGGCACATGGGTCAGTTGTCCCTGTCGGAGGGCGGAGAGGAGGTTGGTGCCATTGTCGCAAACCACCATTCCTGGCTTAAGCTGGTGTGGCGTCAACCACCTCTCGGCCTGGCCCTGCAGAGCAGACAGGACCTCTGCCCCAGTGTGGCTCCTGTCCCCCAAACACACCAGCGCAAGCACGGCATGGCATCTTTTTGCCTGCGTACTTGCGTAGCCCCTTGAACGCCTACGGAGCACCGCTGGTTCCGAGGACAAACCACAGGAAGAGGCCATGGAGGAAGAAGAAGAGGAGGGGGTGGAGGAGAGAGGTGTGTCACAACCAGTAGTAGCATTTTGGAGGCGTGGCGGCGGAACAACCTCCAACACTACTGCACCTTGTCCTGCATCCTTCCCAGCTGCCAAAAGAGTGACCCAATGGGACGTGAAAGAAAGGTAACGTCCCTGTCCATGCCTGCTGGACCATGAGTCAGCGGTAATATGCACCTTACCGCTGACCGCCCTGTCCAGCGAGGCCAAGACATTGCCTTCCACATGCCTGTAGAGAGCCGGAATCGCCTTCCGTGAGAAAAAGTGGCGTTTGGGAACCTGCCACTGAGGAACCGCACATTGCACAAACTCAGGGAAGGGGGCCGAGTCTACCAACTGAAAAGGCAGCAGTTGAAGCGCTAGCAATTTAGCCAAGCTAGCATTCAACCGCTTGGCATGTGGATGGCTGGGAGTGAACTTCTTTCGACGGTCCAGCAGCTGGGGCAGGGAAATTTGCCTGCTAGAATCGGACGTTGGTGTACTGCTAGCAGAGTGCCCGCAAGTACTTGGCTGTGACACACCTAATTCTACACCTTCATTCCTCTCAGAGCAGGTTTCAGAGAGGACTGAAGGTATAGTGGGGTTGGAGATCCCAGCTGATGCGGTGCAAGAAGAGGTCAGCTTTGTTCTTTGGTGTGGGTCTTTAAGGTAGGCTTGCCAACGAGCTGCATGGCAGGTCAACATATGTCTGATCAAGCATGTGGTGCCCAAGCGGCTGATGTTTTGGCCACGCGATATACGCTTGAGACATATGTTGCAAACAGCAGCTGTGCGATCTGATGCACTCGCTTCAAAAAAGGCCCACACCAAAGAACTTTTTGAATGACGGGCAGAGGCAGCGCCCTGCACAGGCGGAGCTCTGCGGTGTGATTCCGTCGGTGTGCTGCCCATACGCTGGCCACTCAAGGGCATCCTGCCTCGTTGGAGATGTGCCTCCTCCTCATCCTCCTCCTCCTCCTCTCTCCTATTAGGCACCCACGTGGAGTCAGTGACCTCATCATCCCCTCCCTCCTCATCACTGGAGCCAATCTGGCAGTATGCTGCAGCTGCTGGAGCATGACTGCCAGATTGGTGTCCTTCTTGAGCATCCCCTCTCTCTGCTCTCACGCTACTGCCTTCCTCTATCTGGGTATCATCATCAGATCCTTCGCAACACTGGGCATCCTCCTGGAGCATGTACCCAACACTGTGCTCAAACAGTTCGGGGGACTCCTCAGGAGGAGGACATCGTGGGTCTAGGGAAGGATTGACTAATGAAGATAATGATACCAGAGAAGAGGACGCTTTGGCAGCTGCTTTGCCAGTACCCTGAGCCTGGGTGAGAGAGGATGAGGAGGATGAGGTGGGCTTGGTCATCCACTCTACCAAGTCTTCGGCATGATGTGGCTCAACATGTCCAGCTGCCGAAAAGAAGGACAAGCGTGTCCCATGGCCATGTGCTGATGACAATGCACCGCGTCCACGACCAGCACTGTTGCCCCCAGACACAGAGCCTGCTTGCCCTCTTTTTTTGCCTCCTGACTGTCTGCCTCTCCTTGTTTGCCTTCCAGACATTTTAATGGATGGCCTGCAGGGAGATGGGAAAAACAGCAATAAGGGCTACCTTCAGGTGTATACTGTGCAGGAGGCTTAGCAACAATGACACTGACACTGTCCCCTGCCTATCCTTCTCTGTCCCTAAACTCAAGGATTTCAAATATGGAACAGCAAAATTGGTTTAGAACAGAATAGCACACTGACACTTTCCCTCACTGTCCTACTCTGTCCCTCCCTACAAACAAGATTTAGCACAGAATAGCACACTGATAGTTTCCACGAGTGTCCTTCTCTGTCCCTAAACTCAAGGATTTCAAATATGGAACAGCAAAATTGGTTTAGAACAGAATAGCACACTGACACTTTCCCTCACTGTCCTACTCTGTCCCTCCCTACAAACAAGATTTAGCACAGAATAGCACACTGATAGTTTACACGAGTGTCCTTCTCTGTCCCTAAACTCAAGGATTTCAAATATGGAACAGCAAAATTGGTTTAGAACAGAATAGCACACTGACACTTTCCCTCACTGTCCTACTCTGTCCCTCCCTACAAACAAGATTTAGCACAGAATAGCACACTGATAGTTTACACGAGTGTCCTTCTCTGTCCCTAAACTCAAGGATTTCAAATATGGAACAGCAAAATTGGTTTAGAACAGAATAGCACACTGTCACTTTCCCTCACTGTACCTCTCTGTCCCTAAACTCAAGGATTGAAAATATGGTTCAGCAAGATTGGTTTAGAACAGAATAGCACACTGACACTTTCCCTCACTGTACCTCTCTGTCCCTACAAACAAGGTTTAGCACAGAATAACACACTGACACTCTTCCTACCTATCCTTATTTGTCCCTAAACACAAGGAATCCAGGATTAGTAAAGGAAAAAAAATGACACTGTCCCTGCCTATGCTTCTCTTTCCCTGCTCCGGAACACACTACACAAGGCCGCTGCGCTGGCGGCCTTTTATAGTGTGGGGCGTGTACTAAACCCCCTCAGCAATAATTGGCCACAGGCATCCTGCCTGTGGCCAATCATTGCTCTCCTCGCTGCCGGCGCTGTGATTGGCCAAGCATGCAGGGTCACAGTGCATGCTTGGCCAATCACAGCGCCTGGATGACACTGCGATGGCGTAGTGCATTGTGGGCCGTTCGCGTCACTCGAATTTGGCGCGAACGGCCCAAATCGTTCGATCTTCGTCGAACGATCGAACAGCCGATGTTCGAGTCGAACGTATGTTCGACTCGAACACGAAGCTCATCCCTACTGATCACCAATGTAAGGAGCATTCTTCCCACTGATCACCAATGTAAGGAACATTCTTCCCACTGACCACCAATGTAAGGGACATTCTTCCCACTGATCACCAATGTAAGGAGCATTCTTCCCACTGATCACCAATGTAAGGGACATTCTTCCCACTGATCACCAATGTAAGGAGCATTCTTCCCACTGATCACCAATGTAAGGAACGTTCTTTTTACTGATCACCAATGTAAGGAACGTTCTCCCCACTGATCACCAATGTAAGGGACATTCTTCCCACTGATCACCAATGTAAGGAACGTTCTTCCCACTGATCACCAATGTAAGGGACATTCTTCTCACTGACCACCAATGTAAGGAGCATTCTTCCCACTGATCACCAATGTAAGGAGCATTCTTCCCACTGATCACCAATGTAAGGAACATTCTTTTTACTGATCACCAATGTAAGGAGCATTCTTCCCACTGATCACCAATGTAAGGAACATTCTTCCCACTGATCACCAATGTAAGGGACATTCTTCTCACTGATCACCAATGTAAGGGACATTCTCCTCACTGATCACCAATGTAAGGAACATTCTTCCCACTGATCACCAATGTAAGGGACATTCTTCCCACTGATCACCAATGTAAGGAACATTCTTCCCACTGATCACCAATGTAAGGAACATTCTTCCCACTGATCACCAATGTAAGGAACATTCTTCCCACTGATCACCAATGTAAGGGACATTCTTCTCACTGATCACCAATGTAAGGGACATTCTTCCCACTCATCACCAATGTAAGGAACATTCTTCTCACTGATCACCAATGTAAGGAGCATTCTTCCCACTGATCACCAATGTAAGGAGCATTCTTCCCACTGATCACCAATGTAAGGAACATTCTTCCCACTGATCACCAATGTAAGGAGCATTCTTCCCACTGATCACTAATGTAAGGGACATTCTTCCCCACTGATCACCAATGTAAGGAACATTCTTCCCACTGATCACCAATGTAAGGGACATTCTTCCCACTGATCACCAATGTAAGGAACATTCTTCCCACTGATCACCAATGTAAGGAACATTCTTCCCACTGATCACCAATGTAAGGAACATTCTTCCCACTGATCACCAATGTAAGGAACATTCTTCCCACTGATCACCAATGTAAGGAACATTCTTCCCACTGATCACCAATGTAAGGAACATTCTTCCCACTGATCACCAATGTAAGGAACATTCTTCCCACTGATCACCAATGTAAGGAACATTCTTCCCACTGATCACCAATGTAAGGAACATTCTTCCCACTGATCACCAATGTAAGGAGCATTCTTTCCACTGATCACCAATGTAAGGAGCATTCTTTCCACTGATCACCAATGTAAGGAACATTCTTCCCACTGATCACCAATGTAAGGAACATTCTTCCCAATGATCACCAATGTAAGGAACATTCTTCCCACTGATCACCAATGTAAGGAGCATTCTTTCCACTGATCACCAATGTAAGGAGCATTCTTTCCACTGATCACCAATGTAAGGAACATTCTTCCCACTGACCACCAATGTAAGGAACATTCTTCCCACTGATCACCAATGTAAGGAACATTCTTCCCACTGATCACCAATGTAAGGGACATTCTTCCCACTGATCACCAATGTAAGGAACATTCTTCCCACTGATCACCAATGTAAGGAGCATTCTTCCCACTGATCACCAATGTAAGGAACATTCTTCCCACTGACCACCAATGTAAGGGACATTCTTCCCACTGATCACCAATGTAAGGAACGTTCTTTTTACTGATCACCAATGTAAGGAACGTTCTCCCCACTGATCACCAATGTAAGGGACATTCTTCCCACTGATCACCAATGTAAGGAACATTCTTCCCACTGATCACCAATGTAAGGAACGTTCTTTTTACTGATCACCAATGTAAGGAACGTTCTCCCCACTGATCACCAATGTAAGGGACATTCTTCTCACTGACCACCAATGTAAGGAACATTCTTCTCACTGATCACCAATGTAAGGAACATTCTTCCCACTGATCACCAATGTAAGGAACATTCTTTTTACTGATCACCAATGTAAGGAGCATTCTTCCCACTGATCACCAATGTAAGGAACATTCTTCCCACTGATCACCAATGTAAGGAACATTCTTCCCACTGATCACCAATGTAAGGGACATTCTTCTCACTGATCACCAATGTAAGGGACATTCTTCCCACTCATCACCAATGTAAGGAACATTCTTCTCACTGATCACCAATGTAAGGAGCATTCTTCCCACTGATCACCAATGTAGGGAACATTCTTCCCACTGATCACCAATGTAAGGAGCATTCTTCCCACTGATCACCAATGTAGGGAACATTCTTCCCACTGATCACCAATGTAAGGAACATTCTTCCCACTGATCACCAATGTAAGGAACATTCTTCCCACTGATCACCAATGTAAGGAACATTCTTCTCACTGATCACCAATGTAAGGAACATTCTTTTTACTGATCACCAATGTAAGGAACATTCTTCCCACTGATCACCAATGTAAGGAACATTCTTCCCACTGATCACCAATGTAAGGAACATTCTTCCCACTGATCACCAATGTAAGGGACATTCTTCCCACTGATCACCAATGTAAGGAACATTCTTCTCACTGATCACCAATGTAAGGAGCATTCTTCCCACTGATCACCAATGTAAGGAACATTCTTCCCAATTTTTCTTTATTAAAGGACTTGCAATCAATAAGCATGAATACAATATATATACATATTTATATAAAAATGAAAATAAATATAGCAAATCTGCTCTCAAACAAAAAAGACTTTACAGCAAAAGCAAAAATCATATCATTACAGGAAAATAAATCTTCCTACAACTCACACCAACACAGAAAAAGAAAAGAGCTCCTCACCCAGAGATGGGTAGATCACCAAAGGCAGGTCTGATATGCCATCAGGATGATTGGGGGAGTCGTTTCTTAACCCTTACCACATTTTCATCCCCAGAAACAGCTCTCTTCACACTGCGTGACTCCCCCTCATCCATAGATGATAAAGAGAAAGATATATCAGACATTTCATCACCCGACAGAACAGAAAAAGTGTTGCCAAGAGGAACCCCTCCTGGGTCCGACTCTGAGGAAGAAATGACAGCTTTTCTTGTCTTCCTCTTCTTTTTTTTCTTCCTCCTAATCTTCTCCCACCCCTCATCATCCGAATCCCCATCAACAGAGCGTGAGACATGGGGTATGGACACCCTTCCATCAGCCCCACCCCCCTCCAGCACCCCCCACATTCCCCTGACCACGCTTGCGCTGCCGAGGGGCAGGGGCTGGAGGCTGAGTGGGAAGATCCACTAAACCTGCCCCCCCAGCAGCTTCCGCCAGTCTGGAGAATCTACGTACCACAGGAGGGACAAACTCAGGGACCACATTACTAGGGGGAACAGAAACATCAGCTGTCACAGACACAGGAGGGACAACAACAGTCTCAGCGGCCTCGACCTCCTTTTCTAGCCTCTGCAGCTCAGCCTCCAATCCTGGCAAGTTATGCAATGCCTCCGGGCATTGACTATAAGGATGACCGAGCTTTTGGCACAAATTGCACCGAATATCGGTACAATCCTTAGCCAAATAGTCTAGAGCCTGGCACAGTGAACACTTTTTACGGGTGCAGGTAGATGCAAAATGGCCCTTTTCACCACATTTGTTACAGACTTTAGGCTGACCTTGGTAAAAAATGGTCAGCCTATCCCTCCCCAGAAAGGCTGAACAGGGCAGATGTTGGACTACATTTCCCAGCACCCCTAATTTTAATGACACTGTCCAGGCCCCCGTCCAAATCCCATGCAGATCAAGGACCTTCCGCAGTGGAGCGAGGACCTCACCATATCGGCGTAGCCATACTATTAAATCAGCCTCAGGTATAGATTCATTGCGCACCAGGATCGTGACAGATTTTATCAGAGGCTGCCTGGAAATCACCTTTGGCACCCAACCGTTCCACTGCGGAAGGCCCCCCCCGCACCTCCTAAATCGTTCCCAAAACAAATCCAGACCCTCAGGCTTTACAAAGGACAAATCAAAGCAAAAATATCTGAAACACTAAACCCCATTTCCAGAACCAACTCTGCCACCCTCCCCCTTACTGGTGGGGTCCCCTCCCCCTCCCACTTCAATTGGACCACATTTCTCCTCTGGTACCCACTAACCATCCCCCCACCAAACCTCCCCAAATTGTGACCACTAACATTTGCAGCATTCCCCCCACCCTCCGTGGTGCGACTCCCCAAAACTGTTGCATAGCTGCCAGTGCTCACAGACCTCCCTGCAGGGGATCCAGTTGTGCATTTAGAAATGTCTGACACAACTCTGGCCGATGACAATTGTACACCTGAGGAGTCTTTCCTCTGCTGAGCAGGAGGAGAAATGTCATTTTTACCTAAAGCAGCAACATTAACCCCTTCACCACCACCAACCACCACATCCATTGCTTCATTAATGTTATTGCTGTCATTATTTTCTGACACATTCATAGTTCCTGCCGTGTCCATACTCACTGCTGTACCCATAGATACTTCACCTCCAGGCAGACTCTTCTCCATCAGGACAGGATTGTCAGCTAAGCAAGATTGTACAGCAACAGGTGATTCATTGCAGGAGACTTCCATGGCTGCTTCCACTTCACATGCTGCACTGTGCTGCTCCCCTCCCCCACCTGCATCAACCAGCCCAGGTGAAGGTGAAATCGGCTCGTTGGAGCTGGCAGCCATCTTGCTTGTAGAACTACAAGTCCCAGCAGTAGCAGCAAAATCCATGAGCGGGGGGCATGATGCAGATCCATCCACATTGCTCTGGTGCTGCTGATCCACAGAACTCACTGATGTTTGGCTGGCAAATCTCCTCTCATTGGTAAACTTTTCTGCCAAAGCTCCACTTTTGTCTTTCAATTTCTCCAACAATAAGGCCTCATGCCCACTGGCGTTTTTACAGCTGCGTTTTTTGCAGCTTAAAAACGCCTGTCCATGTTATTGTAAATATTTTTTTTTGAAAAAAAAAAAAAAAAAAACGTCGGAGCTAAAAACGCGACCGCGCGTTAGTGCGCGTTAGTGCGCGTTTTTGCGCGTTTTTGCACGTTTTTTGACGCTCGCGTTTTTTTCTGCCTAATTCTGACGCTGAGGAACGCACTGGTCCTGGGTTTTTTTTTACAGCTTAAAAACGTCTATGCTATTTGCAGCTCAAAAACGTCTAGGTGGGCATGAAGCTATAGACTAACATGGACAGGCGTTTTTAAGCTGTAAAAAACGCTCAAAAACGCGGCTGTAAAAACGTCCGTGGGCATGAGGCCTAAAGATTGTTTCTTTACCTTCTCCTCCATCTCCTGTAACTCTGGCTTCATGGCCAAACGATTCTTACTCCAGGCCTGGAAATACTTGGCCCTGAAGTTTTTATGTTCAAATTTTAAACATTTAAGTTTCTCCTCAGCTCTTCCGATCGCCCGGAAACGATCAATGATCTTCTGTCTGTAGACATCCACATGCTCACCAGGGCCTGGACCCACAGTCAGATCCTCCACCTCCTCCTCCTCCTCACTAGGCCCCGTGTCATCAGGGGGATCCCTCCCAGGGCCTCCCCCAGGATCAGGCATTATTCCTGGGCCAAGCTAGCAGGCAAGGCCCAGGCTTGAAAAAAGGCTGGTTCTCTCAGAGAGCTCTTTGGGTGTGTCCTCCTCCTTCTTCCCACTGACCACCAATGTAAGGAACATTCTTCTCACTGACCACCAATGTAAGGAGCATTCTTCCGACTGATCACCAATGTAAGGAACATTCTTCCCACTGATCACCAATGTAAGGAGCATTCTTCCCACTGACCACCAATGTAAGGAACATTCTTCCCACTGATCACCAATGTAAGGAGCATTCTTCTCACTGATCACCAATGTAAGGAGCATTCTTCTCACTGATCACCAATGTAAGGAACATTCTTCCCACTGATCACCAATGTAAGGAGCATTCTTCTCACTGATCACCAATGTAAGGAGCATTCTTCTCACTGATCACCAATGTAAGGAGCATTCTTCTCACTGATCACCAATGTAAGGAGCATTCTTCTCACTGATCACCAATGTAAGGAGCATTCTTCCCACTGACCACCAATGTAAGGAACATTCTTCCCACTGATCACCAATGTAAGGAGCATTCTTCCCACTAATCACCAATGTAAGGAGCATTCTTCCCACTGATCACCAATGTAAGGAACATTCTTCCCACTGATCACCAATGTAAGGAGCATTCTTCCCACTGATCACCAATGTAAGGAACATTCTTCCCACTGATCACCAATGTAAGGAACATTCTTCCCCCTGATCACCAATGTAAGGGACATTCTTCCCACTGATCACCAATGTAAGGAACATTCTTCCCACTGATCACCAATGTAAGGAACATTCTTCCCACTGATCACCAATGTAAGGAACATTCTTCCCACTGATCACCAATGTAAGGGACATTCTTCCCACTGATCACCAATGTAAGGAGCATTCTTCCCACTGATCACCAAGGTAAGGGACATTCTTCCCACTGATCACCAAGGTAAGGGACATTCTTCCCACTGATCGCCAATGTAAGCAGCATTCTTCCCACTGATCACCAATGTAAGGAACATTCTTCCCACTGATCACCAATGTAAGGAACATTCTTCCCACTGATCACCAATGTAAGGAACATTCTTCCCACTGATCACCAATGTAAGGAACATTCTTCCCACTGATCACCAATGTAAGGGACATTCTTCCCACTGATCGCCAATGTAAGCAGCATTCTTCCCACTGATCACCAATGTAAGGAACATTCTTCCCACTGATCACCAATGTAAGGAGCATTCTTCCCACTGATCACCAATGTAAGGAACATTCTTCCCACTGATCACCAATGTAAGGAACATTCTTCCCCCTGATCACCAATGTAAGGGACATTCTTCCCACTGATCACCAATGTAAGGAACATTCTTCCCACTGATCACCAATGTAAGGAACATTCTTCCCACTGATCACCAATGTAAGGAACATTCTTCCCACTGATCACCAATGTAAGGGACATTCTTCCCACTGATCACCAATGTAAGGAGCATTCTTCCTACTGATCACCAATGTAAGGGACATTCTTCCCACTGATCACCAATGTAAGGAACATTCTTCCCACTGATCACCAATGTAAGGAGAATTCTTCCCACTGACCACCAATGTAAGGAACATTCTTCCCACTGACCACCAATGTAAGGAACATTCTTCCCACTGATCACCAATGTAAGGAGCATTCTTCCCACTGAACACCAATGTAAGGAGCATTCTTCCCACTGATCACCAATGTAAGGAGCATTCTTCCCACTGAACACCAATGTAAGGAGCATTCTTCCCACTGAACACCAATGTAAGGAGCATTCTTCCCACTGAACACCAATGTAAGGAGCATTCTTCCCACTGAACACCAATGTAAGGAACATTCTTCTCACCGATCACCAATGTAAGGAGAATTCTTTCCACTAACTACCAGTGTAAGAGGACTGCCCACCAATGGTATGTGGCCAACATACCGAAAAGTGTTCATAAAACTATTGTTAGCAGGGTTCCCTGAGACCTAAACATTATTTTAAGGGTTCTTCCATGGTAAAAAGTGTTAGACAGGGGGCTATAGATAGTACTTCATGAACAATGGGATGCTTACTACGTTACTACCTTTTTCTTGGCTTCCTCACATACTACCTCAATGTAAATATTTAAAGAAGACTACTCATTCACTATAGACCAGCCTGAAGCCTGTCTGGGTTCACTATGCCTGAACAAAGTGGTGGTCTATCCAAGGTGTGCGTATCGCATTATCTACCAAATTCAAGGTGTTCCTCTCAACTGTCAACGTTCTCATTAGATTCGCCATCTAGGGACCCTTGACCCGGCTTCCTTTTAGGTTACTAACCACAGAAAGCTTTTTCACTGTCACCTCCTCAGTCATCTGCTGACAACAATGAACAGCAACCCACCAATGGTTCCAACTGTCTGCGGCGTGACAGTTGTATTCTGCATCTTGGTGGCTCAACTCTGAGTGCCTGCAGCCGGTCAGATTACTTATTATTTTATTTCTTGGAAAGACGAGTGTAAAAAAGATTTTCCTTTTTGAATATTTGAGGAATGCTGCACTATCGTATTCTCCATTTGAATCTCTTTTGTTTTCATCTTCATTGGAATTTTTTGCACATTCTGGCTCCTGCACAGCCTAGACAAGCTCCAAGGGCTTTGAGATTTACAACTGAGCACCTTGATGTGAAATGCATTGAGACTCTTTTGATGACTTGCACTGAATGATCTTTTCATTTACAAATAATAATCTGTGAAAACCCAACATCGGTATGCAGATACCTATGCATTGAAAATCCGGGATTCTGAGCTTATGCGGCAGGTGGTAGTCTTGCACCTGAGCTGGGGTGGATGGCTTCAGCAGGATGTGTTGTAAGTCTAGAGCAAACTTCTTCAACCTTTTTTTACCCCAGAGGAACCCATGAAATAATAAATTTTATCAGGAAACCCATGATAAAATGTATTTATCGGGAGTCAATGGAAAAAGTGCCCTTTACATTGATGATAAGGGAAGATGCCCCTTACAGACAGCTAAAGATCATGGGTGTTATTCAGCAGGCTCTGCCCAAGTGGCATTGGTCCTGGAACTATACAGTCACCTTCAGATAGGAGGTCCATCAACCACAGCTGAAGGAACCCCAAACTACACCTTGAGGAACCATAGGGATTCACAAAGCCTAGAGTGGAGTTCCATGAAATCAGGAGTCGGTGAGAAGAGTTTCCCTAATGCCGCGTACACACTATTGGAAATTCCGACAACAAAACCGTGGATTTTTTTCTGACGGAATGTTGGCTCAAACTTGTGTTGCCTACACACGGTCACACAAATGTTGTCGGAAATTCCGAACGTCAAGAACGCGGTGACGTACAACACGTACGATGAGCCGAAATCAATGAAGTTCAATAGGCAGTTCTGCTCTTCTGCTTGATTCTGAGCATGCGTGTTTTTTTGTGCGTCGGAATTGCATACAGACGATCAGAATTTCTTGTCGGAAAATTTGAGAACCGGCTCTCAATTTTTTGTGGTCGGAAATTCCGACAGCAAATGTCCGATGGAGCCTACACACGGTCGAAATTTCCGACCAAAAGCTCACATCGGACATTTGTTGTTGGAATTTCAATCGTGTGTACACGGCATTACAGACAGCTCACTGAATGACCTAATCATTGCTGTCATTTAGCAAGCTCTGCCAAGTGACATTGGATATGGAACTATCCATTTTCCATCAGATGAGAGGTTAACAACACCTTGAGGAACTGTAGAACCTAGAGTTCTATGAAATCAGGAGTCATTGGGCAGATTGCCTTAACATTGACGATAAGAGAAGAATGTCCCTTACAGACAGCTTGCTGATAGACACCAAGATCATTGGTGTCATTCAGCAAGCTTTGCCAAGTGGCATTGGTCCTGGAACTATGGAGGCACCATCAGATGGGACCATCAGATGGGAGGTCAATCAACCACAGCTGAAGGAACCCCCAACAACCTCTTGAGGAACCGTAGGGTGGCTGGTCTGGAATGTCTTGAGCATCCTTTCTAAGCCAGGAACTCTTTAGCTCCTTTCAAGGCTGCCAGGGGCTCCTGAAGCAGAGATCAGTAATGGCTTAATTTCCTGCCTTGCCATTGCCTGCATAGTTCCATCAACAACATTACTCTGCATAGTCAACGGCATGGAGCCACCTCCAACCTACGGGACAATGCAATTTTGATTGTCTATATTCCTGTCCATTATTATTGTTCTTTATTTGCATGCTTTTCTATAAAAAGCTTTGTCTTTTAGAACAGGAACGTATTGAAATTATCCATTCTGGGTGTCAAATTTGATACTTTTTTTTTTTTTATTATTGTTATGTCTATGGCTTATCAATTACAATAATGTACCATTAGAAATACATGATTTTGTTTAGGCAGATGTTCCCTGAGATCTGAACATTTTATGAAGGGTTCCTCTGTGCTAAAAAGCATGCGGCTGATCTAGAGCTCCTGTATTCGCTTACCATACAACCCCAACAAGCTTAAGGGGCTCTGGTATTGGGGAGGGGACATGTTTCGGGCACTGGGGGCTGGTTGGGGAGATGTAAGCTTTGGAGTCAAAAGGAGCAAAAGGGAAAACTTGAGCAGTTTACTAATGCTCATTCATAGTTCAACCAGCAGGCAGAAGAAGTATTGAATAGCAGTATCACCCTGTTGCCCACACAGCATGGTAGAGATGTGGGGAAACGCAAGAACAACTGAACAGAGCAGTAATTCTCAGCCAGAGTACAATGGAACCCCAATGTTCCTCAAGAGGTTGTTAGGGGTTCATTGAGCTATGGCTGATTGGCCTCCCATCTGATGGTGTCACCAAAGTTCCAGGTCTAGTAATTTCATATTTCCAACAGGCATTCTCTAAAGGGGTTCATTGGAACCCTAGGGTTCCTCCAGAGGTTGTTAGGGGTTCCTTGAGCTGTTGTTTGGCCTCCCATCTGATGGTGCCACCATAGTTCTAGGTCTAGTAGTTCCATATTTCCAGTAGTTGTTCTCACAAAGGGTTCAGTGGAACCCCAGGGTTCCTCCAGAGGTTGTTAGGGGTTCCTTGAGCTGTTGTTGATTGGCCTCCCGTCTGATGGTGCCACCATAGTTCCAGGTCTAGTAGTTTCATATTTCCAGTAGTCATTCTCACAAAGGGTTCAGTGGATCCCTAGGGTTTCTCCAGAGGTTGTTAGGGGTTCCTTGAGCTGTTGTTGATTGGCCTCCTACCTGATGGTGCCACCATAGTTCCAGGTCTAGTAGTTCAAAATTTTCAGCAGATATTCCTAAAAGGGGTTCAGTGGATCCCTAGGGTTCCTCCAGAGGTTGTCAGGGGTTCCTTGAGCTGTTGTTGATTGGCTGCCATCTGATGGTTCCACCATAGTTTAGGTCTAGTAGTTCCATATTTTCCAGTAGTCATTCTCACAAAGGGTTCAGTGGAACCCCAGGGTTCCTCCAGAGGTTGTTAGGGGTTCCTTGAGCTGTTGTTGATTGGCCTCCCATCTGATGGTGCCTTCATAGTTCCAGGCCCAATGCCACTCGGCAGAGCCAGCACCATGGCACCAATTACCTATTTAGCTGTCTGTAAGGGTGGCATCCTGACCACCACTGTAATGAAGGCATTTTTTCCCACTGGCCAAGTGGCCATCAATATAAGGGGCATTTCCCCAATGACCTGATTTTAGTGGGGGTTCCCTTAGACTCAAAACTTATTTTCAGAGTTCCTCAGAGATAGAGGTTGAGAAAGGTAGGAACAGAGTAACAACTGTTGTATATTTTGGGACTCTTTTCAAATGCAACAACGTTAAAGAGAAATGTTTTCAGCAGGATCCGAGTCCACATCTATGACCTAGAATCAGAGATCTCCCAACTATGGCTGTTGTGGAACTACACGTAGCATGAGGCATTGTAAGACTCTGACATTCACAGACATGACTAGGCATGATGGGAATTGTAGTTTGTGAACAACTGGAGGGCCGTAGTTTGGAGACCCCTGACCTAGATAACAAAAAGAGTGACTGAGCCGCTACCCATCAGATCCTTGTCTCTGCCATTTTACTGCCACCGGATTCTGCCAGGTCTAATGCATTCCGCGTCCTCCCAGCTGTACGGGGGCCCCAGGAAGAAAAGATGTCTTTATTTCGGAGAGAAGCTTGGCTTTGTTGAACGAGGTATTTAACATGGAGAAGAGAAAGGCAGGATAGGCAGGAATGGAGATCTCCCAAGGCAGAGTATGCGAGTGCCTAAGGAAGCCCCCCGGGCACCATGCTGGCTGTCACAGTATCTAACAGAGACAAATTAGAAACACGTTAAAAATTCCGGCAACAGCAGCGCTGATGGAATATTCTTTTTTTTTTTTTTTTTTTTTACATGTTTACTTTGTGTATTTATAAAGGCGTTTTTATTTTTAAAGATACACTGCCGTTTACAAAAAAAAAAAAAAAAACGCACGTTTGGCGACACGTTTTTAGCAAATTTTTGATTCGAATGGGCTGCATGTCACGCAAAAAACATGCCAAAGAAGCTCAAGTACCGAATTTTGGCACCAAGAGCTTTTGGCCAATCGTTTTGGTGCATTTTTGCCACGACCACCCATTGAGTTGAATGGGCCACCTGTTGCGTGAAAAATGCGCCAAAGAAGATCAAGTTTTGGCCCCGAACCATGCGTGTTTAGCAGCACCTGTTTTAGCAGTTTTTGGCACAACTGCCCATTGAGTTGAGCCTGTTGCGCGATAGAAGCTCATGTAACAAATTTTGGCACGGAACCAAGTGCGTTTGGCAACACATGTTTTAGCACTTTTTTCGGCATGACTGCCCATTGAGTTGAATGGGCTGCCTGCCAAGTGAATAATGCGCTAATGAAGCTCAAGTACCAAACTTTTGCAGTAAGTCAAGTGCGTTTGGCGATACGCATTTTAGCAATTTTTTTGTATGACTGTCTTTTGAGTTGAATGGCCTGCCTGTTGCATGAAAAACATGCCAAAGAAGCTCAAGTACCACATTTTAGCACCAAGCCAAGCGCTTTTGGCGCCATGTTTTAGCGCATTTTTTGTTTTGACTTCTCATTGAGTTGAATGGCCTGCCTGTCATGCAAAAAACACACCAATGAAGCTCAAATACCAAATTTTGGCACTGAGCCAAGCACTTTTGGCGACTTGTTTTAGTGCATTTTTGCCACGGCCCCCCATTGAGTTAAATGGGCTGACTGTTGCGCGAAAAATGTGCCAAATAAGCTCAAGAACCACATTTTGGCACTGCTCGTTTGGCTACACGTTTGGTACGATCGCTCATTGAGTTGAATAAGCTTGCCTGTTGTGCGAAAAATGCACCAAAGAAGCTCAAGTACCAAATCCTGGCATCAAGTCAAGCGCATTTTGCGCGTTTAGCACATTTTTGACCACCCACTGACCTAAATGGGCTGCCTGTCGTGTGAAAAACACGCTAAAGAAGCTTAAGTACCATGTTTTGGCACCGCGCCAATCGCTTTTTGGTTACTCGTTTTTAGTGCATTTTTGCCATGACCACACCCATTGAGTTAAATGGGCTGCCTGTTGCTTAAAAAATGCGCCAAAGAAACTCAAGTACCAAATTTTTGCACTGAACCAAGCGCGTTTGGCGAAGTGCATTTCAGCGCCTTTTTTTTTTTTTTTTTGGTATGAATGCCCATTGAGTTGAATGGGCTGCCTGTCACGTGAAAAACACGCCAAAGAAGCTCAAGTATCAACTTTGACACTGAGGCAAGTGCATTTAGCGGCACGCCTTTTCCGCTGCTACCCGCGATTGGGCTGCCATTTAATAATGACGTCGCAAGCGCATTGCTCATTTTAGCGTATTTTTTTCGCACATTTCCGAAAATGTGGTCAGAAACGCGCATTCCTGATTATAAGCGGGGCCTCGCTGATTATTTTCCTTGCGCGGCGGTCGGACCGGCTCACGGAATACCTTCGGTGAAATAACGCTTATGCGGTCATTTCTAAGGAAAAATGATCTTTTACCATCCATCGAAGGTCGGCGGGACGAAGGTCGCGGCGTCGCCGCTATGCAGCAATTTAGAAGCGAAGCGCTGAGTTCAGTTCTTTGTCTTACATTCGGTATACAGAGGAATCGTTGTTTTATAAAGATGATATTGACCTTTTAACACGTTTTTTATTTGCCGAGAGAATAGCGATCGGCGACAATGGGCTCGTGTTCTGCCGAAACGCATTGCATTGTCGGAGCGAAGACATCATGAAATCTGAGCCGTTCCTGAAACGAAATTTCATTGCGGCGTTTGTGCTGGAAGTGGATGATTGTTCGGCGGTGAGAGGATCACGCTAGACGTTCTTTGTTCATTCCAGAGCAGTGACCATGATAGTTTTCTTTATATAAGAACTTCCACTCTATAGAAGGATTGCGTTCTGCATGCATTGCGTCTGCAGCTTTTAATTACAATGGGTTATACTCTGCGCTTGTTGGCGGTTATTTTGTGGCAATCAGTTTCATGTGAGTCCTTCTGTATCTACAATGTATCAAAACTGATCTCCAGGCAAATGCACAGAAATGATACATAAAAGAGAGTTGTTTTACCTGTATTTCTGTCCATCCAGCCCTGAGATTTCCACAACCCTGTTTTTTTGGTTTTTTTTGCTGCCAGTAAAGCGGTATTTAACTACTTCAGACCCGCCGTATGACTATATAAGGCCTCTTTTTGAAGAGGGATATCTCGGTAACGGCAGCAGCTGCTGCCACAACCGAGAGATCCATCTCTTCAGGCAGCGGTTCTGTAAACGATAATGGTGGTCTCCGCGGCGGATTCGCCGCGAGATCACCCTGATCGGCGGCGGGAAAGGGTCCCCGCGCCCTCCGCCGCTTACCGGAGCCGTCGGCAGCGGCGGAGGCGATCGGGTCCTGTCCGTGGCTTGGATACGAGTGAAGGGAAGATGGCCCCCACCCGTCGCCATAACATAGCAGGGCGGAAGCGGTGTCAAAACGTCACTTCCGCCCATACGTCTTAGAGAGACAATTTTTTATTTTATTTTTTTCAAATGACAATTTTTTTATTTTATTTTATTTTTTTTTGCATTTTAGCCTAAATATGAGATGTGAGGTCTTTTTGACCCCGGATCTCATATTTAAGAGGAGCTGTCATGCTTTTTTCTATTATAAGGGATGTTTACATTCCTTGTAATAGGAATAAAAGTAATCCACATTATTATTTTTTTTTAAAACTGTATAAAAATAAATAAAATCAAGTAAAATAAATAAGAAAAAATAAATAAATACATTTTAAGCGCCCCGTCCCGACGAGCTCACACGCAGAAGCGTACGCGTACATAAGTCCCGCCCACATATGAAAACGGTGTTAAAACCACACGTGAGGTATCGTCGCGATCGTTAGAGCGAGAGCAATAATTCTAGCCCTAGACCTCTTCTGTAACTCAAAAATTGCAACCTGTAGAATTTTTTAAATGTCGCCTATGCAGATTTTTTAAATGTCGCCTATGCAGATTTTTAAGGGTAAGTTTGACGCCATTCCACGAGCGGGTGCAATTTTTAAAGAGTGACATGTTGGGTATCAATTTACTCGGTGTAACATTATCTTTCACATTATAAAAAAAAAATTGGGCTAACTTTACTGTTGTCTTTATTTTTTTATTCAAAAAAGTGAATTTTTTCCAAAAAAAAGTGCGCTTGTAAGACCGCTGCGCAAATACGGTGTGACAAAAAGTATTGCAGTGACCGCCATTTTATTCTCTAGGGTGTTAGAAAAAAAAAAGTATAATGTTTGGGGGTTCTAAGTAATTTTCTAGCAAAAAAATTAGGATGTTTACATGTAGGAGCGAAGTGTCAGAATTGGCCCGGGCCTCAAGTGGTTAACCACTTGCTTACTGGGCACATATACTGCCTTCCTGCCCAGGCGAAATTTCAGCTTTCAGCGCTGTCACGCTTTGAAGGACAATTGCGCGGTCGTGCGACGTGGCTCCCAAACAAAATTGATGTCCTTTTTTTCCCACAAATAGAGATTTCTTTTGGTGGTATTTGATCATCTCTGCGGTTTTTATTTTTTGCGCTATAAACAAAAAAAAACTTTGAATTTGTGAATTTTGAAAAAAACACTATTTTTTATTTTTGCTATAATAAATATCCCATTTAAAAAATATATATATATTTTTAAAAAAAATATATATTTTTTTTTTCTCAGTTTAGGCCGATACGTATTCTTCTACATATTTTTGGTAAAAAAAAATTGCAATAAGCGTATAGTGATTGGTTTGCGCAAAAGTTATAGTGCCTACAAAATAGGTGATAGAATTAGGAACTTTTTTTTTTTTTTACTAGTAATGGCGGCGATCTTCGATTTTTATCGTGACTGCGACATTATGGCGGACACATCGGACACATTTTTGGGACCATTCACATTTATACAGCTAACAGTGCAATAAAAATGCACTGATTACTGTATAAATGTGACTGGCAGGGAAGGGGTTAACACTAGGGGGCGAGGAAGGGGTTAAATGTGTTCCCTGGGAGTGATTCTTACTGTGGGGGGAGGGGACTGGCTGGGGGAGGTGACCGATCTGTGTCCCTATGTACAAGGGACACACCATCGGTCTCCTCTCCCTGACAGGATGTGCATCTCTGTGTTTACACACAGAGATCCACGTCCTTGGCTCTATGACTGCCGATTGCGGGTACCTGGCGGACATCGCGGCCGCCAAGCACGCGCATTGGCACCCACGTGACACGACGGGCACAGCTTTTCCCCGATGCGCGCCCGCGGCGGCGCGCATCGCGTAAGTAAACAGGAGGATGTCCACCTGGCAGGAGGGCGCCGTGCTGTAGACGTCTTTTTGTCTATAGCGCGGGCGCCAAGAGGTTAACACAAAAGCAAATATTTTATTATATTGCAGCTTACCAGTCCTTAGATGACTGCATTCGTTTTTCTTTTTCAGGCTTTCTTTCTTCTATTTTAACCTGGTGATCCCGCCAGTAGTTCTGTTGTTTTTCAACAGCACAAGCTGTCCTGCAAATAATGTAGCAATCACAGGACTGAGACAAACCATTTACCAGTGGCAGCCGATGGTATATATTTTTTTTTTGGGGGGGGGGGGACAGTGTACAGCCACCCCCCTTTTGGCCTGGAAATGAAGTGCACAAAGCAAGGTCCATAAAGACAAGGATGAGCGAGTTTGGGGTGGAGGAACTTGACTGACCTGCACTGGTCCAAACCATTTGGTGGAGGGGGGATTATGGTGGGGGGTTGTTTTTCAGGGGTTGGGATTGGCCCCTTACTTCCAGTGATGGGAACTCTTACGGCGTCAGCATACCAAGACATTTTGGACAATTTCATGCTCCCAACTTTGTGGGAACAGTTTGGGGACGGCCTCTTCCTGTTCCAACATGACTGCGCACCAGTGCACAAAGCGAGGTTCATAAAGACATGGATGAGCGAGTTTAGCGTGGAGGAACTTAACTGGCCTGCACAGAGTCCTGACCTCAACCCGATAGAACAATGAATTGGAGCAGAGACTGCGAGCCAGGCCTTCTCGTCCAACATCAGTGCCTGACCTCACAAATGCTCTTCTGGAAGAATGGTCAAACATTCCCATAGACACCCTCCTAAACCTTGTGGACGGCCTTCCCAGTACAGTTCAAGCTGTTATAGCTGCAATAGGGCGGGGCCAACTCAATATTGAACCCTACAGACTAAGACTGGGATGCCATTGAAGTTCATGTGCGTGTAAAGCAGGGGTGCCCAACCTTTTGAAGAGCGAGGGCCACTTAAGCGACTTGGTAACCGGTCGTGGGCCACAAGCGGGTGGATGGCAGCCCACTCTATAGATCCCACTGAACTTTTTTTTTTGCGGACCGGATTGGAGGAAGGCCTTTGTAAATGGACACAAGTCCATTGACATCTGCCTCTCCTTAGAGGTGAATGGAGGGTCCCATTTGGGCCGGACTGAGCGTGTGAAAGGGGTCCAAGGCTGCTTTCACACGGATGCACTGTTGTTTACCCCTGTGGCTTTGCTGCAGTTTAGCTGCACTTTGCCATCGACTTCTATTATATCCTGTAGGTGTGGTGCGCTTTCAGAAAGTTTACCAAACTCGCAGGTAATAGAAGTCTATGGCTCAGTGCGGATCAGTTGAAAGCAGCCCAGTAACCCCTGCAGAACACATATGCCCATAATATATACACTGTGATTTTAGTAATAAACTGACCTTTACCCACTTCCATACTGGGCACTTATACACCCCCCTGCCCAGACCAATTTTCAGCTTTCAGCGCTGTTGCACTTTGAATGACAATTGCGCAGTCATGCTACACTGTATCCAAACTACATTTTTATCATTTTGTTCCCACAAATAGAGCTTTCTTTTGGTGGTATTTGATCACCTCTGCGATTTTTTATTTTCTGCTAAAAAAAATAAAAAAAGTTTTTTTTTGTTTCAGTTACAAAACTTTGTAAATAAGTAAGTTTTCTCCTTCACTGATGGGCACTGATGGGGCTGCACTGATGGGCACTGATAAGGCAGCACTGATGGGCACCGATGAGGTGGCACTGATGATGGGCACTAATGGGCACTGATAGGTGGCACGGATGGGCACTGATAGGCGGCACAGATAGGCGGCATGGATGGGCACTGATAGGCAACACAGATGGGCACTGATAGGCGGCATGTATGGGCACTGATAGGTGGCACGGATGGGCACTGATAGGTGGCACGGATGGGCACTGATAGGTAGCACTGATGTACTGTAATGTGTTGTACTAATGGATGTCAATCAGTGCCAAACAATAATGCCTGCCAATCAGTGGTGCCCATTGTGGGCACCGATTGGCATCCATTGTGGGCACTGATTGGCATCCATTAGGCATCCATTAGGCATTTCTGATTGGCATCCCTGGTCGTCTAGGGTGGCATACCTTATGGTGGGCATCCCTGGTGGTCTGGTGGCATCCCTGGTGGTCCAGTGTGGGCATCCTCAGGGGGGCTGCGCTGATAATTGATCAGCACAAACCCCCCCCTGTCAGAGGAGCAGCCGATCGGCTCTCCTCTACTCGCGACTGACAGACGCGAGTGAGGAAAAGCCTTTCACCGGCTTTTCCTGTTTACATCGTGATCAGCCGTGATTGGACGCGGCTGATCATGTGGTAAAGAGTCTCCGTCAGACTCTTTACCTAGATCGGTGTTGTGGGGTGTCAGACTGACACCCCGCAACAACGATCGCCGTGATGCGCTCCCCCCAGCGGCTCAATATCCTGATCACGTCATATGACGTCCAGTCAGGATATTGAAACCACTTTGCCGCCGTCATTTTGCAATAAGGCGGGCAGCAAGTGGTTAATAACAGTATCCTATTCCATTCCAGAGCAGGAGGTCGCGGGCCACATCAGAGAGCTCCGCAGGCCACTGGTTGGGCACCCCTGGTGTAAAAGCAGGTGTCCCAATACTTTTGGAAATATAGTGAATGTGCCGCAGTGATGGGGAACCTTGGCACCCCAGATGTTTTGGAACTACATTTCCCATGATGCTCAACTACACTGCAGAGTGCATGAGCATCATGGGAAATGTAGTTCCAAAACATCTGGGGTGCCAAAGGTTCACCATCACTAATATATGGGTTCTTCATCAAGTTTCCACACTATTTTTTAACTCTATGAAATATAAAAGGGTGCGAAAAACTTTTTGAGGACTCTTTTTTTATATACTTATATACTTTTTATGTATTTAAAAAAAAAAACATTTTTGTTTCGGGAGGCTCACCAGTCGGGTCCGGCATCTGTCTACACTGAATTAATAATTTTTTAATTATAATGGTGAATTTCTGTTCTTTTGATATCCTCCCGATCAGCATTCGGAATAAACCGGTCTACATTCTAACAAGTTGATTATTTAAATCTGACGGTCATTTGGTATTCTGATAGACGCGTCCCCTTCTATGGGACTGCGATTTTCGCTGCCAGCATTTTGTTGTCTGTCCCCCCCCCTCCCCCCTCTGCACATCTGGCTGGGACACCGGCTCCGCTCTCCCCTGACTTGCGGAAGGCGGAAATGTAATTAGCTCCTGGTTTCGTTTATTAGAGAATACACACAAGAGCGCATCTGAACGTCGCCGGGGACCCGCCAGCTGGATAGATTCGATTTTGTTGCATCTGACAATTAGCGTTTCATAATTTTCACAAATTCATTTAACATGTTTTGTGAGGGAAAAAAAAAATTAAAAAAATAAAGCACATTGGCGCATCTACCTGCTGGCGGGAGACGCGGATCGCGGAGTGGTGAAGGAAGCTGTGAACGCAATGTTTCCCAGCCAACGGGACGGGTGTGAAGTGTTACAACGTGTGTGATTACAATGTATCCAAAACTTTCTTTTTTTTTAGTTTTGGATGGACCGTTGAGGCGTTGGAACCCCTGCCAGGTTTTTATTGGTGGATTCAAACACAAGAGGCGCTAGATCTCCTGCTAATGATCTGCTGTCAATGACGTTCTCATTGAATGACTTTGGTAAGGCTGCTCACATGTACCAAAGTAAGGGGGAGTGGAGTGGGGGGGGGTACATACAGGTGTAATCCTAAGACATGGACATCAACCGATCAGCCATAACATTATGGCAACTGACAGGTAGCCTGAATAACATTGATTCGCATTACAATGACATCTGAAAGTGGGTGGGATATATGAGGCAGCAAGTGAACATGTTGTCCCTAAAGTTGACCTATTGAAAGCAGAAAAAATGGACAAGTGTAAGGATTTGAGGTACTTTGACAAGGGCCCAATTGTTATGTCTAGACGACTGGGTCAGAGCAACTCCAAAACTGCAGCTCTTGTGGGATGTTCCCGGTTTGAAGTGGTCAGGAGAGACCAAAAGATGTCCATGGAAGGAAAAACTGGCAACTGGTGACAAGGTCATGGGCAGCCAAGGATCATTGATGGAGGTTGGGAGGGAAGGCTCATTGATGGAGGTGGGGGGGAAAGGCTCATTGATGGAGGTGGGGAGGGAAGGCTCATTGATGGAGGTTGGTTGGGAGGGAAGGCTCATTGATGGAGGTGGGGAGGAAAGGCTCATTGATGGAGGTGGGGAGGAAAGGCTCATTGATGGAGGTGGGGGGGAAAGGCTCATTGATGGAGGTGGGGAGGGAAGGCTCATTGATGGAGGTGTGGGGGGAAAGGCTCATTGATGGAGGTGGGGAGGGAAGGCTCATTGATGGAGGTTGGTTGGGAGGGAAGGCTCATTGATGGAGGTGGGGAGGGAAGGCTCATTGATGGAGGTGGGGGGGGAAAGGCTCATTGATGGAGGTGGGGAGGGAAGGCTCATTGATGGAGGTTGGTTGGGAGGGAAGGCTCATTGATGGAGGTGGGAGGGAAGGCTCATTGATGGAGGTTGGTTGGGAGGGAAGGCTCATTGATGGAGGGGAGGCTCATTGATGGAGGTTGGGAGGGAAGGCTCATTGATGGAGGTTGGGAGGGTAGGCTCATTGATGGAGGTGAGGAGGGAAGGCTCATTGATGGAGGTGGGAGGGAAGGCTCATTGATGGAGGTAGGGAGGGAGGGAAGGCTCATTGGTGGAGGTGCAGAGGGAAGGTTCATTGATGGAGGGGGGAGGAAGGCTTATAGATGAGTTGGGGAAGGAAGGCTCATTGATGGAGGTGGGGAGGTGTCGACGCTCATTGATGGAGGTGGGGGGGGGGAAGCTCAATGATGGAGGTTAGGGATGAGCTTCGTGTTCGAGTCGAACATACGCTCGACTCGAACATCGGCTGTTCGATCGTTCGACGAAGATCGAACGATTTGGGCCGTTCGCGCCAAATTCGAGTGACGCGAACGGCCCACAATGCACTACGCCATCGCAGTGTCATCCAGGCGCTGTGATTGGCCAAGCATGCACTGTGACCCCGCATGCTTGGCCAATCACAGCGCCGGCAGCGAGGAGAGCAATGATTGGCCACAGGCAGGATGCCTGTGGCCAATTATTGCTGAGGGTGTTTAGTACACGCCCCACACTATAAAAGGCCGCCAGCACGGCGGCCTAGTGTAGTGTGTTCCGGAGCAGGGATAGAGCAGCATAGGCAGGGACAGTGACTTTTATTTCTTTCTTGCTTAACCTGGATTCCTTTAGTTTAGGGAAAGAGAAGGATAGGTAGGGAGAGTGTCAGTGTGTTTTGTGCTTGTGCTATAGTGTGCTTAAAAAAAACATTTTTTCTAGGGACAGAAAACTGTAGGTAGGGAGAGTGTCAGTTTCTTTCACTGTGCAAGTCCTTGTTTCTAGGGACCTGGAAGGACAGTGAGTGAATTCTCCTTGTGCTATATTGTGCTTAAAAAAAACATTTTTTCTAGGGACAGAAAACTGTAGGTAGGGAGAGTGTCAGTTTCTTTCACTGTGCAAGTCCTTGTTTCTAGGGACCTGGAAGGACAGTGAGTGAATTCTCCTTGTGCTATATTGTGCTTAAAAAAAACATTTTTTCTAGGGACAGAAAACTGTAGGTAGGGAGAGTGTCAGTTTCTTTCACTGTGCAAGTCCTTGTTTCTAGGGACCTGGAAGGACAGTGAGTGAATTCTCCTTGTGCTATATTGTGCTTAAAAAAACATTTTTTCTAGGGACAGAAAACTGTAGGTAGGGAGAGTGTCAGTTTCTTTCACTGTGCAAGTCCTTGTTTCCAGGGACCTGGAAGGACAGTGAGTGAATTCTCCTTGTGCTATATTGTGCTTAAAAAAAACATTTTTTCTAGGGACAGAAAACTGTAGGTAGGGAGAGTGTCAGTTTCTTTCACTGTGCAAGTCCTTGTTTCCAGGGACCTGGAAGGACAGTGAGTGAATTCTCCTTGTGCTATATTGTGCTTAAAAAAAAACATTTTTTCTAGGGACAGAAAACTGTAGGTAGGGAGAGTGTCAGTTTCTTTCACTGTGCAAGTCCTTGTTTCTAGGGACCTGGAAGGACAGTGAGTGAATTCTCCTTGTGCTATATTGTGCTTAAAAAAAACATTTTTTCTAGGGACAGAAAACTGTAGGTAGGGAGAGTGTCAGTTTCTTTCACTGTGCAAGTCCTTGTTTATAGGGACCTGGAAGGACAGTGAGTGAATTCTCCTTGTGCTATATTGTGCTTAAAAAAAACATTTTTTCTAGGGACAGAAAACTGTAGGTAGGGAGAGTGTCAGTTTCTTTCACTGTGCAAGTCCTTGTTTCAAGGGACAGAGAAGGACACCTGAAGGTAGCCCTTATTGCTTTTTTCCCATCTCCCTGCAGGCCATCTATTAGAATGTCTGGAAGGCAAACAAGGAGAGGCAGACAATCAGGAGGCAATAAAAGAGGGCAAGCAGGCTCTGTGTCTGGGGGCAACAGTGCTGGTCGTGGACGCGGTGCATTGTCATCAGCACATGGCCATGGGACACGCTTGTCCTTCTTTTCCGCAGCTGGACATGTTGAGCCACATCATGCCGAAGACTTGGTAGAGTGGATGACCAAGCCCTCCTCCTCCTCCTCATCCTCTCTCACCCAGGCTCAGGGTACTGGCAAAGCAGCTGCCAAAGCGTCCTCTTCCCTGGTATCAATGTCAGACTCATCATCAGTCACTCCTTCCCTAGACCCACCATGTCCTCCTCCTGAGGAGTCCCCCGAACTGTTTGAGCACAGTGTTGGGTACATGCTCCAGGAGGATGCCCAGCGTTTCGAAGGGTCTGATGATGAAACCCAGCTACAGGAAGGCAGTAGGGTGAGAGCAGACAGAGGGGATGCTCAAGAAGGACACCAATCTGGCAGTCATGTTCCAGCAGCTGCAGCATACTGCCAGATTGGCTCCAGTGATGAGGAGGGAGGGGATGATGAGGTCACTGACTCCACGTGGGTGCCTAATAGGAGAGAGGAGGAGGAGGATGAGGAGGAGGCACATCTCCAACGAGACAGGATGCCCTTTGGTGGCCAGCGTAAGGGCAGTACACCGACGGAATCACACCGCAGAGCTCCGCCTGTGCAGGGCGCTGCCTCTGCCCGTCATTCAAAAAGTTCCTTGGTGTGGGCCTTTTTTGAGGCTAGTGCATCAGATCGCACAGCTGCTGTTTGCAACATATGTCTCAAGCGTATATCGCGTGGCCAAAACATCAGCCGCTTGGGTACCACATGCCTGACCAGACATATGTTGACCTGCCATGCAGCTCGTTGGCAAGCCTACCTCAAAGACCCACACCAAAGAACAAAGCGGACCTCTCCTTGCACCGCATCAGCTGGGATCTCCAACCCCACTATAACTTCAGTCCTCTCTGAAACATGCACTGAGAGGAATGAAGGTGTAGAATTAGGTGTGTCACAGCCAAGTACTTGCGGCCACTCTGCTAGCAGTACACCGACGTCCGATTCTAGCAGGCAAATTTCCCTGCCCCAGCTGCTGGACCGTCGAAAGAAGTTCACTCCCAGCCATCCACATGCCCAGCGGTTGAATGCTAGCTTGGCTAAATTGCTAGCGCTTCAACTGCTGCCTTTTCAGTTGGTAGACTCGGCAGCTGGGAAGGATGCAGGACAAGGTGCAGTAGTGTTGGAGGTTGTCCCACCGCCACGCCTCCAAAATGCTACTACTGGTTGTGACACACCTCTCTCCTCCACCCCCTCCTCTTCTTCTTCCTCCATGGCCTCTTCCTGTGGTTTGTCCTATGAACCAGCGGTGCTCCGTAGCCGTTCACGGGGCTACGCAAGTACGCAGGCAAAAAGATGCCATGCCGTGCTTGCGCTGGTGTGTTTGGGGGACAGAAGCCACACTGGGGCAGAGGTCCTGTCTGCTCTGCAGGGCCAGGCCGAGAGGTGGTTGACGCCACGCCAGCTTAAGCCAGGAATGGTGGTTTGCGACAATGGCACCAACCTCCTCTCCGCCCTCCGACAGGGACAACTGACCCATGTGCCCTGTGTGGCTCACGTCCTTAACCTGGTGGTGCAGCGGTTCTTGGGCAGGTACCCGGGCTTACAGGATGTCCTGAGGCAGGCCAGGAAAGTCTGTGTGCATTTCCGCAGATCTTATAATGCCAGGGCTCGCCTGGCTGAGCTGCAAAAGGAGTTGAACCTGCCCAAGAACCGCCTTATATGTGACATGCCCACCAGGTGGAACTCAACGTTGGCCATGCTGCAGCGGCTGCACACGCAGCAGAGGGCCATCAATGAGTACCTGTGCGACTACGGCACCAGGACAGGGTCAGGGGAGCTTGGTTTTTTTTCTCCACGCCAGTGGGGCATGATCAGGGATGCATGCACTGTCCTGGCACCATTTGAGGAGGCCACGAGGATGGTGAGCAGTGACAGTGCATGCATCAGTGACACTGTACCTCTTGTCCACCTGTTGGAGCACACGCTGCGTGGAATAATGGACAGGGCACTTGAGGCAGAACAGAGGCAGGAAGAGGAGGACTTCCTTGCCTCTCAAGGCCCCCTTTACCCAGACAGTGTTCCTTCTGTCCCACCCATCGCACAGGAAGAGGAAGAGGAGGAGGAGGAGGAGGAGGATTAGGATTGTGTCAGCATGGAGGTGGAGGCTGGCACTCAGCATCATCAGCAGCAGTCTTTTAGGGATGATTTACAGTCCCAAGAAACCAGTGGACTTGTACGTGGCTGGGAGGAGGTGACTGCGGATCATGTCGTCCTTAGTGACCCAGAGGACTCCGGAGCGAATGCCTCAGCAAACCTACGCTGCATGGCCTCCCTGATCCTGCAAAGTCTGCGGAAGGATCCTCGTATTCTTCGGATCAAGGAGAGGGACCATTACTGGCTGGCCACTCTCCTTGATCCACGGTACAAGGGTAAGGTTGCGGACCTTATGTTACCGTCGCAGAGGGAGCAGAGGATGAGACAACTCCGGGAGGCCTTGCAGAAAGGTCTGTGCAACGCGTTCCCAGAGACTGGGAGGTTACAAACTCCTGGTCCAGGACAACGAGTTGCTGAGGCTTCGGCCAGTCAAAGAAGGAGCGGTGGGGAAGGTGGCCGTCTGACCGATGCGTTCAGACAATTCTTTAGTCCGCAGCCCCAAAGTATGATTGGTTCCAGCAACCATCGCCAGCGTCTGATAAACATGGTGCAGGAATATCTAGGGGCAAGGTCAGACTTGGACACCTTCCCCACCGAAAATCCTCTGGCTTACTGGGTCTTGAGGATGGATCACTGGCCAGAGCTTGCACAGTATGCAATTGAGCTACTGGCCTGTCCTGCATCCAGCGTTCTTTCGGAACGCACATTCAGTGCTGCTGGAGGATTTGTCACGGATCACAGGGTGCGCCTGTCCACCGACTCGGTTGATCGACTGACTTTCATCAAGATGAACCAGTCTTGGATCACCACCAGCTACCACACACCTGATGCTGATATAACAGACTAATTGATTTTAACATGTCACGTCCCTTCAAGACTGATGCTGATGCTGAGTGCCTGTGCTGTTATGTTGACTGGCTATCCTCCTCCTCCGAGTCCTCAATGATACGATTGATGATGATAGCTTGGAAGATCATTTTTGTTTATGGGTGCCGCCACCAGTGGCTAAGGCCCAATTTTTCAGCCCCTGTTTTACAGGGGCGTGTACTTACAATTTTTTTAGCAATAATTTGCCATAGGGCTCATTGCTGTGCTCCAAGTACAGTATCTGTGAGGGGTTGTAGTGTTGTGCCACCAGTGCCTAAGGCCCAATTTTTCAGCCCCTGTTCAACAGGGGCATGCAATTACAATTCTTGATGTAATAATTCACAGCAGGGCCCATTCCTGCACCCACCAAGAGTAAGTCTGAGGGCTTACAGTGTTGTGGCAACGCCACCACCACCACCACCACGAAAGGCCCAATTTTTCAGCCACTGTTCAAAAGGGGCATGTAATTACAATTCTTGATCTAATAATTCACAGCAGGGCCCATTCCTGCACCCACCAAGAGTAACTCTGAGGGCTTACAGTGTTGTGGCAACACCACCACCACCACCACCACCACGAAAAGCCCAATTTTTCAGCCCCTGTTCAACAGGGGCATGCAATTACAATTCTTGATCTAATAATTCACAGCAGGGCCCATTGCTGCACCCACCAAGAGTAACAGTCAGGGCTTACAGTGTTGTGGCACCAGCACCACCATCAAAGCCCCAATTTTTACTACCACTGTTCAACAATTATATGTAATTAAAATTCCTGATATAATAGTTGACAGCAGGGCGTTCCAGCACCAACCAAGAGTAACTGTGAGTGCTTACAGTGTTGTGCCAACACCAACAACTAAGGGGCCTATTTCTGCAGAGTATATACGGCAGGTCCCTACTTTCAAACATCCAACTTACAAACGACTCCTACTTGCAAACGCAAGAAGACAACAGGAAGTGAGAGGAAATCTACCCCTTGGAAGGAAAATTCTCTCCTGTAAGAATTAATATGGGAGAAAGGTGTCTCCTCTGTACTGATGCTTTATCAGCAATCCTTGTTTCAAGAAAAACACCACATTTCAAAAACAGTTGTCATTGGGACGGAAAGTGAGGTGAAATGTTCTGAACAGGGGCACAGACAGCAAAACAAATGTTACAGGGGTGATAACCCTTACCTATGTTTCCCAAAAAGTTTAAAAATAGATTTTTGGGCTGGAGCTACACTTAAACAATGTACCTGTTCAAAATTACAAACACATTCTACATAAGAACAAACCTACAGTCCCTGTCTTGTATGCACCGCCTGTATACGGCTGTTCAGAGTATATAGGGCCTTTTTTATTTTATGTGCGGGGTTCCCCTTAATATCCATACAAGACCCAAAGGGGCTGGTAATGGGCTGGGGTAGGGGGGGGGGGGGGGGTCATGGGGTAGCTATGCCATTTTTCTTAAAGATTTTCATCCATATTACCGGGACCAGACATTACATTAAAGCCGCAAGAAGTTTTAAATGGCTTTTTTTTCCTTTAGAAGTGTCATTTTGTGCAGGGACAGTTCTAAACACGGGAAACACGTGGCACTTCACAGGCATACTTTAGACACCCCCCAGGTACGATATTTAAAGGAATATTTGACTTTTTTTTTTTCACTTTATGCATCATTAAAATGACTGCTCCCGAAAAACGACCGTTTTTAAAACTTCTTTTTGCATTGATACATGTCCCCTGGTGCAGAACCCGGGTTCCCAAACCCTTTTTAGGACAATAACATGCATAATAGTTGTTATAATTAGCACTTTAGAATTCGAACGTTCGCATCCATTGTATTTAATAGGGTTCTAATGTTCGTACGAACTTTCGGTCCGTTCGCGGGTTCTGGTGCGAACCGAACCCGGGGGTGTTCGGCTCATCACTAATGGAGGTGGGTGGGGAGGGAAGGCTCATTGATGGAGGTGGGGGGGCTCATTGATGGAGGTGGAGGAGGGATGGCTATTTGATGGAGGTGAGAGGGAAGGCTGGTCGATGGAGGTAGGGGGGGAGGCCCATTGATGGAGGTGGGGAGCGAAGAGCTACTGGAGCTCACATTCCTAAAAAAGTGTCATGACATTTTTTATTTAAAGCAAAATAATTAATTTTTTTCTTGATTTTTTGCATTCAATGGTAGAGGAAATATTTTGGAGTCTTATAGACCCCAGATCTCTCCATAAAGTGGATCCACCGCCCCGTATTTCTATTAAGGGATGTTTCCATTCCCTGGAATAGGAATAAACGTGATCCAAAAAAAATAACATAAGAAAAAAAAAATTAAAGCACCGCCATACCTCTGTGTGCATGCGCGCAGAAGCAAATGCATATGTAAGTCACACACTCATATGGAAACGGTGTTCGCACCACACATGTTAGTTGTCGCCGCTAGCGAGAGTAATAATTCTACCGCTCGACCTCTTCTGTACCTGTAAACAGGTAACCTGCAAAAAAAAATGTAAAACGTCACCTATGGAGATTTTTTGTTATTGTAGTTTGCCGCCATTGCACAAGTGTGCAAAATTTTAAAGTGTGACATGTTGGGTATCTCGGCGTAACATTGTCTTTATATTTTACAAAAAATTGGGGTATATAGTGTGTTTTTTTGCATTAATAATTCATTAAAGTATATTAAAGAAAAAAAAACCTGCATTTGAAAAACCGCTGCACAAATACCATGTGACATAAAAATTGCAAAACAATCGCCATTTTATTCTCTAGGGACTTTGAAAAAAAAAATATATAATGTTTGTGGGTTCAAAGTAATTTTCTAGCAAAAAGTAAAACATTTACTTGTAAACAAAAAGTGCTAGAAAAGGCCTTAAAGTGGATGTAAACCCACTCTCATCCTTCTAAACTACTGCCATAGTGCTGATCTATAAGGATATAGATACCTCCTGCATGTATCCTTATCTGTCAAATGTCTCCCCTCTGTCTGTTAGAAGAACTGAAAAACTGCAGATTCTGTGGGTGGGACTGTTGACTGGAGCTCGGTGGGTGGAGTCGTGATGTCAGTAGACTCCCCGCCCACCTCTACACTCCCCGCCCACCTCAACATGCATTTTCTCCTGTGTATTCCTTACACTGAACTTCTGCTATGATCACTAACATCCAGTCAAAACCCAGAAAAGTAACCACATGACTTCAGAAAAGGAGTGGGGGTGGGAATTTAAAAAAAAAATGCCTGTCTCAAGCCTCATACACACGGCCGAGAATCTCGTCTTGACAAGATTCTTGGACAAGAAACTTGTCCCGGCCGAGTGTACACACGCTCGATTCAAAGAACCCGCGGTTCTTTGAATGGAGCGAACGCGGTGACGTCATCGACTACGACAAGTGTGCGCTCGTCACATTCGATGCCGTCGCTGCCATCTTGCTACACCCTACCTATGCCTAGGAAGCTACCGCGCATGCGTCAAAGTCATTTTGAGCATGCGCGGGTTTCCACGGCGACAGGTAAGTGTACACACACACACTTTTCTCGTCGAGAAACATGCCGGCGAGAAGCTCGACGACAAAATAGAGAGCAGGTTCTCTATTTTTCTCGTCGAGATTCTTGCCAGTTTTCTTGACGAGAAACCTGAAAGCCTCGTACACACGGCCGATTTACTTGGCAAGAAAGCTCTGCCAGCAAGTTTCTTGCTGGTTCTTGCCGAGAAACTCGGTCGTGTGTACGAGGCTTCAGGCCTAGTGCACGAGATATGTAAATAACCTGTCACTCAAAGCAAGGGGGCGGAACGGACAAAAGTTCTCCTGTTTGTCCTTTTATCTTACTGAAAAAATAAGAGGATTGCTCAGAGCTGGATCAGCGCTTTGTGGCAAGACCTGGCACAGATGATAGGAAATCTTATATTCTACATTGTGACAGCAAAAAAACTAAGAAATTCGGGTTTACATCGACTTTAAGTGGCTAGAGAGCAATAAGCAGGTAAGACTCTCCATTAATTATTGCAGAAATTAATATTGTTTCTTGCAAAACTCCAAATGCAGCTCCTTCTAAGCTTGTGATACTCCACCATGGCTCAGTGCTGGAGTTGGTAGAGATTACTGTAATGATATAGTGCTGTGTAGGTCTCTACATTCCCCTCCCCGCGCCGTGGTAGGATTGCTCTTCGTCGGGGCTGGTAAGCGACCTTCGGCCTGCGCTGAGATGGGAAATTGATTTTCCTCCGGCTGGCTTGTTTGATCTGTTCAGGTGCTCGCAGAGTTGGGAAGAACAGAGGCAGATGGGCCCCTTACCTGTCCGATTTGTGACAGAAGTTTTCAGTTGGAGCCCCTGAGGTTTACCCCCGGGGTCACATCGATTCCAGCAAGGCTCCCAACAGATCGTTCAAAATATGTCTGTCTGCAAACTTCTTTTCCTTTTTATTTTCTAGTTTGCAAGGAAAAAAAACAACCAATATTGATAAAACGTGTTTAAAATGGAGGAAAACCCTAACTGGACAACATTTAGCTGAAATCAAACAGCATGTTTTTTTTTTTAATCGTAAAATACTGTTCTCCTCTTTTTTATCCTCTTTTAGCAACTTCCTGTCTGCATGTGCTCACTCAGGTGTCCTGCCGAGAATTGCCCCTAGCGGATTCTGCCCGCTCTGTACTGCGCAGGCGCGGCGCTTGCCTCCGAAAATAGCCGAACATGTACAGCTGAGAGTCAGCTCTAGATGGCGCCTGCGCACACCAAATTGTGCTACAATTTTGATGTCCAGGCTCTTTCTTTACCATCCCCGTGGACATGGAGGATGTTAAAAAAAGAGCCAGGAGGCCGAGCGAGCGTAGCGAGGACGTGAGGCCGACTGGTCACTTACAGCTAGATCCACGCAGGCGCTGTCTAGAGCGGACTCTCAGCTCTACATGTTTGGCTATTTTCGGAAGCTCATTCACGTTCGTAGTGCGCAAGCGCCGCGCCTGCGCAGTACAGGTGGGGGCAGAATCTGCCGGGGGGACGTTTCTCGGCAGAACACCGGCACCAGCTGCACATCATTGCTCTGGACTGGAGTAATAGTGACAACATTGAACCATGTCTGCCCAATGGGTTTCTCCACAGGGTCACTTATGACAGGGTGACAACTCAGGAGCACAGTTGGGAAACCATTGTTACCCTTAGCAGGAAGTATCTTCAATACACTTTATGGTGTGCATTTGCTTGCAAGCATTTTTATGCGCCTAAACAAGCAACATGTTTAGGCTTTTCCTTTAAGCAAGACTTAAGAAGGACTTGGGAGAACATTTTATCAATGACCAATGAGCAGGATGTTCTTTGCATTTGGACATGATGTAAATAATTTCTAGTGGCACCTTTTGATAAACATTGAGCAGACCAGATAGGCAGGGCCGCTGTTAGAAATCACGGGGCCCCGTACAGCCTACCTGACAGGGCCCCCCAGGCTAGGGTGACCAGACATCCCCAGTTTCAGGGGACAGTCCCCGGATTGAGGACACTGTTCCCCGGACCAAGTCTGTCCCCGATTTTGTCCCCGGATTGGATTTGAACAGGGGCTGGGGCAATTTTAAAGCCAGTGCAGAATAAAAAAAAAAACATCTGAATTACACCCCACCCCCCCCCCCCCCCGCTCCACCGCTCCTACTAGCTTAGGGGGGTGTATTTTTTCCATTATCTGTGCCCCTTTCTGATGATCATGTGCTGGTCGGAGCGGAGGGAATATTTCTTCAGTTCCGGGTGCCCATTCAGCTCCGCTCGCATGTTCTTCTGCCTTGGCTCAAGTCCCGGCCAGCCGCCTGCCTGCTTATCTCCTTGCCTTCCTTGGCGGGGTGATCTTCCTCCGCTCCCCACCCAGTAGTAGCCGGGGCCCGGAGAGTAAGACTTGACAGGGTGTGAGGCGGGCAGCAGCGGCGATGGGCAGAGAGTCGATGATTGCCGCCATTATTAGTAAAAGAAAAATATGTCCCCGGATTTCATTTTAAAAATCTGGTCACCTTACCCCAGGCCCCCCCTAAATATATCAAAACAATATTTTTACAAACAAATAGATTAAAATCATTATTCGCGGACACAAACATAACAGAGAATCTGTGTGAATTAGCCCTTTTTTAAATAGTTTTTTTAAATCTTTAAACATTTTTTTTAATATAATTTTTTAAAGAATGTTAAAATGTATTAAAATGTATTTTATTTTACAATTTGTTATTTTTTTACGAGACAGGTAAGCAAGCAGTGCCATGGGGGGGGGCAGCACAGTGACAGGGGGGCACACAGGGGGATCAGAAGCAGGCAGGACAGGGAGGGGATCGTTGCAGGGGAAGTAATTCTGTAATTGCCCCTCCGTACGACCTCAACGATTCCCTCTGCTGTCCGGGCCCCCCCTGTTTGCCCGGCCCCCCTACAGGAGGATTGGTGGTCCCCCTATCAGCGGCCCTGCAGATAGGACCTCTTCCTAATGACCTGCAGTTGTGTTGTTGTCCTGTGATGGACACTTTCTTAATTGTGTATGGGCTACAACCATTTGTGGGTTGTTCTTGTAGTATTTGATCTTCCTCTCTCCGTATGTGTTGGTTTCAGGGGGAGGGCTGGGCCATGGGGCAGGGTGGCAATTGCCTCCCAGGCCGCCCTAACTTATGTTCAAAATGGCCGGCAGCTGCTGCCCGCTACCATTTTCTTTTTTATTCTGGTCTAGGAAGTCGGGCCAGGGGCATGGCCACGGTGGCCGACCACTAACTGTTGCATTCCGAGAGTTGTAGTCCGCACTCAAGCTTCTGGTGGGTGGAAAATACAGCAGCGCAGAGGAAACTACAACTCCCTGGGACCGGATTCTTGGAAGCAGGCAGAGGCAGGGCGTGCCAGGGAGTCGGGACGCAGGGCTGCAGGGCTGGGCGCTGGCTACAACTTGACCCCAGAATAGGGACCGTTACCCCCCCAGGAGACCGTGGCGTGCAAGGACCTGCTGAGCTGAGATCGCTGAGGTAAGAGACCCTGACACCCCTAGCTGACCCCCCATCTCCCCCCATACACCCATGTAACCTACCCCAGTGATCAGGCTGCATTGATGGGAACTGGAGTTGGCTGCACTGATGGGCACTGGTGAGGCTGCATTGAAAAACCAGGTGGGCCATGGATGGTGAGCTGATTCGGCGGTTCAATGGGCCACTTGACTGGACTTGCCCCCCAGGCCTAAGGCCGCCAGCCCTCCCCTGGTTGGTTTCTTTGGCAGAACTTTCCTTTCCTCCATTTCCTTCCCTCTAAGTTCTCGGTAGAGTTTTGGACATTGAAAGGATTTGCCATAAGTGATGTCCAGAAAGGCGGTTAGCGTGGGGGGAGCAGAAAGACTTTCTTGAATGGTAAGGAGGGAATGACTCACAGACTGGTATGAAGGTATAGATTAGATATAGAAAGAGAGATTGATATTGATAGATATTAATAAAGTAAATATGAATGGATGGTGATACAGTAGATATGGATGGATAATGAAAGAGTACACATGGATAGTGATAGAGTAGATATGGATGGATGGCTGTAGAATAGACATGGATAGTGATAGAGTAGATATGGATGGATAAAGGAAAAAAGTTGGTGGAAATCGCGCTACCCCCGTGACCAATCACTGTGACAGTGAACAAGTGGATTAAAAATCAACAGTTAACCCATACATCACAAATCAGAAATGAACGGATAAGTGAAAAAAGGTTATGTATATAAAACAAACTATAAATCTATGAACATTAGATATAAATAAAAAATGGTCCATCAAAAAATCATTTTTTGATGGACCATTTTTTATTTTTTATTTATATCTAATGTTCATAGATTTATAGTTTGTTTTATATACATAACCTTTTTTCACTTATCCGTTCATTTCTGATTTGTGATGTATGGGTTAACTGTTGATTTTTAATCCACTTGTTCACTGTCACAGTGATTGGTCACGGGGGTAGCGCGATTTCCACCAACTTTTTTCCTTAATCATTACCATGTATGGTAGTTTACATCTCTAATCGCAGCTCTCCATAGCTACAAAGCTACCAGTTAAACGTCTGGAGTTTTTTTCTTTCTTTTTTTCTTAATTTATTTATTTAGCGCAGTTTTTCTCCTTCTTCTCCAGATATGGATGGATGGCTGTAGAGTAGACATGAATAGTGATAGAGTAGATATGGATGGATAGCGATAGAGTAGATTATTATTATTATTATTATTATTATACACGATTTATATAGCGCCAACAGTTTACGCAGCGCTTTACAATGTATAGGGGGGACAACACAATTACAGTACAGTTCAATACAGAAGGTACAGGAGGGCCCGGCTCATAGAGCTTACATTCTAAAGGCAGGGGGTGGTGGTACAAAACGTAACAGCATAAAATATGAAGGTATAACGATAGAGTAGATATGGAGGGATAGCGATAGAGTATATATGGAGGGATAGCGATGGCTCCTAGCACAAATCCCCCCCCCCTTCAAATTTCCCCTCCTAACACAATTACCCGCCAATCATCCCTACTAGCACAAATCCATTCTCGCCCCCACCATATTGCCTCTTCTAGTACAACCTCCCTAAATCCACTTTTCTAGCACAAGTCCTCTCCCCCATCCCCCCTCTCAATAGAACCCACCCCCCCAAATTTTCCCTCCAAGTACACATCCTCTTCCCGGCCCCCCATTCCAAATCACCTCATCCTCCCTCCTAGCACAAATTCCCCCCCTTTTAAAATCTCCTCTCCTAACACAATTACCCCCCAATCATCCCTACTAGCACCACCCCCCCCCCAAAAAAATGTCCCCTCCTAGCACAAATCCACTCTCTACCCCACAATATCACCTCTTCTAGCACAAACCCCCTAAATCCACCTTTCTAGCAGAAATCCTCGACCCCCCCATCCCCCCTCTCAATTGAAATCCCCCAAATAACTCCTAGCACCCCCCCCCCCCAATTTCCCCTCCTAGGACAATGCATAGCCCCCACCTCCCCCCAAATTCCCCCCCTCAACCCAAATCCCCTGCCACCCTCCCCAATCTCTTTGTGTCCCCCCCACACACCTCTCATGATACCAGAGTGCCCAGGACTGCTGCCCCTCCTCCCCACCCCTTGTCCTGGCCCTGCCTTGTAGGTTGGGGGGGGGGGGCTTGGGGTTGGTTGACACAAACTTGCAAAGCACAAGTCTCTCCATGGGGGTCTCCAGGAAAGAAAAGTATAAGAAGTTGGGGGCTGGGTATGAATTTATAATCTTTATGTGGAATTTATCTTTATGTACAATGTATCCAGTTTTTTTTTTTTTTTTTGTGCGAATGCATGAAGAGTGGAAATGGCAACCTTTGAAAACAGGATGTGTCTTTATATAGAATGTACCTTTATATAGAATGTATCATTATATACAATGTATCTTTAAATAGAATGTATCTTTCTACATAACACTCGGTTAATCACTTAACCCCTCACCTGCCTTTTCCTTCCCCAACACATTGCACCCGTCTCACCTCACAGGTACTTAACATACCGTACCCCCCCCCCCCCCGCCTCTTATTCCGAATCTGTCAGTGACGAGCCTCTAATTACCTTCTAATTTTACAAACGCCGTACTTAGCGGTGACACAGAAATCCAGAGCAGCAATTGAGCCTGTCACCGGGAAGCTGAAGAAGAGGGATACAGGAGGTGGGAAGCGGAGAGGGGAACGGGGGACGTGACAGGCAGCGCAGGTTCACCAAAAATATCACTCCTCACCGAGAGCCTCTGCACAGTCAGTGCCACCTTTCCCTGCGCCATTGTGATATGAGGCCATGCATTGCCAGGAAGAGTTCCAAGATGTGTCTGAGCGGGCGTGCAGCCAAACCGGCTCATGGCGTCTTTACTTTAAATTAAAGGAGCAGTCCATGTACAACATATTATTTATTTATTACCTTAACCACCTCAATACCAGATACTTTCACCCCCTTCCTGCCCAGGCTAATTTTCAGCGCTGTCACACTTTGACAATTACTCAGTCATGCAACACTGTACCCAACATTTTTTATCATCTTTTTGTAGCACCCTTTACTTAATTAGGTGCTAGAGTTAGGATTTTTTGTGAGAGCAGGTCAATTTAAGCAGGCCTAGCTAGAAGCTGGGCCTGTTTGTTTTGATCTGTGTGGGCTGGGAGTGGCTCAGAGTAGGCTGGTGACTCACAGATAGCATCACTTCTCGATTACCTCCCTCAGGCTTCTGTAGGATTCTAGAAGAGAGGGGGGGAAGAGAGGTGGAGCTGTCTGAGGTGTCTCAGGGAGCCCTGACCAATCACCATCTAGGATTGGCAGGGGGGCAGGCCTCCTTGATATACCCAGGGTCAGCCCAGCTGAGGAGGAGTTGTCGGGTGGAAGAACTGAGGATGGAGTACAGTACTAGGCTGTCGGGCCTTTGAGGGCGCTCCCTATTCTGGGGGAGGGGGGTGACCTTGGGCCTGGGACTCGGTGCAGAAAGGACTCCTTCAAGAACGCATAAAGGATCTGGTCTGGAGAGGATTCAGAGAGGACAGCAGGAGCTAGTACTGCTGGTCAACTCTTCAGGAGGGAACCACCAGTGTGTGTGTGTGGCCAGGAGGGCCAGTGAGTGACAGGCACAGTCGGGAGAACTGGAGAGGCACGCCTGAGAGGACTGGGTGGGTAAGGACTGTGATGTCAGGGGTAGTGGAGTCGGGCAGCTGTAGCCAGGAGGTCTGGCAGGGCTTACTGGGAGCAGAAGTCCACCATAGGGCAGCTAGCACAAAGGGCTTCCTATTTATATATTTGCTACACTAAAGGGGCCCACGGTCCCTGCCTGCAAATGGCACTTTCTAGGGCCTGACTGAGTCAGAGTTGGGCTTAACCATGCGCTAGCTGTACCTGGAGTCAAGTGTTGTGCGGGAAAGAGTAACAGTCTGCATGCAAGAGATAAGCTGGAGAAGACTGGAGTATCTAAAGCCTCGTACACACGACCGGTCGTGTGTAAGAGGCTTTCAGGTTTCTCGTCAAGAAAACTGGCCAGAATCTCGACGACAAAAATAGAGAACCTGCTCTCTATTTTCTCGTCGGGATTCTCGTCGGCCTGTTTCCCGACGAGAAACCCGAGAGTCTGTACGCTTACCTGTCGCCGTGGAAACCCGCGCATGCTCGAAATGACTTTGACGCCTGCGTGGTAGCTTCCTAGGCATAGGTAGGGTGTAGCAAGATGGCGGCGACGGCATCGAATGTGACGAGCGCACGCTCGTCGCAGTCGATGACGTCACCGCGTTCGTTCCATTCAAAAGAACGGCGGTTCTTTTGAATCGAGCGTGTGTACACTCGGCCGGGACAAGATTCTTGTCAAGAATCTCGTCAGGGAGACGAAATTCTCGGTCGTGTGTACTAGGCTTTAGTGTATATAGTTGTCCCAACTGATTGATATACAATCAACCAATTGCTTGTTCTACTGGACATCCCATATATTCCCATCCCTATCCAAGTTCAAATCCCTCAATTAAAAAAAAAAAACAAGCACATGGACTGTTCATTGTCTCCAAAGGTGATTGGGAAGTGAATGCCGGGCTGGGCAGGGTGACAGGTGGACCACAACTTTCAGCAGCCCCTACGGGCTGAGACAAAGATTTCTTTTAGTGGTATTTAATCTGAGCTGTTTTTTTTATGAAAAAAGACCAACATTTTTGTAAAAACATTTTTGTTTGTTTTTTTTATAAAATTTAGCAAATTCATAAATTTAGATGAAAATGTATTCTGCTACATTTCTTTAGTAAAAATAAACTAAATCCGTGTATATTATTTAGAGTGCAGGAGAGTTACCGTATATATATATATCCCCCAAAAACGAGGCCTGCAAATACCTTTTTTAGGATGGTTTAGTTCTCTGTATTTCCGGGTATCTCAAGCGTCATTCGTACTGCTGTTATGTAAATCAAATTATGACGTCGCTTCCGCCCTTACTGTGTCCCTGACAGTAATCTCGCGCATGCGCCGTAACCATTCGTTGCTGTGTCTGCGGCTGCTGTTTTCTTTCACTTCCCTTTTGTGACATCTTCTTTAGTCACCCGGGGGAGTATCAGGAAGAGTGGAAGGACCTAAACACCGCAAGACTTCTCCTCTGTGCCGGACAAAGGGGGAAGTTCTCAAGACTGCATTCCGGGAAGCTTTAAATGCTGGTTTAGAGGGGCTAATGTGGGCAAGTGCGGGGCCCCCTATTGGGCGGGGCCCATGGGATTAAGCCCAGTCAAGCCCAATGGTAAGTCCGGCCCTGGTTGCACACACCTATGATCCCCAGCTAACCAAGTAACACAACCGCCAATTGCATAGGCCCCCTTCCTCCCTTCTCTCTCCTGCCTCTGAGCGAGTACGTGCACTATGGCAAGGGGGACTCAGATTTAAGGGGTGCTCTGCGGACTCTGATGTATGGGGGGGAGTTTGGGAACCATGATTTAAGAGGGAATGCTGGGAATTCTGATGTAAGTGGGGGCATTTGGTGAAACCCCCAACATCAGAGTTCCATTTTACACACAATGTTCCCCTTAAAACGTTATGTGCCGCTTAAGTATTCAGGTTTGGCTTGAAGAAAAGGTGGAAACCCTATTTGGTCCATGGATCTTGAGGCAGACCCATACTGGACCCACATGGATGTACACTCCAGAATGCTCTTGCACATGACAAAAATAAAGATTACCGTATATACTCGAGTATAAGCCGAGTTTTTCAGCACATTTTTTTGTGCTGAAAATGCCCCCCTCTGCTTATACTCGAGTCACCTTTTTGCGCCTGATCTCCTGGACTTTGGGGACCCAGTACCGGCCGGTACACAAACTTGGCACACATGTAGCCCCACTCTTTCTCTACAAATTTGCAAAGTTTTTTGTTCGGGGGACCTACGGCCGGGGAGCACCGATTTTTCAAAGCCGGGAACCCCTTCCATAGACTCCCATATTAAATGGTAATTTCTTTGGTGATTTTGGGGACCCGGTACTGGCCGGTCGTAGGTCCCCTGGACCCGGAACTTGCCACACATATAGCCATATTTCTCCTCTAAAAGTGTGCAAAGTTTGTTGTCTGGTGGACCTACACCTGGAGAGCACCGATTTTTCAAAGCCGGGCACCCCTCAATAGACTCCCATGTTAAACGTCAGTCTAGTCATGTGCACAGTGAGGCATGGGCACAGTGAGGCATGGGCACAGTGAGGCATGGGCACAGTGAGGCATGCACATGGACACAGTGAAGCAAAGTGAGGCATGCAGATGGACACCCTAGGCTTATACTCGAGTCAATAAATTTTCCCAGTTTTTTGTGGTAAAATTAGGTGCCTCGGCTTATATTCGGGTCGGCTTATACTCGAGTATATACGGTATTTTCCTTATGTTAAAGCTTTGAGTCATGCCTCTTGTTTGGAGGAACCTGGAATGTATTTAGCATGTTTAAATGAGCTTTAATTGGTTCCATTGGGCCTTGAGCCAGAACTGACCTTACTGTTGACTGTAGTGGGGACATTGGGTTGTTAATTTTTCGAGGACTAAAGTAAGCGATGCTGTAAAATGAGTGAAATAAATAATTGCAGATGATCCCTGCTCTCGGGATCTCGGGAGCCGCTTTGATTCTTGACCGTTTTAGCACTTCACATAAATCCATAGTATAGATCACACAAGGAGACAGTTTATCATTTCTTGTTTCCTTCTTTGTAAAACCATTTTTTGTGTTCCTTCCTCGGTAAGCTGAAGGTTGATGTTTGTTAATCTTCAGGACGTACACGTGATGTCCATCCACTGATGTCAAACATCCAGGTCCCTTGTTAATAGGAGGCAGCCGGCGTACTCCTGGCTCTGCATGCAAAAACAGGGACAGGTGAGAGATTGGAGCCGACGGAGATAGCAGAGGGCAGAGGTGACCTATGTGAGCTGGGTGGTGATGTGATGTGACTGCCGAGAAACACCTAAACGAGGTACAGAGCGGGAATTGATTAACATTTGTTTATGTGGTCGTTTTTTTTTTTTTCCAGGGAGCATAAAAAAGAAAAATATAATTTTCTTTTTTCATTACAGAATTTGCCTTAAATTAACACTTGGTGTTCTTTCCAGATTGGACTCCACCATGTCCTCAATATTTATATACAGCTTCCTCTGCCTTGAGGTCTCAATCTTCATGCTGCATTCTCCAGAACTGCCTTTCCAAGGGTTCCATGGAGCCCTTGGGTTTCTCCTGAGGTTTCAAGGGGCTTCTTTGAACTTTTGCAGATTGACCTTCTGCCTGGTGGTACCTACAGGGTCCCAAAGTCATATTGATCAGGCCTCTGGAGCCTCTTCTCTCATCTCGGAGTTAAGTAACTTTGGACATCATTGATCTTTGGGGTTCGTGGTCGTTTTTTGGAGAGACAAGTTTGGCCCTTCTCCATTGACCAACAATGTGTGGGAACATTTTCCACTGACCACTAATTTTTGAGAGCATTTTTTCACTGACCACCAAGGTATGGGTGCCCCATCTCCACTGGCTTTCAGTGTAAAAGGGCCTTCTCCCTCTGACATTAATGTAAGGAGATCCTCCTTCACTGCCCACCAAGGCTAGGGGGCTTTTCTCCGCTGGCTGCCAATGTAAGCGAGTACTTCTCCAATATCCATCAATGTACGGTGAACCTCCACTGACCACCACTTTAAGGGGTTCTTTCTCCACTGACCACCAATGTAAGGAGATCCCTCTCCACTGACCAATAATGTAAAGAGATCCCCTTCCCTTCGCACCAATGTAAAGGGGTCTTTCTCCACTAGCCTTCTATGTCAGATGGCCCTCCCCCTCTGACATTTTTGTAAGGGGACCCTCCTCTACTTATCACCAATGTAAAGGGACGCTCTTCTACTGACCACCAATGTAAGGGGGTCCTTCTCCACTGGCCACCAATGTAAGGAGGTCCCTCTCCATTGACCACCTATGTAAGGAAGTCCCACCCCCTACTGACCACCATCTTAAGGGTGTCCTTCTCCACTGGCCACCAGTGTAAGAGGGCACTTCTCCAATGTTCACCAATGTAATGTGATCCTCATTCACTGACCAACATTGTTAGGGGGTATTTCTCTATCCATTGACCACCAATGTAGGGGGCCCTTCTGCACTGATCATCAATGGAAGAGAAAACTATTGTATGGCCTACTAGTGTAAGGGGGTCTTTCTCCACTGGCCACCAATGTAAGGAGTTCCTTCTCCATTGTTCACCAATGTAAAGGGGACCCCCTCCCTACTAACCACCAGTATAATCAATGTAATAGGGCATTTCTCCAATGTTGACTAATGTAATGTAATGTGATCCTCATCCACTGACCACCAATGTGAGGAGGTCTTTGTCCATCTGTTGACCGCCAATGTGAGGGGGCCCTTCTCCACTGACCACCAACATAAGCGGACCCTCTTCTATTCACCACCAATGTAAGAGACTCCTTCTCCACTGGCCATCAATGTAAAGAGGTCCCCATCCATACTAACCTCCAATGTAAGGGGGTCCTTCTCCACTGGCCACCAATGTGAGGAGGTCGTTCTCCATCCATTGACCGCCAATGTGAGGGGGCCCTTCTCCACTGACCACCAACATAAGAGGACCCTCTTCTACTCACCACCAATGTAAGAGGCTCCTTCTTCACTGGCCATCAATGTAAAGAGGTCTCCATCCCTACTAACCTCCAATGTAAGGGGGTGCTTCTCCACTGGCCACCAATGCAAGAAGGCACCTCTCCCATAATCACTAATATAATTTGATCCTCATTCATTGACTACTGATGTTAGGGGGTCTTTCTCCATTCATTAACCACCAATGTAAGGGGACCCTTCTCCACTGGGTGCAAATAATAAAATATAGTGGGGTCATTTTACACTGACCACCAAAGGTGGTCCCACTCAACATACCGCCAGTATAAGGGGAGGCCCTCTCCATTTTCCACCAATGTAAAGGTGTAGCCTAAGATATATCGAAGAAACTCAAACTGGAGACTGAGGCTCATTTGTAGGCTGTGGTTGGTGGACACCGATGGGAATTGGGGTGCTGAGATCTCACAGCCAAGGTCTCAAATGATGAAAAAAGTAGATGGCTGAAGCTACAAGCCTGCTGGTATCTACAAAAGAAAATAACCCTTTTTGGGTAAAATAACCCTTCAAAAAAACTCTACGGATTATCTTTTAGTAGAATATTGTGTGTGTGGTTCTGAGAAATAGACGTGAGGGAAATTGTAGAGCTGTCAAGTCATAGATTCGATTACAGAGCGCAGGGACAGGAGAGGTGAAGAGCAGTAAAGGGGTCCTTTCAACAGAGAAGCAGTGAGCTCCCTTACAAAGGCAGAGATGAGATGGAGTCCATACATTATGTAGCGAAATGAAGGATATGGCAAGGAGTTTGTCATTTGTCTGCTGCCTCCTTCCATCCTTAACAGCTTGATGCAAGTGAAATGTCTTATTTACTGCCAAGAAGAATCTTTTTAAATACCAGCTGCACAGCTCAAGGACTGTCAGAGAAATGACTGTATTTCTCAGGCCTCATTTTACGGCGTCCTGACTGTCCGCCGGCGAGCGTGCCGAGCTTTGCTTGTGCCTTCCCAAGGCCGGAAAACTGTCTTTTTATTGTGATTCCTATTTTTACTTTTTCACCCATCGATCTTCTTTTTTTTTTTAAGGAATTGATTTTCTGAAAGATAACCCAGAAAAGCATGGTGCAAACATGTCGGAGGACTTGTCACAGGTTGTGAAAAAGCTGTTGACAATATGAGATAAAAAAAAAAAAAAACGCGAAAAAGCAGATTTCTTCCATTTACCCGTAATGGAAGCTTTTTAAAACCAAATGTCTTCTTGTCGGGTTACAGCGAGCTGCTGGAGATGGGGCTTCTTGCAGAACAATTCCACCATGCAGAGAATGCTACAGCTGTGATAAATAAAGTAAAATATATATATATATATATATATATATATATATATATATATATATATATAGAAAGTTCACTTGGTTTTCAGTAATCTGTTGTGTGCAGGGCTTTTTTTCACAGAGAATAGGTGCAGGAACTCCCCCTTCTGAGTCAATTTGCGTCTCCAATACCTACCCACCTCCAAGCACCGACCCTTGGTTCCACCCCCTACCCACCTCCCAGTACAGCCCCTTTTAGAGAATACAGGGACAAGTATCAGTTTGCAGTGCTAAGTAATATGTTTGGGACTTGGTAATAATAACAAGAAAAACAATAAAACAGATCCCCCCACAGCCAGCAGCAATACCCCCCCCCCCCAGCAACACTACAACCCCACAACAAAATACCACCCCAGCAACAATAGGCCCCCAGCAGCAACTGCAGATCTCCCAGCAGCTAACACAAATAGACTCTCCAGCAGCCAGCAACAACAGACCCCTTAATCAACAGTAGATCCCTTCCAGCAACAATTGAGCCCCCCCCCCAGCAACAAAAGATCCTCTTAGCATTAGCAATTAACCGTCACAAATAGATCCCCTCCAGCAAAAAGAAAATGCCCCAAGTAGCCAAGCATCAATAGACCCTCCATTACACCCCAGTACCCCTTTCCAAATGAACACATTCTGTACTGGAGGTGGCGGAACTGCGTTCCCCCGCTTTCCCACTAAAAAAAGGCCTGGTTCTGTGTAATCCACTGCAGCCTGATTTTCACAGAACATCTAACCGGCTCAGTAGGTGGGCAGTAGGAGTTTGCTTCCTGACACCCATGATGTGCAACCTTTATCTATCTCCCTCTACCCCTCCCTACCCTTTTCTTCTTTTCTCTCCCCCCCCCCTCCCTCTCTCCTTCTCACTCTCCCACTCCTCTCTCCCTCTTCTTTTCTCTCTCGCTCTCTTTCTCTGCTTCTTACTCTCTCCCCACCCTCTTCGCTCCTTCTTTTTTTTTAAATCAAAAGATGTTTATTGGAACAAAAACAAAAAAGATAGAAAACAAAACACAGCATAGTACATACAAAACTTCACAGCTCACATGGAAAATCTCAGGTTAGCCACATCATTCTATTATCCTTGCAAGATGTATATTCAGGCCATTTACATAGCATCCGCCATCATCACAAATTTCCCAAGTAAGTCAACTCATTTAAAGGGGACTGCACCTACCAAAGTCCACCCTACTGGCTGACATGCATACCGTAAATTATTCATAATCCCCTCTCATGTTATGTCACAACCACTCACCCACCTCCTACCTCAGCAGCCTATCCATCACCAAATCAACCGGGGACAGGCCAGGAGTATCCAACCAGGTGCCCACAGCCTCTCAAACTTTCCCTCACTCCCCCTGTGTTGATATATAAATTTCTCCAGCCTTATGGTGTCACCCATCTGTGCAATCCATTCCTTCCACGTTGGGGGCACAACCGCCTTCCAATGTCTAAGGATCAGCTTGCGGGCCTGAAAGAGAGCCCTCAATATGGCCTGTTTGGCATCATCTTCCATGGGAATATCATCCACGATCCCAAGTGTGCACGGTTTCGGGTCAGTGGGTATAGTGGTCTGATACACCCTGTTAACGGTGGCTATAACCCCTGTCCAGAATAGATGAAGCTTGGGGCATCGCCATAGCAGATGAATCAGGTCCCCATGGTCCCGCGCACATCTGGGGCAGGCGGAGTCCGGCCGCATGCCCATCTTAAACAATCTATCGGGCGTATAATGTACTCCTAAGGATGATGTACAGTTGTGATAGCCGTTGGGCCACATTTAAGGAACAAAGTTGCACTGCCTGGAGTGCCTCCTCCCATTGTTCATCTTCGAATGTACCCACATCCCTTTCCCACTTGCTGGACACTTTAAGAGGGAATCCCTCCAGGTAGATACTGAGAATTAGGGATGAGCTTCGTGTTCGAATCGAACATACGTTCGACTCGAACATCGGCTGTTCGATCGTTCGACGAAGATCGAACGATTTGGGCCGTTCGCGCCAAATTCGAGTGACGCGAACGGCCCACAATGCACTACACCATCGCAGTGTCATCCAGGCGCTGTGATTGGCCAAGCATGCACTGTGACCCCGCATGCTTGGCCAATCACAGCGCCGGCAGCGAGGAGAGCAATGATTGGCCACAGGCAGGATGCCTGTGGCCAATTATTGCTGAGGGTGTTTAGTACACGCCCCACACTATAAAAGGCCGCCAGCACGGCGGCCTAGTGTAGTGTGTTCCGGAGCAGGGATAGAGCAGCATAGGCAGGGACAGTGACTTTTATTTCTTTCTTGCTTAACCTGGATTCCTTTAGTTTAGGGAAAGAGAAGGATAGGTAGGGAGAGTGTCAGTGTGTTTTGTGCTTGTGCTATAGTGTGCTTAAAAAAAACATTTTTTCTAGGGACAGAAAACTGTAGGTAGGGAGAGTGTCAGTTTCTTTCACTGTGTAAGTCCTTGTTTCTAGGGACCTGGAAGGACAGTGAGTGAATTCTCCTTGTGCTATATTGTGCTTAAAAAAAACATTTTTTCTAGGGACAGAAAACTGTAGGTAGGGAGAGTGTCAGTTTCTTTCACTGTGCAAGTCCTTGTTTCCAGGGACCTGGAAGGACAGTGAGTGAATTCTCCTTGTGCTATATTGTGCTTAAAAAAAACATTTTTTCTAGGGACAGAAAATTGTAGGTAGGGAGAGTGTCAGTTTCTTTCACTGTGCAAGTCCTTGTTTCTAGGGACCTGGAAGGACAGTGAGTGAATTCTCCTTGTGCTAAATTGTGCTTAAAAAAAACATTTTTTCTAGGGACAGAAAACTGTAGGTAGGGAGAGTGTCTGTCAGTTTCTTTCACTGTGCAAGTCCTTGTTTCTAGGGACTGGGAAGGACAGTGAGTGAATTCTCCTTGTGCTATAGTGTGCTTAAAAAAAAACATTTTTTCTAGGGACAGAAAACTGTAGGTAGGGAGAGTGTCAGTTTCTTTCACTGTGCAAGTCCTTGTTTCTAGGGACCTGGAAGGACAGTGAGTGAATTCTCCTTGTGCTATATTGTGCTTAAAAAAAACATTTTTTCTAGGGACAGAAAACTGTAGGTAGGGAGAGTGTCAGTTTCTTTCACTGTGCAAGTCCTTGTTTCTAGGGACCTGGAAGGACAGTGAGTGAATTCTCCTTGTGCTATATTGTGCTTAAAAAAAACATTTTTTCTAGGGACAGAAAACTGTAGGTAGGGAGAGTGTCAGTTTCTTTCACTGTGCAAGTCCTTGTTTCTAGGGACCTGGAAGGACAGTGAGTGAATTCTCCTTGTGCTATATTGTGCTTAAAAAAAACATTTTTTCTAGGGACAGAAAACTGTAGGTAGGGAGAGTGTCAGTTTCTTTCACTGTGCAAGTCCTTGTTTCTAGGGACCTGGAAGGACAGTGAGTGAATTCTCCTTGTGCTATATTGTGCTTAAAAAAAACATTTTTTCTAGGGACAGAAAACTGTAGGTAGGGAGAGTGTCAGTTTCTTTCACTGTGTAAGTCCTTGTTTCTAGGGACCTGGAAGGACAGTGAGTGAATTCTCCTTGTGCTATATTGTGCTTAAAAAAAACATTTTTTCTAGGGACAGAAAACTGTAGGTAGGGAGAGTGTCAGTTTCTTTCACTGTGCAAGTCCTTGTTTCCAGGGACCTGGAAGGACAGTGAGTGAATTCTCCTTGTGCTATATTGTGCTTAAAAAAAACATTTTTTCTAGGGACAGAAAACTGTAGGTAGGGAGAGTGTCAGTTTCTTTCACTGTGTAAGTCCTTGTTTCTAGGGACCTGGAAGGACAGTGAGTGAATTCTCCTTGTGCTATATTGTGCTTAAAAAAAACATTTTTTCTAGGGACAGAAAACTGTAGGTAGGGAGAGTGTCAGTTTCTTTCACTGTGCAAGTCCTTGTTTCTAGGGACCTGGAAGGACAGTGAGTGAATTCTCCTTGTGCTATATTGTGCTTAAAAAAAACATTTTTTCTAGGGACAGAAAACTGTAGGTAGGGAGAGTGTCAGTTTCTTTCACTGTGCAAGTCCTTGTTTCAAGGGACAGAGAAGGTTTTTTATTTTTTTTTCCATCTCCCTGCAGGCCATCTATTAGAATGTCCTGGAAGGCAAACAAGGAGAGGCAGACAGTCAGGAGGCAATAAAAGAGGGCAAGCAGGCTCTGTGTCTGGGGGCAACAGTGCTGTCGTGGACGCGGTGCATTGTCATCAGCACATGGCCATGGGACACGCTTGTCCTTCTTTTCCGCAGCTGGACATGTTGAGCCACATCATGCCGAAGACTTGGTAGAGTGGATGACCAAGCCCTCCTCCTCCTCCTCATCCTCTCTCACCCAGGCTCAGGGTACTGGCAAAGCAGCTGCCAAAGCGTCCTCTTCCCTGGTATCAATGTCAGACTCATCATCAGTCACTCCTTCCCTAGACCCACCATGTCCTCCTCCTGAGGAGTCCCCCCGAACTGTTTGAGCACAGTGTTGGGTACATGCTCCAGGAGGATGCCCAGCGTTTCGAAGGGTCTGATGATGAAACCCAGCTACAGGAAGGCAGTAGGGTGAGAGCAGACAGAGGGGATGCTCAAGAAGGACACCAATCTGGCAGTCATGTTCCAGCAGCTGCAGCATACTGCCAGATTGGCTCCAGTGATGAGGAGGGAGGGGATGATGAGGTCACTGACTCCACGTGGGTGCCTAATAGGAGAGAGGAGGAGGAGGATGAGGGAGGAGGCACATCTCCAACGAGACAGGATGCCCTTTGGTGGCCAGCGTAAGGGCAGTACACCGACGGAATCACACCGCAGAGCTCCGCCTGTGCAGGGCGCTGCCTCTGCCCGTCATTCAAAACGTTCCTTGGTGTGGGCCTTTTTGAGGCTAGTGCATCAGATCGCACAGCTGCTGTTTGCAACATATGTCTCAAGCGTATATCGCGTGGCCAAAACATCAGCCGCTTGGGTACCACATGCCTGACCAGACATATGTTGACCTGCCATGCAGCTCGTTGGCAAGCCTACCTCAAAGACCCACACCAAAGAACAAAGCGGACCTCTCCTTGCACCGCATCAGCTGGGATTTCCAACCCCACTATAACTTCAGTCCTCTCTGAAACATGCACTGAGAGGAATGAAGGTGTAGAATTAGGTGTGTCACAGCCAAGTACTTGCGGCCACTCTGCTAGCAGTACACCGACGTCCGATTCTAGCAAGCAAATTTCCCATGCCCCAGCTGCTGGACCATCGAAAGAAGTTCACTCCCAGCCATCCACATGCCCAGCGGTTGAATGCTAGCTTGGCTAAATTGCTAGCGCTTCAACTGCTGCCTTTTCAGTGGTAGACTCGGCCCCCTTCCGTGAGTTTGTGCAATGTGCGGTTCCTCAGTGGCAGGTTCCCAACGCCACTTTTTCTCACGGAAGGCTATTCCGGCTCTCTACCGGCATGTGGAAGGCAATGTCTTGGCCTCGCTGGACAGGGCGGTCAGCGGTAAGGTGCATATTACCGCTGACTCATGGTCCAGCAGGCATGGACAGGGACGTTACCTTTCTTTCCACGGGCCCATTGGGTCACTCTTTTGGCAGCTGGGAAGGATGCAGGACAAGGTGCAGTAGTGTTGGAGGTTGTCCCACCGCCACGCCTCCAAAATGCTACTACTGGTTGTGACACACCTCTCTCCTCCACCCCCTCCTCTTCTTCTTCCTCCATGGCCTCTTCCTGTGGTTTGTCCTATGAACCAGCGGTGCTCCGTAGCCGTTCACGGGGCTACGCAAGTACGCAGGCAAAAAGATGCCATGCCGTGCTTGCGCTGGTGTGTTTGGGGGACAGAAGCCACACTGGGGCAGAGGTCCTGTCTGCTCTGCAGGGCCAGGCCGAGAGGTGGTTGACGCCACGCCCAGCTTAAGCCAGGAATGGTGGTTTGCGACAATGGCACCAACCTCCTCTCCGCCCTCCGACAGGGACAACTGACCCATGTGCCCTGTGTGGCTCACGTCCTTAACCTGGTGGTGCAGCGGTTCTTGGGCAGGTACCCGGGCTTACAGGATGTCCTGAGGCAGGGCCAAGAAAGGTCTGTGTGCATTTCCGCAGATCTTATAATGCCAGTGCTCGCCCTGGCTGAGCTGCAAAAGGAGTTGAACCTGCCCAAGAACCGCCTTATATGTAACATGGCCCACCAGGTGGAACTCAACGTTGGCCATGCTGCAGCGGCTGCACACGCAGCAGAGGGCCATCAATGAGTACCTGTGCGACTACGGCACCAGGACAAGGGGTCAGGGGAGCTTGGTTTTTTTTCTCCACGCCAGTGGGGCATGATCAGGGATGCATGCACTGTCCCTGGCACCATTTGAGGAGGCCACGAGGATGGTGAACAGTGACAGTGCATGCATCAGTGACACTGTACCTCTTGTCACCTGTTGGAGCACACGATGCGTGAATAATGGACAGGGCACTTGAGGCAGAACAGAGGCAGGAAGAGGAGGACTTCCTTGCCTCTCAAGGGCCCCCTTTACCCAGACAGTGTTCCTTCTGTCCCACCCATCGCACAGGAAGAGGAAGAGGAGGAGGAGGAGGAGGAGGAGGATTGTGTCAGCATGGAGGTGGAGGCTGGCACTCAGCATCATCAGCAGCAGTCTTTTAGGGATGATTTACAGTCCCAAGAACCAGTGGACTTGTACGTGGGCTGGGAGGAGGTGACTGCGGATCATGGTCCTTAGTGACCCAGAGGACTCCGGAGCGAATGCCTCAGCAAACCTACGCTGCATGGCCTCCCTGATCCTGCAAAGTCTGCGGAAGGATCCTCGTATTCTTCGGATCAAGGAGAGGGACCATTACTGGCTGGCCACTCTCCTGATCCACGGTACAAGGGTAAGGTTGCGGACCTTATGTTACCGTCGCAGAGGGAGCAGAGGATGAGACAACTCCGGGAGGCCTTGCAGAAAGGTCTGTGCAACGGCGTTCCCAGAGACTGGGAGGTTACAAACTCCTGGTCCAGGACAACGAGTTGCTGAGGCTTCGGCCATCAAAGAAGGAGCGGTGGGAAGGTGGCCGTCTGACCGATGCGTTCAGACAATTCTTTAGTCCGCAGCCCCAAAGTATGATTGGTTCCAGCAACCATCGCCCAGCGTCTGATAAACATGGTGCAGGAATATCTAGGGGCAAGGTCAGACTTTGGACACCTTCCCCACCGAAAATCCTCTGGCTTACTGGGTCTTGAGGATGGATCACTGGCCAGAGCTGCACAGTATGCAATTGAGCTACTGGCCTGTCCTGCATCCAGCGTTCTTTCGGAACGCACATTCAGTGCTGCTGAGGATTTGTCACGGATCACAGGGTGCGCCTGTCCACCGACTCGGTTGATCGACTGACTTTCCATCAAGATGAACCAGTCTTGGATCACACCAGCTACCACACACCTGAGCTGATATAACAGACTAATTGATTTTAACATGTCACATCCCTTCAAGACTGATGCTGATGCTGAGTGCCTGTGCTGTTATGTTGACTGGCTATCCTCCTCCTCCGAGTCCTCAATGATACGATTGATGATGATAGCTTGGAAGATCATTTTTGTTTATGGGGTGCCGCCACCAGTGGCTAAGGCCCAATTTTTCAGCCACCTGTTTTACAGGGGGCGTGTAATTACAATTTTTTTTAGCAATAATTTGCCATAGGGCTCATTGCTGTGCTCCAAGTACAGTATCTGTGAGGGGTTGGAGTGTTGTGGCAACCAGTGCCTAAGGCCCAATTTTTCAGCCCCTGTTTAACAGGGGCGTGTCATTACAATTTTTGAAGCAATACTTTGCAACAGGGCTCATTGCTGTGCTCCAAGTACAGTATCTGTGAGGGGTTGTAGTGTTGTGCCACCAGTGCCTAAGGCCCAATTTTTTCAGCCCCTGTTCAACAGGGGCATGTAATTACAATTCTTGATCTAATAATTCACAGCAGGGCCCATTCCTGCACCCCCAAGAGTAACTCTGAGGGCTTACAGTGTTGTGTCAACACCACCACCAACCACCAAAGGCCCAATTTTTCAGCCCCTGTTCAAACAGGGGCATGCAATTACAATTCTTGATCTAATAATTCACAGCAGGGCCCATTGCTGCACCCACCAAGAGTAACTGTCAGGGCTTACAGTGTTGTGGCACCAGCACCACCATCAAAGGCCCAATTTTTACTACCACTGTTCAACAATTATATGTAATTACAATTCCTGATATAATAGTTGACAGCAGGGCGTTCCAGCACCAACCAAGAGTAACTGTGAGTGCTTACAGTGTTGTGCCAACACCAACAACTAAGGGGCCTATTTCTGCAGAGTATCTACGGCAGGTCCCTACTTTCAAACATCCAACTTACAAACGACTCCTACTTGCAAACGCAAGAAGGACAACAGGAAGTGAGAGGAAATCGACCCCTAGGAAGGAAATTCTCTCCTGTAAGAATAAATATGGGAGAAAGGTGTCTCCTCTGTACTGATGCTTTATCAGCAATCCTTGTTTCAAGAAAAACACCACATTTCAAAACCAGTTGTCATTGGGACGGAAAGTGAGGTGAAATGTTCTGAACAGGGGCACAGACAGCAAAACAAATGTTACAGGGGTGATAACCCTTACCTATGTTTTCCAAAAAGTTTAAAAATAGATTTTTGGGCTGGAGCTACACTTAAACAATGTACCTGTTCAAAATTACAAACAGATTCTACATAAGACAAACCTACAGTCCCTGTCTTGTATGCACCGCCTGTATACGGTCTGTTCAGAGTATATAGGGCCTTTTTTATTTTATGTGCGGGGTTCCCCTTAATATCCATACAAGACCCAAAGGGCTGGTAATGGGCTGGGGTAGGGGGGGGGGGGGGTCATGGGGTAGCTATGCCAATTTTTCTTAAAGATTTTCATCCATATTACCGGGACCAGACATTACATTAAAGCCGACAAGCAGTTTTAAATGGCTTTTTTTCCTTTAGAAGTGTCATTTTGTGCAGGGACAGTTCTAAACACGGGAAACACGTGGCACTTCACAGGCATACTTTAGACACCCCCCAGGTACGATATTTAAAGGAATATTTGACTTTTTTTTTTTCACTTATGCATCATTAAAATGACTGCTCCCGAAAAACGACCGTTTTTAAAACTTCTTTTTGCATTGATACATGTCCCCTGGTGCAGAACCCGGGTTCCCAAACCCTTTTTAGGACAATAACATGCATAATAGTTGTTATAATTAGCACTTTAGATTTCGAACGTTCGCATCCAGTGTATTTAATAGAGGGTTCTAATGTTCGTACGAACTTTCGGTCCGTTCGCGGGTTCTGGTGCGAACCGAACTCGGGGGTGTTCGGCTCATCACTACTGAGAATCATGAGTAGATTCTAGAGATGAAGCCCTTAAATCGGGCACTTTATCATAGAAGAGAATATTGGTGTTCGAAAGAGAATCCACGGGGTCCCCCCTCCCTGTGCCTTTAGTGCGTGTTGCAACTGCAAGTAATAAAAAAAGCATTGATTGCGGGGAGGTGAAATTGCTCCCTCAGTACTGAGAAGGGGATCAGCTCACCGCAGCAAATATATGCCTCATGCTCTTCGCTCCTTCTTGCTCACTCTTCTCTCCTTATCTCTCTCTTCTACTCTCTTCCTTTCTCACTCCTTCTCTCACTCTTCTCCTCCTCTCTCCTCCCACCTCCTTCTCCCTCTCTCTCTTTCTCCTTCTCGCTCTCTCTTCCTTCTCTCTCTCCCCTCCCCCTCTCTCTCCCCCCTCCTCTCTCTCCCCGTCCTCTCTCCCCCTCCTCACTCTCTCTCTCCCCCTCCTCTCTCTCTCTCTCCCCCTCTCTCTCCCCTCCTCCTCATCTCTCTCTCCCCCTCCTCCTCCTCTCTCTCTCCCCTCCCTCTCCCCTCCTCCTCTCTCTCCCCCTCCCTCCTCTCTCTCTCTTCCCCTCCTCTCTCTCTCCCCTCCTCTCTCTCTCCTCCTCTCTCTCTCCCCCTCCACTCTCTCTCTCTCTCCCCCTCCTCTCTCCTCCTCCTCTCTCTCCCCCTCCTCTCTCCCTCTCCTCTCTCTCCCCTCCTCTCTCTCCCCTCCCCCTCCTCTCTCTCCCCCACCGCTCTCTCTCCCCCCTCTCTCTCTCCCCCTCCTCTCTCTCTCTCTCCCCCTCCTCTCTCTCTCCCCTCCTCTCTCTCTCTCTCCCCCTCCTCTCTCTCTCTCCCCTCCTCTCTCTCTCCCCCTCCTCTCTCTCTCTCCCCCTCCTCTCTCTCTCTCTCCCCCTCCTCTCTCTCTCTCCCCCTCCTCTCTCCCCTCCTCTCTCTCTCTCCCCCCTCCTCTCTCTCTCCCCCCTCCTCCTCTCTCTCCCCCTCTCCTCTCTCTCTCCCCCTCTCCTCTCTCTCTCTCTCCCCTCCTCTCTCTCCCCTCCGCTCTCCTCTCTCTCTCTCTCTCCCCCTCCCCTCTCTCTCTCCCCCCCCTCTCTCTCTCTCTCCCCCTCCCCTCTCTCTCCCCCTCCTCCCCCTCTCTCTCCCCCTCCTCCCCCTCTCTCCCCCTCTCTCGTTTTCTCTTCCTTCTCTGTCTCTCTCTCTCTCTCTCTCTTAATCTCGCTCTTCCTCCCCCTCCTCTCTCCCCCTATCCTTCCCTCCTCTCTCCCTCTCTGTCTCTCTCTATTCCCCCTATCTCTCTCTCTCCATCCCCCATATCTCTCTCTCTCCCCCTCTCACTCTCTCCCCCTCTCACTCTCCCTTCCCTTCTTTCTACCTCCCTCCCCCCCCCCTCTCTCTCTCGCCCTCCCTCCTGTTTCTGAACTGCCACAAGGGACAAAATCAGGTCTCCTACCTTACCAGACAGGGCTGTGCTGTGTGACAGAGCTGTTTAAATCTCAGGAATTGATGGATGGAAATACAAACCGCCCCTACACATGTAATTCACTTGTGTATTTGTTTGCACGGAGTTCACTTTAAAACTTAGTTTACATTAGTGGCCATAGGAACAAGGAAAATGGGAGATAAATGACTCCTGTATCAGATTTTGCTTTAATATCGTTATCATAAATTGAGTTACAATCACTTGATTACCAACTAAATGTTCCTGGATTCCAGGGAATGTGCCAGATTCTGTTGTTCGAAAAATGCCGTCTCTGGCAGATTCCCATTGCTCTTTGCGCTCCTTTTATATTTATGTTTACACCATAAAAAATCACAAATGATACTTAGTAATAAAATGTATTCTATTGAGCTCTTTTTACAGCTATGGAGGTAATCCAATATAGCCCCAATGTAACCCCCATGTAGCCCCAATATAACCCCAATGTGACCCCAATGTAGCCCCAATGTGACCCCAATGTAGCCCCAATATAACCCCAATGTGACCCCAATGTAGCCCCAATGTAGCCCCAATGTGACCCCAATGTAGCCCCAATATAACCCCAATGTGACCCCAATGTGACCCCAATGTGACCCCAATGTGACCCCAATGTAGCCCCAATGTGACCCCAATTTAACCCCAATATAGCCCCAATATAGCTCCAATGTGACCCCAATGTGACCCCCAATGTGACCCCAATGTGACCCCAATGTGACCCCAATGTGACCCCAATATAGCCCCAATATAACCCCAATCAAACCCCAATGTAACCCCAATATTGGCCCAATTTAACCCAATGTAACCTTAATGTAAAACTGTCATTGGGGGGTGGAGCTAGGAATCAGAAAGTACAGGGTCTGGAGGAGGACTAGAGGAGGGCTGGAGTCAACTGAATGCTGACACCAGGGGAAGCGAAGAAGAGGAGGTGCTGCGGCTGCACAGAGAGGTGCAGGATCTGTAGAAGGTCATCTGTCCTCCTCTCTGCTGCTGGGAAGAAGCTGGGAAGCAGTGCAGGGTCTGGAGGAGATCCAGAGAAGGGCTGAAGTCAGCTGCCGAGTCTGCTGAATGCTGAGACTAGGGGATAAGGAGACGAGGGGGGCTGCAGCTGCACAGATAGGCACAGGATCTGTAGGAGGAGTTCTGTTTTCTCTGCTGCTTTGAAGAAGACGGGGGTGGAGCTGGGAAGCAGAAAGTGCAGGGTCTGGAGAAGGACCAGAGGAGGGCTGGAGTCAGCTTCTGGAGTCTGCTGAATACTGATACCAGGGGAGGAAGAGACGAGGGGGTGCTGCAGCTTCACAGAGAGGCGCAGGATCTGTAGAAGGAGTTCTTTTGTCCTCTCTGCTGTAGACTGCTGAGACAAGGTGGGGCGGAGACGAGGGGGGTGCTGCAGCTGCACAGAGAGGTGCAGGATCTGTAGGAGGAGGTCTGTCCTCCTCTCTGCTGTAGACTGCTGAGACAAGGTGGGGCGGAGACGAGGGGGGTGCTGCAGCTGCACAGAGAGGGGCAGGATCTGTAGGAGGAGGTCTGTCCTCCTCTCTGCTGCCAACTGCAGAGACAAGGTGAGGGCGGAGAGGAGGGGGGTTTCCCACAGCTGCAGGAGAGGTCCAAGGACCACATGAAATGGCCTGGCGGGCCTGATGTGCCCTAGAGCCTAGACTGTTTATAGAGCCAGCGTGGATGGACTGTTGCTGTGTGCCTGGCTGCCTTGCACTGACTTAGGAAAGAACCTGTTTAATCCACAGTGGCCCTTATAGGGTTGGCTCTACAAGTAAAAAAGGTTAGTGTTCCTAACTTTTTTCATTTCCTAAAGCTGGTATGAAATCTTTTCTTTCTTCTTATGTCGGTTCCATCCTCTATTACAGCGTACGCAGTCAGAGATCTCAGTTTTGACCACCTATGGTCCTCCAAGCTGTCACCAAGCTCCAGCTCCCAGCATGCCCTGCGGCGGGTATTCAAACTTGCAGTTCCCTATCAGTTTGAGGTCTGCCGCCTGCCTGTGACTGCACTGATCGCGCCACCATTCGGTGCATAACAATGGTCTACGTAACGTTCAGCTGCTCCAGAGCTAATACAAAATTTATGACTGTCCCCTGTATAAGCTACAACCAATAACTTCCCCGAGTCCTGACTTCCAAATGGGAACATCATGCGGCTGTGATTTTTATGGAGACACAGATTGCCTAGAGAGGCATCTTTTGAAGTCTTGTGGACGCAGTTTAATTACTGTACCGTCAGCACTACAAGTTCTGCAGGCGATATTAATTTTCAAGTCATGAAATTCCATTTCATACACAAAAGCTTTAGAGCCTTTTATTTGCTAAGCCTTTGTGAAGTCTCTGGGAGATGCGGAAAGAAGACTTGCCAAAAGTCACACATTAAACAGGAGGATGCCGGAGGCCACGCCCCTTACTTGTCCAAACCCCTCCCAGATTAAGCTCTACCCCATCGGCTGGTTTCTTGGGGGGGGGGAGCTACATTTTTCTTTTTCGTACATCACGGGACACAGAGCGACTTAGTCATTACTAATGGGTTATATAGTTTACCTTCAGGTGTTGGCACTGGCCAATTCCAAACCGGAAGTACCCTCCCCTATATAAGCCCCTCCCACCCGGGAGCACCTCAGTTTTTTGCCAGTGTCTAAGGTGTTGGCCAAAGAGTAACATGTGTTTTCACTGGGCTTGCGTACAGGTTCTTTTGGGCCTTAGTAAGCTGTTCCGGATCCCACCAAAAAAAGCTTCATAGCTAAACGGTCGGTACCCGGGCCTTGCAGCAGAAGAGCAAGGTTTTGCCTGTAATGCTTCTCTTAGGAGGGCTGGACCCTGGGATCCAGAGCTCTGGTCATACCCACGACCAAGACGCTGTCTGTGCAGGGTGCTATACAGGTCCAGGGGAGTGGAATCCTTGGGAACCCGGTCCCTGAAGGTTTAATTACAATGCCTGCCGTGATAGGTGAAGTTTGGACTTTTGTGGACCAAACAAAGTCCTGCGGCGGGGATCAGGTAAGTGGGGGCCCTCAGGAACTTGGTTCTATTGGGGGACCCCCAAGCCTAATTTGTCTTTCTGTCTGTTACCTAACGGTATTCCCGCTAAATATCTGTGTTTGCCTATAACTACTGAAAATGTAAAATTTTAATAGTAGTCAAGAAAAAAAAAAAACAGGGACCGCGGTACCTGTGTTAAACCACTAGAGGCCGCTGTAGTCCATTTTTCTTGTAAATGTGGATCTTTGGTTTTCTCAACTCAAAAGATCCAGGCAGCTGGTAAGTTTCTCTGAGGGAATCCACTTCCTCTGCCCTGTTGCTGCGTTCATCCACCGCACAGGCCCTCCGGCAAAAAGGGCCCTGGCTCCTAGTCCTCTGTTGGTTTTCGAAAAGGGCGCCATTGGCGCACGGGCGCGCGCGCGGGCGCGTGCACGCGCCTCCTATGAAAAAAAAGGGGCGGGGCGGGTGGATGACGCTCGATGCGCGCCGCGGCGCTTCTGCGCATGTGCGGGCGTCCCAGCATGGTTAAAAGACACAGTACAAGTGTCAGCTGCATGCAAACAGAGCTAGCAACAAACAGTGGCACACAGAGGCGGTTGATGCAGGCATCCCCATAGAAAGGCACTTTAGTGGACACCAGCTGGTATATAGCAGCACCTGTGTTAGACTATTACCAGCAAAAATTGGTGTATGACGACGGGAATACCTCAGCTTTGTGCTTAAAGGATATGTCGTCCAGACGCTCCGGAAATAAATCTTCCAGGAAGCCAAAGGGGTCTCCATCGGGCTCTGAGGATATTGGGCATGCTTGCACTGCACCAATCTCCCCTGAGAATGCAGAGGTCAGTAGCCGTAGAAACCCCGCAGGAATGTCTGGTGCTGCGGCTGTCCCCAGTCCACCTGCTCCTGTATATATAACAGAGGAGGTTTTATCCTCAACTCTGGGAGGATTGGAAGAGAGATTAACAGCATTGATCGCTGCTTCCCTGTCACAGGAAAAGCGCGTCCGATCTCCGTCTCCTCCTTCAGAGTGCCTGTTAGTGGAGGAACAGCCCCACACAGAGATCGACCTACCTGAAGGGGATCAGGATGAGGTTGATTCACTTATAGAGGAATCAACAGTGGAAGAACCTTTCTCAGCTTCTCAGGCTGAAAGATTATGGGTTCAGTCTCTGACTAACATGGTCCGATCAGCATTTAAAATGCCTCTGGCGGAACCACCATCCACTACGGTTTCCTCGCTGGGGTCGCTAAAAGCTCCCCAGGCGGTCTGTTCCTTCCCAATCCACCCTTTATTAGAAGGGCTTATTTACCAGGATTGGGAGCATCCTGATAAAATATTTGCTCCCCCCAAGAGATTTCCGGTGATCTATCCCATGGAGGATAAGTTCATAAGAAAATGGAGGGTCCCTATAGTGGACGCAGCCATCTCTTCTGTTAACAAATCACTGACATGTCCAGTAGATAATGTTCCAATGTTCAAAGACCCAATAGATAAAAAATTGGAGTCTTTACTAAAATCTGCTTTCTCTACAGCAAGTATGGTGACACAACCTGCGGTAGCAGCGATTGGAGTCTGCCAAGCAGTTAAAGATCAGTTGAAACAAGTCTTAAGGGACTTACCAGATCAGCAGGCTCATGCCCTAGCTGACCTGCCTAGAGCCTTGTGTTTTGCGGTGGACGCCATAAAGGATACAATCCAACAGGCCTCCCGCTTTACGCTGTCTATAGTACATATGCGTAGGCTTTTGTGGCTCAAAAACTGGTCTGCTGAAGCTCCCTGTAAAAGACTGCTGGTTAGCTTCCCATTTCATGGAGAACGCTTATTTGGAGAAGATCTGGACAAATATATCCAGAAAATTTCTGCCGGTAAAAGTTCACTCTTACCGGTTAAGAACAAGGGTAGAAGTCCTTCTTTTAAGAGGCCTACCTCTCCAGTCCCGGGCACATCGGCTGTGAAGCAGTTCCGACGGCCTCCGCGGTCAAATTCAGGGGGCAGAAATCAGGGACAATCACAGGGTAACAAGAAGCCCTGGATCAAGAGAGGTACAAAACCTCCCCCTAAGGCATGAAGTATTGCCCCCGCTCAATCGGGTGGGGGGAAGACTTCAGTTGTTCACAGAGACCTGGCGGGACACCATCAGAGACAGATGGGTGCTCTCCGCAGTAAGTCTGGGATACAAGCTGGAGTTAAAAGGCACTCCTCCTGCCCAATTTATGAGGTCAAACGTGCCAAGAGATCCCCAAAAGAGAGGATCCCTCCTTCTGGCACTAGAACAACTATTGCTCCAAGGGGTAATCATGAAGGTTCCCCTGGAAGAAAGCGGATTCGGGTTTTACTCGAACCTTTTCACAGTCCCCAAACCAAATGGGGACGTGAGGCCCATATTAAATCTAAAAGGGCTAAACAAGTTCCTAAATATCAGGACCTTTCGGATGGAGTCGATCCGATCAGTGGCCACCGCCCTACAAGGGCAGGAATGGCTAGCCTCGATCGACATAAGGGATGCTTATCTGCATATTCCCATCTTTCCGGCCCATCAGAAATTTCTACGCTTTGCAGTAGAAGGGCGCCATTTTCAGTTCAGAGCCTTACCTTTCGGTCTGGCCACAGCACCACGAGTGTTCACAAAAATTCTGGCCCCATTATTGGCCAATCTAAGAACACAGGGTGTAACGATAATGGCATATCTAGACGACCTGCTACTAATAGACCACTCAGTGGAAAAGCTGGAAGTAGCTATTCACAAGACAATCGAGTATCTGGAATATCACGGTTGGATTATCAACCGGGACAAGTCAGCTCTAAGACCAGTCAAAAGTCTGGAATACTTAGGGCTAAGGCTGGATTCAAATCAGAGAAAGATTTTCTTACCTCCAGAGAAGGTGTCGTCTTTAAGAAATTTGACCCACTTAGTGGGTACAAAAAGAAAACCATCCATACGTCTCTGCATGAGGCTGCTGGGAAAGATGGTGGCTTCATTCGAAGCGGTACCCTACGGTCAATTCCATTCAAGGAATTTGCAAAGGGCCATAATGTCAGCCTGGAACAAAAAAGTTCAGGCTTTAGACTTACCAATGTCCCTGTCCCCTTCCGTTCGCAAGAGCCTCCATTGGTGGTTGGTGCCCCAGAATCTGGAAAGAGGGAAACCCTTCAGTCCGGTTTCTTGGAAGGTGGTCACTACAGATGCCAGCCTCATCGGCTGGGGGGCAGTGCTGGAGCAATGGTCTCTCCAGGGCAGGTGGTCAGAAGCAGAAAAGGCCCTGCCCATCAATCTCTTAGAGATACGAGCAGCCCGGTATGCCCTAGTAGCATGGACATCCAAACTCCAGGGGTCCCCTGTCAGAATTCAATCAGACAATGCCACGGCAGTGGCATATATCAATCATCAGGGTGGCACCAAAAGTCGTGCAGCCCAGAAGGAAGCAAATTGCATCCTGGAGTGGGCAGAAAGATATGTCCCAGCCATATCTGCGGTTTTCATCCCAGGAGTGGAAAATTGGAGAGCGGACTTTCTAAGTCGCCAACAATTATGCCCGGGGGAATGGTCTCTTCACCCCGAGGTTTTCCAGGCAATATGCCAGCGGTGGGGAACACCGGATGTAGATCTGCTAGCATCCAGATTCAACGCAAAGGTGGACAGGTTTGTGTCTCGCACAAGGGATCCCCTAGCTTGCGGCTCGGATGCCCTAGTGTTCCCTTGGGATCGGTTCAAGCTGATATATGCATTCCCACCGCCACAATTGTTACCGCGATTACTCCGCAGAATCAGGGTAGAAAAGAAACCAGTGATTCTGGTGGCTCCAGCGTGGCCCCGAAGGGCATGGTACGCGGAGATGGTAAAAATGTCAGTGAGGAGTCCTTGGACCCTCCCACTTCGTCCGGACCTGCTTTCGCAGGGACCGATATACCACCCTTCCTTACCAGCCCTAGGTTTGACGGCCTGGCTATTGAAGCCCACATTCTGAAAAAGAGAGGGCTCTCTAATTCTGTGGTATCTACCATGATCAATGCCAGGAAACCGGTATCCAGGCAGATCTATTATAGGATCTGGAAAGCGTACATTACGTGGTGTGAGACCAAGAAATGGCATCCACGTAAGTACATGATAGGGAGGATTCTGGACTTCCTACAGTGGGCTGTAGATAGGAAACTGGCCTTGAGTACTATCAAGGGTCAGATTTCGGCCTTGGCTTCGCATTCACTAGTCAAAGCCTTTATACAAGGAGTGATGCGTATTAGCCCTCCGGTTAGTCTTCCCATATGTCCTTGGGACTTAAACCTGGTTCTGTCGGTTCTACAGAAACAACCGTTTGAACCATTACAACACATTTCCTTGGTTCTTCTCACCAGGAAATTGGTTTTCTTAGTAGCCATTTGTTCGGCTAAAAGAGTGTCGGAATTAGCAGCTATGTCCTGTAAGGAGCCATATCTGGTTGTCCATAAGGACAGAGTAGTATTACGTCCTCATCCAGCCTTTCTTCCTAAGGTGGTATCGAGGTTTCATTTGAACCAAGATGTGGTTCTTCCTTCTTTTTTCCCCAAACCTAGCTCAGTAGAGGAAAAGTTATTACATTCTTTGGATGTGGTAAGAGCAGTTAAAGCTTATCTAAAAGCCACTGCTCAGATTCGCAGAACGGATTCTTTGTTTGTTCTGCCGGAAGGCCCCAGAAGGGGTCAGGCAGCATCAAAATCTACTTTAGCCAAGTGGATTCGACAGGTCATAATACAAGCCTATGGCTTGAGAAGGAGACCGCCTCCGTTCAAAGTTAGGGCGCACTCCACAAGAGCGGTTGGAACTTCATGGGCAGTGCATCACCAGGCCTCCCTGGCTCAAGTATGTAAGGCCGCAACATGGTCTTCGGTACACACGTTTACTAGATTCTATCAGGTAGACGTTAGAAGTCAGGAGGATGTCGCCTTTGGGCGCAGTGTGTTGCAGGCCGCAAAAGATCCTCATGCCTGATGGCGCCCAGCTTATGTACCCCCCCCTCATTTGGCATTGCTTTGGGACGTCCCATTAGTAATGACTAAGTCGCTCTGTGTCCCGTGATGTACGAAAAAGAAAAAGGGATTTTTATAACAGCTTGCCTGTAAAATCCTTTTCTTGGAGTACATCACGGGACACAGAGCTCCCACCCCTCTTTTTGGGACACTTATTGCTTGGCTACAAAACTGAGGTGCTCCCGGGTGGGAGGGGCTTATATAGGGGAGGGTACTTCCGGTTTGGAATTGGCCAGTGCCAACACCTGAAGGTAAACTATATAACCCATTAGTAATGACTAAGTCGCTCTGTGTCCCGTGATGTACTCCAAGAAAAGGATTTTACAGGCAAGCTGTTATAAAAATCCCTTTATAATGGAGCTTATCAAAGTGTCTGGAAGTGTTGGATTGTGAAGCTTCTTCATCTGGGGACACTTAAAAGGGATGAGAAGCCACACAGCCCAGGAGTAGAGAAGGCCAAGAGCAGCTTCAGCCCAATCCCTCCCGACGCATTTCGCCCCACCCACACGCCTTAGTCATAGGGGCCTTTTGGAGCTTTCTCTTCTATTAGTAGTTAGTCATGGGCAGTGTTGGTCATCTTACTTTAAAAAAGTAATTAGTTACAGTTACAAATAGGGTTGTTCCGATACCACTTTTTTAAGACCGAGTACAAGTACCGATACTTTTTTTCAAGTACTCGCCGATACCGAATACCGATACTTTTTTTTAATCTCATGTGTCAGTATTTTTTTACCAATTTTTTTTTTTTTTTACAATGCTTTATTTATTTAAAGGGGGGGGGGGGGGGTGGACAGTATCAGTGTGTGCGTTTTTCTTTTATTTATTATTTTTTACAATTAATTTTTATTTTATTCTTTTTTTTTATCAGCCCTGTTGGGGGGCTTTGGGGGGGGAGGGAAGAGAAAGAGAGAAGCGGACTCGGAGAAACTACTTTTAAATATATACAGCGGTGATCGGTGCTGGTAACTTCCCCCACCGCACTGATCACCGCTGAGCACAAGTATCGGGTGAAGCATCGGGAGCATTTGCCCGAGTACAAGTACTCAGGCAAATGCTCGGTATCGGTGCCGATACCGATACTAGTATCGGTATCGGGACATCCCTAGTTACAAATTACTTCTCCCAAAAAGTAATTGCGTTAGTAACTCAGTTACTACATTGAAAAAGTAATTAGTTACTCAGCAAAGTAACTGTGACTTAACTAACTTTATAGTCTTGTATTGGATAAAATAACATGGATATAAATATAGCACATATTAATTGAACACTAAAAATGCACACAGTTGGCAATGATTGTGGTATAGTAAGAAGAGCAGCAATGATACCACTGTAGAGTCAGAAATGGAAAGGGTTAACATCGATCCATAGTAAAGTATGGGTCCCCAGGGAAAATCTTTCAATTACAACAAGGTAACCACCGAATGCAGGTGGAGTGGAGAGATGTGATGGGATGGGATGGCTCTGGTGTACCTGTAATGAAGGATGTCGCGGCTGATCTGCGGGGTGTAGAGCGTGATGCTGGAGTCCCGAGAAATGCCGGTGTCACTTCAAGAAGCGGCAGGCGGACTGCACCAGGGTAACAACCTCTGAAAGAACCGGTGGATGTGTCCGCTCCTATGCCGGGAGCTCCGTGGCTGCTGGTGGGTGGGCGGCTCGGCGGAAGAATGGAGAGCGATGAACAAACCAATAGGAAGCCGGGCGCGCTTGAATGACGTCAGCGCCGGCCAAATTAGATGGAAGCAGTGTTCCGACGAATGGGGACCCAGGCGCACTGGTGTAGCATCAGAAATGGCGTGGATGTTGTCCAGGCAATGAGGATAATGGATGGAAATGGGACTCAAAATCTAGTGGCGGTAGATGTAATTGCGGTAACGCCGGCAAAGTAATGGGAACGGCGTTACCATGAGGGGAAGAGTAATCGGTTAGATTACTCGTTACCCTCTAAAGTAACTGCGTTAAGTAACGCCGTTTACTTTAACGCAGTTACTGCCATCACTGGTCATAGGTAGGTTACTTAAGTCATAGTATATCTAGTAGTAGTTGGTCACATTCAAATGGACTTGTTCTGTAATGTTGAAGACGTTTCGTATTTTATGCAAGCCACTTCTTCAGTTCTAATGGGTATCAGGAGGTAGCAAAGACCCCCTAATCCATTCACCATGGAATGTGCCGATGTTGCTTGCCTAAGAACAGGATGGGAGGTGTGGAAATTGCAGAATCCCCCTGTTCTAGTTCCATAATCCTATCGTTGGTGTCATACAGTCTGGATAGGTGTAGATCCTTCTATTTACATGGCTGAAGGTACGAATTGTCAAAACACCGGGCTAGAGATAGTAAAATGGCATTATATGTGGAAAACAGATGGTGTTGATGGAGCCCGCCCTTGCTTAATAGTGGTTCTTCCAGTTTGACATAGATGGTCTATTTCATACCTCTTGTTGCCATCCATACTTTCAGCATTGTTAAAGACCCCTTATTAATCCAACCATGCAATGTGTAGATGTTGATTGTCCAAGAATATGGTGGGAAGTGTGAAAGTTGTGACCTAAGTAACCGGTTCATGACTACCTACTATTAGAAGAGAAACCTCCCAGATGTCCCCATAACTAAGCCTTATGGGTGGAGCAAAACGCACAAGTGGAGGAATTTGTCAGAAGCTGGTCTTATCCTTCTTCTCTACACCTGGGCTGTGTTTCTTGGAGTGTGTGGGGTTTCTCATCTCCCTTTTTAGGCGTCTCCAGATGAAGAAGCTTCACAATCCATAAACCTATCCTTGGTGTCATGCAGTCTGCATAGGTGTTACTCCTTCTATTTGCATGGCTGAAGGTATGAATTGTCAAAACACCGGGGTAGAGATACTAAAAAGGAATTCTATGTGAAAGATCGGTGGTGTTGATGCTTCCCACCCATGATTAGTGGTTGTTTGAGATAAAAAAAGATGACCTATTTCATGCCTCTGGCCATCCATACCTTCAGCCTTGTTAAAGACCCCTTAATCCAACCATGGAATGTGTAGAAGCTGATTGTCCTAAAATACGGTGGGAGGTGTGAAAGTTGTTGTAACAAAACCCCCAAGTATGAGAGGGGTTAAAGCCGTTTAGGACATTCCCTTTCCGAACTCCAAGGCAGCTACCGACACTCCAGTCAGGCGAACCAGACCCATAGGAATAAGTCTCCCTCAATAACGAGACGAAGCTCTGTCTTGAGGTTTAAGCAGGACTGACAATCTTTATTGAAAATACTACAAGTTTTATACACAGTCAAAAGAGGAGGTTCTTACATTCTGCTCATATTACTCTGAAAATACACCTGTGACCAGACCTAATTAACATGGGCTAATTACCTAATCAGTTTAAGCAGCCTGGCTGTCTCAGAGTTTCCTAGCCTGGCTGTCTCCTAAACTCCAATACACATCATCACAGGACTCCTTCATACAATACAGGGTCAATTAGCCCAATCCAGAAAGAAAAGATCCTTAGAAGTTAGCCTGGACTCAATTTACATTACAACAGGCAGACAGGTGGCTGAAGTTGAACACATCAGCCTCTTTCAATTAACATGTTGGGTTCAGAATCAAACAACCAGTAAATAGTCTTTTACACATATCATGGGAGATATTGTGGATAAATATTACTGTCCTGTTTTAAGTAGTCCGAGATATATTTTCTCAGTTACCCTATGCCCCTAATGGACATAGGGTGATTTAGACATAAGAGGTGCATGGGGAGCTGAAGCAAGGGTATCTCATACTTTCCAAGAGATTCTGGGTTCCACGGGCCCTCCTGTTACAGTTGTGATAACCCCTTTGTTCCTATTTCTATAATCCTATCCTTGGTGTCATGCAGTCTGCATAGGTGTTACTCCTTCTATTCACATGGATGAAGGTTTGAATTGTCAAAACACCGGGGTAGAGATGCTAAAACAGCATTATATGTGGAAGACTGATGGTGTTGATGGTGCCCACCCATGATTAACAGTGGTTGTTCCAGTTTGACATAGAAGGCCTCTTTCATGCCTTTAGCCGTATTATAAGCACCTTAATTCAACCATGGAATCGTAGAATAGGGTGGGAGGTGTGAAAACTGGGGAACCCCCCATTCCAGATACATCATCCCATCCTTGGTGTCCCAAAGGCTTCATAGGTATTTTCATTCTTTGATTTACACTGATGAAGGTGAAATTTGATGACACTTTCCACCTTTAGCCATTTAACTCGAGGAATTAACACCTGTGCAGACTTCCTGACACCAAGGATGGGGTTATGTAACTAGAACGGTGGCGAGGGGATTTCTACATTTTTTAACCCCCCCCCCCTGTTCTAGTTCCATCATCCCATCTTTGGTTTCATACAGTCTGGATAGGTGTTAATCCTCATATTCACATGGCTGAAGGTATGAATTGTCAAAACACCGGGGTAGAGATACTAAAAAGGAATTCTATGTGAAAGATCGGTGGTGTTGATGGTTCCCACCCATGATTAGTGGTTGTTTGAGATGAAATAGATGGCCTGCTTCATGCCTCTGGCCATCCATACCTTCAGCCTTGTGAAAGACCCCTTAATCCAACCATGGAATGTGTAGAAGCTGATTGTCCTAAAATATGGTGGGAGGTGTGAAAGTTGTGATACCCCCTTTGTTACTATTTCCATAATCCAATCCTTGGTGTCATACAGTCTGCATAGGTGTTACTCCTTCTATTCGCATGGCTGAAGGTTTGAATTGTCAAAACACCGGGGTAGAGATGCTAAAACGGTATTATATGTGGAAGACTGATGGTGTTGATGGTGCCCACCCATGATTAACAGTGGTTGTTCCAGTTTGACATAGATGGCCTCTTTCATGCCTTTAGCCGTATTATAAGCACCTTAATTCAACCATGGAATCATAGAATAGGATGGGAGGTGTGAAAACTGGGGAACCCCCCATTCCAGATACATCATCCCATCCTTGGTGTCTCAAAGGCTTCATAGGTATTCATTCTTTGATGAACACTGATGAAGGTGAGATTTGATGACACTTTACACCTTCAGCCATGTAACTCGAGGAATTAACACCTGTGCAGACTTCCTGACACCACATTTTTTAACCCCCCCCCCCCCCCCCGTTCTAGTTCCATCATCCCATCTTTGGTTTCATACAGTCTAGATAGGTGTTAATCCTCATATTTATTTACATGGCCAAAAGTCTGAATTGTCAAAAAACCGGGGTAGAGATACTAAAAAGGAATCCCCCCCCCATTCTAGTAACATCATCCCATACGTTTCGTTGTGGTGTCTGCACAGGTCTTAATCTTAATCTAATCATTTTGATTCATTTTTTTTTTTAAACGGAACAGTGTGAAAGCCGCTATAATAGGCCATAATTGGGTTCTAGCTAGATTTGCGCTGGAACGCGCCTCTGCGCCCATATTGGTGGGATCCCCCCCTCCGAACGCCGCGGGCGCGGTCTTTATCGCAGGCCGCTGAGACCGCTCTCGTCTTTACAGGAATTTTCTGGTTGCAGAATGTGTTCGCTGTCATGTTATCAACAATTCCTGCCGCGGCGTCTCCCTGTGTATCTGTGTACGGCTCCTACCAGCAGAATTTTCTGCAATCTTGCGCCTTGTACAAACGGAATGCCGGATGGCAATTCATTATACGGCGAGAAAGCGGGGTGACACATCCTTTGGCTGTCAAGTTAAGATTTCATGTACAACGGAATCGTCTGGATGTAATATTCATCGGCGGCGTGCAAAGGTGACCTCCCCGAATAATAACACGCTTTCCTCCCCGCACTGACTCCGGAAATTTTGAAGTTCTGGACGATGTTCAGCTAATAGGTTGCCAGGCGAAGATTTTTATAGCACGTTTTTTTATACTTGCGTTTCAACATGTAATTAAAGAGGACCAGTTAGCGTCTCGCCTACCTGCGAAAATGCACCGCGCCGGGGGCGCCTTCGCCTTGATGTTCCACCTACTCAGCAGGGGGGGGGGCTGTAAAGTTACCGACTCCGCTATGCAAATCAGGCCAATTAAGACGAAATTGCCCTTTGTGCTGATTAGAGGGCTGCGGAGGTGAGCGCGGTTATGCCGTTGGCGTCAACACCTGAGTGCCAGCATGAGTTGGTGGCATTTGCATACATTTAACCTGGTCTTTAAACCGCACCCCCCCCCTCCTCCTGGGTAGAGAAGGGGGTGAAGACGCACCAGGCTTTGCTGCAGTCTACAGTTCACTTGGTGCCGTGTATTCTGCATGGTATTCGGACTGACTGGTTCTCTTTTAAGGCTTCATGTACAAAGGACGTTTGAAAACCTCTTCTGAATGCTGGAAACTGACAGCTAGTAACAGGCGTTTAAAAATGTACATTTTTGCTGCATTTACATGCCGCGTTTAAAAGCATTTTTGACAGATAACAGATTTTACAGATCAGTAGACCCTCCCAAATGCCTACAATCATAGGCGTGCGCAAGGGGCGTGCCAGGTGTGCCTGGGCACACCCTAATCTTAGGGTTGGCAACCCATCAATGGCGATCTTCCCAGTGATCATGGGCAGGTGACAGTTAAACTGCAATCCTTCCTTGCTGACCCCAAGAACCTGGACAGGAGGTGGAATTTAGTGGAACCAATCTTTATTTTCCTCCTGCAGCAGCTGAAAGTATGCTTCTCCTCCTCTCCCTCTTGCCGACATTCAGCTGTCACAGGAGGAAAATGCCAATGCAATACAATATATGCCGCACCCTGTCCCTGTTCTTTCTGCTGCCTGGGTCCCCCTGTGAGCTCCCTTGCTCCACCCTCCCCCATAGCTTCAGGATGGAGAGCTGGGAAAAGGCTGGTAAATATCTCACACACGCATGTATGTTGGAACTTTGAGGTGCACACCCTAATGGCACACCTATGCCTACAATGCAGGAAAAAAGCCTCCCTATCTCTCTCCCTCCCCCTCTCTCTCTCTCTCCCTCCCCCCTCTCTCTCTCTCCCCCCTCTCTCTCTTTCTCTCCCTCCCTCCCTCTCTCTCCCCCCTCTCTCTCTCTCTCTCTCTCCCCCTCCCTCTCTCTCCCCCTCCCTCCCTCTCTCCCTAGCTCCCTCTCTCTCCCCTCTCTCTCTCTCTCTCTCCCTCCCTCCCCCTCACCCTCCCTCTCCCTCTCTTCTTCTCTCTCTCTTCCCTCCATCCCCCTCTCTCCCCCTCCTTCCCCCTCCTCTCTCTCCCCTTGTGCGCTCTCTCCCCTCTACCCCCCTCTCTCTCTCCTCCCTCCTCTCTCTTCTCCCTCCTCTCTCTTCCCCCTCTCTCTCTCTCTCTCTTCCCCTCCCCTCTCTCTTCCCCCTCTCCCCTCCCCCTCCCTCCTCTCTCCCCCCTCTCTCTCTTCCCCCTCCCCCTCTCTCTCTCTTCCCCCTCCCCCTCTCTCTCTCTTCCCCCTCTCTCTTTCCCCCTCTCTCTCTCTTCCCCCTCTCACTCTTCCCCCTCTCACTCTTCCCCCTCTCTCTTTCCCCCATCTCTCTCTTTCCCCCCCCTCTCTCTTCCCCCTCTCTCTTCCCCCCTCTCTCTTCCCCCCTCTCTCTTCCCCCTCTTCCCCCTCCCCCTCTTCCCCCTCCCCCTCTTCCCCCCTCTCTCTTCCCCCTCCCCCTCTCTCTTCCCCCTCCCCCTCTCTCTCTTCCCCCTCTCTCTCTCTTCCCCCTCTCCCCTCCCCCTCTCTTTTTTAACATTGCAAATGGTCAGAAATTATTCCCCATTGAAAACGCCTGTAAACTAAAACACTTATAAACGGCAGTTACATTGTTCAGACACGTTTACATGCTGTTACAAGCATTTGGCTTTTCAAATGCCCCTAACTACCGTCCTGAACGCAATTTTTTTTCTTCTAAACTCCTATAAACGCCTGAGTGTACACCAGTGGTGGCAGGTGCTCCATCGGTTGGGGGGGGCGGCAAAATGTTTTGCGCAAGTGGTTGTAAACCTCAGATGTGAAATATGAACAAAGCATATCCCTCTATAGTGTGTACTTGTCTCAGTCCAGAGCACTAAGTGTTATTTCTGTCTGCTGCCTCCTTCCTCTGCCATCTATATGAGTCACTTCTGACAAGTTTTCCTGACACCAAGAGATACAAGGTGACATGGGAGGGATCTCCAGCACACAGTCTGTGATTGACAGCCCCAGCTCTGTACCTGTGTGCTGTTTAGAGGTGGGCGTGTCTCTTACCTCCAATCAGCTCTCACTGAGCTCTGCAGAGTGTAACTTCAGCTTCCTGCCCCCTGCTTTCTGAAAGCTCAGACAAGCTGTATAAATTCTGCACTCTTTATGGCTGTAGAGGAGAAAAGACTGCAGATAAACTGGTACAACTTCATGTGGAGGATTTATTTAATCTCTGTGTATCACCTGAGCCCAGTCACGTCACGTCTACAAAAGGGCAGCACATTTTTTTTCGTGTGGTAGGGGAAAGTGCGCAACTTTGCACGCATTCCCGCATCGCACCTGGTGTGAATAAATCCTGAAGGTTTAGCAGAATAGCCCCATGAGTTTGTTTCATTCTCATTCCATTTATTATTATTATTATTATTATTATTATTATTATACAAGATTTATATAGCGCCAACAGTTTACGCCGCACTTTACAACATGGGGGTAGACATTAAAAAAACAATACACATTAATACAGTAGGAATCAGAGGGCCCTGCTCTTTGGAGCTTACAATCTAAGATAAAGCTGATTGAGAAAGGCAAAAAGTGGTAAACTGTACTGACCAATCAGAACTCTTTGGTGATCTGACCTCCGTCAACTGACACAGGTTGCTATGGGTCATTCCATGTTGCTCCCCAGCTTTCCTATCGCCCCCTTCGGCCCCCACCCCGCTGCTTTATTGAATGAGCCCCCACCGATGAGAAATTCAAAAGACGTTTCGGCGACCCTTTCATTTTCCAAAACCTCAGAAATGTTAATTGTTCCTTTTGAATCCCCCCGCCCGCCGCGCGTTTCGTCTTTTCTATTTATACAGGAGAGAGCCATTGCCGTCCCTGTAATTATTGGACCTTCCGCGGCACGTGGGCTGTAAATTGCATCTGGTGCGCCGTACGCATTCCCGGTGTAAGATGAAGACTTATTCCATCCCTCTCTCTCTCTCTCTCTCTCTCTCTCTCTCTGAGGACGTCACCCTTAAATAAATATATTAAAGGGATTCTGCCAGAGTTGGGGGCTGGAATGAATAATGATTAGACAAAAGCCCCCGCACGCGCCTGGAGCTCAGGATCGCATCAGGATCTTAACACTGGTGCGGCTCAGGCTTTGCGAGGGACCGTCGTGGGACGCGAGTCATAAATTAATAACGGAGAGGATAAATATAAAATGAGAGAGGGCGGCGAGCGGCGGCTCAATGGACTGTCCCAAAGACCTTGCGCTCTATCCCGCAGGAAGGAGGGGGAGTGTCTTGTTAAATAAAGTCCTAATACGTAGAGTTTAACCTCTTAGCTTCTGTTGTCCATCAATAACACGCCGGAGACAAAATCGGATGTGCGGCTGAATTATTTATGACGCTTCTAATAAAATTGCATCCTTCTTTCAGGTCCGATACCTGCAGCTGTATAAAATGAACCTTTTGCTGCCCATGTAATGTACAGTATCTCACAAAAGTAAGTACACCCCTCACATTTTTGTAAATCTTTTCTTCTATCTTTTCATGTGACAACACTGAAGAAATGACACTTTGCTACAATGTAAAGTAGTGAGTGTACAGCTTGTATAACGGTGTAAATTTGCTGTCCCCTCAAAATAACTCAACACACAGCCATTAATGTCTAAACCGCTGGCAACAAAAGTGAGTACACCCCTAACTGAAAATGTCAGAATTTGGCCCAAAGTGTCAATATTTTGTGTGGCCACCATTATTTTCCAGCACTTCCTTAACCCTCTTGGGCATGGAGGTCACCAGAGCTTCACAGGTTGTCACTGGAGTCCTCTTCCACTCCTCCATGATGACATCACGGAGCTGGTGGATGTTGGAGACCTTGCGCTCCTCCACCTTTCGTTTGAGGATGTCCCATAGATGATCAATAGGGTTTAGGTCTGGAGACATGCTTGGCCAGTCCATCACCTTTACCCTCAGCTTCTTTAGCAAGGTAGTGGTGGTCTTGGAGGTGTGTTTGGGGTCGTTATCATGTTGGAATACTGCCCTGCGGTCCAGTCTCTGAAGGGAGGGGATAATGCTCTGCTTCAGTATGTCACAGTACATGTTGGCATTCATGGTTCCCTCAATGATCTGTAGCTCCCCAGTGCCAGCAGCACTCATGCAGCCCCAGACCATGACATTCCCACCACCATGTATGACTGTAGGGAAGACACACCTGTCTTTGTCCTCCTCACCTGGTTGCCGCCACACACGCCTGACACCATCTGACACCAAATAAGTTTATCTTGGTCTCATCAGACCACAGGACACGGTTCCAGTAATCCATGTCCTTAGTCTGCTTGTCTTCAGCAAACTGTTTGCAGGTTTTCTTGTGCATCATCTTTAGAAGAGGCTTCCTTCTGGGATGACAGCCATGCAGACCAATTTGATGCAGTGTGCGGCGTATGGTCTGCGCACTGACAGGCTGACACCCCCCACCCCTTCATCCTCTGCAGCAATGCTGGCAGCACTCATACGTCTATTTCCCAAACACAACCTCTGGATATGACGCTGAGCACGTGACCTCAACTTCTTTGGTGGACAATGGCGAGGCCTGTTCTGAGTGGAACCTGTCCTGTTATACCGCTGGATGGTCTTGGCCACCGTGCTGCAGCTCAGTTTCAGGGTCTTGGCAATCTTCTTATAGCCTCGGCCATCTTTATGTAGAGCAACAATTCTTTTTTTCTGATTCTCAGAGAGTTCTTTGCCATGAGGTGTCATGTTGAACTTCCAGTGACCAGTATGAGAGAGTGAGAGCGATAACATCAAATCTAACACACCTTCTCCCCATTCACACCTGAGGCCTTGTAACACTAATGAGTCACATGACACCGGGGAGGGAAAATGGCTAATTGGGCCCAATTTGGACATTTTCACTTAGGGTTGTACTCACTTTTGTTGCCAGCGGTTTAGACATGAATGGCTGTGTGTTGAGTTATTTTGAGGGGACAGCAAATTTACACCGTTATACAAGCTGTACACTCACTACTTTACATTGTAGCAAAGTGTCATTTCTTCAGTGTTGTTACCAGGGCCGCCATCAGGAATTCCCCCTGGAGCAGAGGAGAAATTAATTGAGAAGCGGGGGGGGGCAGCCGCGAATTGAGAAAGCGGGGGAGGGCCACGAATTGAGAAGATGGGGGTGGTGCCGCCATGAATTGTTGAGGTCAGGGGGGGGGGGGGCTTTGGGTGCTGACGAACAAAGAAAAAACAAGAAAAAAAGGGGGGTTGCCATTCAGGACCCTGGGGACCTCTGGGCCCCTTACAAAAAATAGATAAAAACAAAATATAATTAAACTTTTTATTTTTTTATAAAAAATACATAAAAAAAGGGGGTTACCATCCGGGGCCCCAGGGACCTACGGGCCTCTGGGGACCTCTGGGCCCCTTAAAAAAAAAAAAATGTATTAAAAAAAAAATTAAATTAAAAAAAATTATAAAAAAAAAAAAGGGGGGGGGTTGCCATCCGGGGACCTCCGGGCCTCTGGGGACCTCTGGGCCCCTTACAAAATATTATTATTATTTTTTTTAATTAAAAATACATAAAAAAGGGGGGTTACCATCCGGGGGGCCTGGGGACCTCCTTGCCCATGGGGACCCCTGGGCCCCTTACTAAAAAAAAAAAAAAAAAAGGGGGTTGCCATCCGGGCCCCTGGGGACCTCCGGGCCTCTTACAGGTGTACTGCCTGTACCCCCCTGATGGCGGTCCTGGTTGTCACATAAAAAGATAGAAGAAAATATTTACACAAATGTGAGGGGTGTACTTACTTTTGTGAGATACTGTGTGTATGTATATGTATGTGTGTGTGTGTGTATACTGTGTGTGTATATATATATATATATATGTGTCATTGTTTATAACATTTGTATCGTGTGTTTTTTCTGTATTTTTGGTTGATATTCTGTCTCTATCATATAAAATACACCTATGATAAAAATTATAAAATATAAAAATTATAGACCCTTCATTTCTTTGTAAGTGGGCAAACTTCCAAAACTTGCAGGGGATCAAATCATTATTGTCCCCACTGTATGTAAATATATACATACATTAATACATTTATTTTTTATTTTTTTTAATTAGAAATCAGTGTAAGGCCTGGATCACGCCGCGTTTTTTGCTTGCATTTTTTCATGCGCTTTTGCTGGATTCTCCCACAAGACAACAGACAGCTCCCTAAAAAAACACGAACGCGTGATAAAGTGCAAAATGCACCAGGAAAATGCATCAACCACAACCTGCATATTTGTGAACCAGGCCAACAAAACTAAACGTGACCCGGTATCGGCCTCTTGAAGTCCCTGTACTGCAGAGCTCGACTGAGGGAGAGAGAAGCATTACAAAGCGACAATCAGTTTATGTGCTGATGAGTAGCATGCTGATAGGAGGTGAGAGCAGAGTGACTGACATAGGCTGGGTTCACACTAGCCCATGCTCTGAAAAGTGGGCCGCAGAGGATCGCTTGTCAGAGCATGGCTAAGCAGTCGCTGTCAGCCGTTCAGAAAGCAATCCTGCCGCCTCCTGAATGCTTGCTGTTGCAGCGCAATCCTATTGACTTTAATGGCGGAGTTGGACAGGCAGTGCTACCGGTCAGCTCAGCATGTTGCATTAAATTTGCAGGAGCAGCAATGCTAAACATCATGGCCACTGCATGTAAACCGCCTCCTCCAGCCGTTGTTAGCCAGGGGGGTGGTAAATCTGTGCTGCCACCCATTTGAAAAAAGCCATCAAGATGATCTGATACTTCTCCTTTGGACCTCATGCATACAAAAATACTCCCATATAAAAAAAAAAAAAAAATACTCCCATCTACGCTGTGATGACCAGGCCCTGAAGGAAGTGGCTTGAATAATGCTGGCCATCTGAATGAGGACATCTAGTGGTGGAAAAGTAATAATGCGAGAGACTGTCTTGGATTGCAGGTGCATATTGCTGCAAATGCTGCTTTATTTTTATCTTTTTAATGGGCTGTTCTGTTATTTCAGTTTTCTTTTGGCTGCTTTGAGTGATCATTTTGTAGCCTTGGCAGAAAAAATATAATTGAATTCCAAATGAAAGGTCAGATCTTGGCTATAGTCCATCATCACCTGTGTGGCTGACATTTCTGGTATGGCTTGCTATGGGTTAATGCTCTCTGTGGATGGCGCTCTGCTCCTCACCCTCCTTTATTGAATTAAGATGACAGGTCCTCTTAGATCTGAGTAACGGCCTTTGCTGTGGAACAGACGCAACGCGGACAGGAAAGCCGTGTTATTTTAATGGATTTGTCCTGTTCTCCTCTCTCCTGTCACCCCTCCTCCTCTCCCTTGCCCCATTAATGAACACAATTTGTCCTCCGCATGGGGAATCGAGGCACGGATGAGCTTCTTGGCAGACGACGCACATCTGTGCAGAAGACCCGGTACCTGCCGCTTCCAAACTACGTCTGTCCCCGAGCCAAAACTCCGCCACTCCGGAGAGGAAGGATAATACAGAGCAGGAGCCCCGGGGGTGAGGTGAGGACACAAGTGGTACCTGAAGAGAGAGAAAAAATAAAAACTTCTCATCTTGTCTCACTCAGTACAGGGATGGTGGGCACTGCAGGTGTACAGACTTGGGAACTCAGCATAGGGATGGTGAGAACCCTTCATAATGGGTACAGCAGGTGTACAGACCCAGGAACTCAGCACAGGGATGGTGGGAACCCCTCATAATGGGCACAGTGGGTGTACAGACCCGGGAACTCAGCACAGGGATGGTGGGAACCCCTCATAATGGGCACAGCAGGTATACAGACCCGGAAACTCAGCACAGGGATGGTGAGAACCCTTCATAATGGGTACAGCAGGTGTAAAGACCCGGGAACTAAGCACAGGGATGGTGAGAACCCCTTATAATGGGTACAGCAGGTGTACAGACCCAGGAACTCAGCACAGGGATGGTGGGAACCCCTCATAATGGGCACAGTGGGTGTACAGACCTGGGAACTCAGCATAGGGATGGTAAGAACCCCTCATAATGGGCACAGCAGGTGTACAGACCCGGGAACTAAGCACAGGGATGGTGAGAACCCTTCATAATGGGTACAGCAGGTGTACAGACCCAGGAACTCAGCACAGGGATGGTGGGAACCCCTCATAATGGGCACAGTGGGTGTACAGACCCGGGAACTCAGCACAGGGATGGTGGGAACCCCTCATAATGGGCACTGCAGGTGTACAGACTCGGAAACTCAGCATAGGGATGGTGAGAACCCCTCATAATGGGCACAGTGGGTGTACAGACCTGGGAACTCAGCATAGGGATGGTGAGAACCCTTTATAATGGGCACAGCAGGTGTACAGACCCGGGAACTCAGCACAGGGATGGTGGGAAGCCCTCATAATGGGCACAGCAGGTGTACAGACCCGGAAACTCAGCACAGGGATGGTGAGAACCCTTCATAATGGGTACAGCAGGTGTACAGACTCAGGAACTCAGCACAGGGATGGTGAGAACCCCTTATAATGGGTACAGCAGGTGTACAGACCCGGGAACTAAGCACAGGGATGGTGAGAACCCTTCATAATGGGTACAGCATGTGTACAGACCTGGGAACTCAGCACAGGGATGGTGGGAACCCCTCATAATGGGCACAGCAGGTGTACAGACCCGGGAACTAAGCACAGGGATGGTGAGAACCCTTCATAATGGGTACAGCGGGTGTACAGACCCGGGAACTCAGCATAGGGATGGTGGGAACCCCTCATAATGGGCACAGTGGGTGTACAGACCTGGGAACTCAGCATAGGGATGGTGAGAACCCTTCATAATGGGCACAGCAGGTGTACAGACTCGGGAACTCAGCACAGGGATGGTGAGAACCCCTTATAATGGGTACAGCAGGTGTAAAGACCCGGGAACTAAGCACAGGGATGGTGAGAACCCTTCATAATGGGTACAGCAGGTGTACAGACCCAGGAACTCAGCACAGGGATGGTGGGAACCCCTCATAATGGGCACAGTGGGTGTACAGACCTAGGAACTCAGCATAGGGATGGTGAGAACCCCTCATAATGGGCACAGCAGGTGTACAGACCCGGGAACTAAGCACAGGGATGGTGAGAACCCTTCATAATGGGTACAGCAGGTGTACAGACCCAGGAACTCAGCACAGGGATGGTGGGAACCCCTCATAATGGGCACAGTGGGTGTACAGACCCGGGAACTCAGCACAGGGATGGTGGGAACCCCTCATAATGGGCACTGCAGGTGTACAGACTCGGGAACTCAGCATAGGGATGGTGAGAACCCCTCATAATGGGCACAGTGGGTGTACAGACCTGGGAACTCAGCATAGGGATGGTGAGAACCCTTTATAATGGGCACAGCAGGTGTACAGACCCGGGAACTCAGCACAGGGATGGTGGGAAGCCCTCATAATGGGCACAGCAGGTGTACAGACCCGGAAACTCAGCACAGGGATGGTGAGAACCCTTCATAATGGGTACAGCAGGTGTACAGACTCAGGAACTCAGCACAGGGATGGTGAGAACCCCTTATAATGGGTACAGCAGGTGTACAGACCCGGGAACTAAGCACAGGGATGGTGAGAACCCTTCATAATGGGTACAGCGGGTGTACAGACCCGGGAACTCAGCATAGGGATGGTGGGAACCCCTCATAATGGGCACAGTGGGTGTACAGACCTGGGAACTCAGCATAGGGATGGTGAGAACCCTTCATAATGGGCACAGCAGGTGTACAGACTCGGGAACTCAGCACAGGGATGGTGAGAACCCCTTATAATGGGTACAGCAGGTGTAAAGACCCGGGAACTAAGCACAGGGATGGTGAGAACCCTTCATAATGGGTACAGCAGGTGTACAGACCCAGGAACTCAGCACAGGGATGGTGGGAACCCCTCATAATGGGCACAGTGGGTGTACAGACCTAGGAACTCAGCATAGGGATAGTGAGAACCCCTCATAATGGGCACAGCAGGTGTACAGACCCGGGAACTAAGCACAGGGATGGTGAGAACCCTTCATAATGGGTACAGCAGGTGTACAGACCCAGGAACTCAGCACAGGGATGGTGGGAACCCCTCATAATGGGCACAGTGGGTGTACAGACCCGGGAACTCAGCACAGGGATGGTGGGAACCCCTCATAATGGGCACTGCAGGTGTACAGACTCGGGAACTCAGCATAGGGATGGTGAGAACCCTTCATAATGGGTACAGCGGGTGTACAGACCCGGGAACTCAGCATAGGGATGGTGGGAACCCCTCATAATGGGCACAGTGGGTGTACAGACCTGGGAACTCGGCATAGGGATGGTGAGAACCCTTTATAATGGGCACAGCAGGTGTACAGACCCGGGAACTCAGCACAGGGATGGTGGGAAGCCCTCATAATGGGCACAGCAGGTGTACAGACCCGGAAACTCAGCACAGGGATGGTGGGAACCCTTCATAATGGGTACAGCAGGTGTACAGACTCGGGAACTCAGCACAGGGATTGTGAGAACCCCTTATAATGGGTACAGCAGGTGTACAGACCCGGGAACTAAGCACAGGGATGGTGAGAACCCTTCATAATGGGTACAGCAGGTGTACAGACCCAGGAACTCAGCACAGGGATGGTGGGAACCCCTCATAATGGGCACAGTGGGTGTACAGACCTGGGAACTCAGCATAGGGATGGTAAGAACCCCTCATAATGGGCACAGCAGGTGTACAGACCCGGGAACTAAGCACAGGGATGGTGAGAACCCTTCATAATGGGTACAGCAGGTGTACAGACCCAGGAACTCAGCACAGGGATGGTGGGAACCCCTCATAATGGGCACAGTGGGTGTACAGACCCGGGAACTCAGCACAGGGATGGTGGGAACCCCTCATAATGGGCACTGCAGGTGTACAGACTCGGGAACTCAGCATAGGGATGGTGAGAACCCCTCATAATGGGCACAGTGGGTGTACAGACCCGGGAACTAAGCACAGGGATGGTGAGAACCCTTCATAATGGGTACAGCATGTGTACAGACCCGGGAACTCAGCACAGGGATGGTGGGAACCCCTCATAATGGGCACAGCAGGTGTACAGACCCGGGAACTAAGCACAGGGATGGTGAGAACCCTTCATAATGGGTACAGCGGGTGTACAGACCCGGGAACTCAGCATAGGGATGGTGGGAACCCCTCATAATGGGCACAGTGGGAGTACAGACCTGGGAACTCAGCATAGGGATGGTGAGAACCCTTCATAATGGGCACAGCAGGTGTACAGACTCGGAAACTAAGCACAGGGATGGTGAGAACCCTTCATAATGGGTACAGCGGGTGTACAGACCCAGGAACTCAGCATAGGGATGGTGGGAACCCCTCATAATGGGCACAGTGGGTGTACAGACCTGGGAACTCAGCATAGGGATGGTGAGAACCCTTTATAATGGGCACAGCAGGTGTACAGACCCGGGAACTCAGCACAGGGATGGTGGGAAGCCCTCATAATGGGCACAGCAGGTGTACAGACCCGGAAACTCAGCACAGGGATGGTGGGAACCCTTCATAATGGGTACAGCAGGTGTACAGACTCGGGAACTCAGCACAGGGATGGTGAGAACCCCTTATAATGGGTACAGCAGGTGTTCAGACCCGGGAACTAAGCACAGGAATGGTGAGAACCCTTCATAATGGGCACAGCGGGTGTACAGACCCAGGAACTCAGCACAGGGATGGTGGGAACCCCTCATAATGGGAACAGTGGGTGTACAGACCCGGGAACTCAGCACAGGGATGGTGGGAACCCCTCATAATGGGCACTGCAGGTGTACAGACCCGGGAACTAAGCACAGGGATGGTGGTAACCCCTCATAATGGGCACAGTGTGTGTAATACTGTCCAATTTATATTACTATTCTTGTACAGGATTTATATAGCAGCCACCTTGTACTTTGCTTTACATTATAAATGGAGACAAACAATACAGCTACAGTTCAGGACAAGGAGGTTTATGTAATATATGGAATATTTTATTTTGCTCATAGTCCCATTTTACCTGTTTTCCGCTCTGCGCAGAACATGGCGCCCGGCGTGTGGAAACTCTGAGCAGTGCAGTGGTGTGTCACTAATATAGAAAACAGCAATGGATGGCTCATACGTGTTTCTTTGGCTGTGTTTGGCACATCCGACGCCATCAGAGGTCAGGGCTAACTAAATTATATGGTGCACTTAGACCACAATGGGTCCCATAAACACCACTCTGAGCGACGTCGCAATTCACCGTCTGCCTATTCTGTTTTGCGTCTTTAGGTTGTTATCCTTATAATTAAAGGGTCACCAAAAATAAACTGCCACTTGCCTTTTATAAAGAAGCTATAAACAGAAGATCCAAGATATACAGAGGAAACGCAAGAAAACCCACACACACATTTACACAAACATTGGTCAGAAGGTAGAAACAGTCTGGGATTGGGACATTTTTGTTCTCAAAAAATGTTGCATTATTAAATAAATTGATGTAAGTGGATGGACAACACTCTGGCCCAGATTCTGCATTGTCACTTTGTCACCCTGGCTTCTGTTAGAAACTACAAGTGACCATTTCAGCACACATTATGTAGACATGGTCCACTGTGGTCACCTATGGGAAACTCACCCGGAGTGAGTGTATATAGACCGGAAGTGGAGAGTCAGCAGGGTGGTGATGTCACTGAACAATGTTTACTCAATTCAGCACCATAGGAGAGGGTCTGACGGGTCTGACTGTACTTCCGTACAGACCTAGAGCTGAGGTCCTGTTGCCTGTGTCATGAGCCCTTTGCAGTGTCATTGGTTATTATTTTCTAGTGTCATGGGTTTTTCTGTACTGTCATGGGTCCTTCTGCAATGTTTTGGGTTCTTCTGCAATGTTGTGGGTCCTTCTGCAGGTTCATGGTTCCTTCTGTAGTGTCTTGGGTCCTTCTGCAGGTTCATGGTTCCTTCTGCAGTGCCGTGGGTCCTTCTGCAGTGTCTTGGGTTCATCTGTGGGTTCATGGTTCCTTCTGTAGTGTCTTAGGTCCTTCTGCAGTGTCTTGGGTCCTTCTGCAATGTCTTGGGTCCTTCTGCAATGTCTTGGGTCCTTCTGCAATGTTGTAGGTCCTTCTGCAGTGTTGTGGGTCCTTCTGCAGTGTTGTGGGTCCTTCTGCAGGTTCATGGTTCCTTCTGCAATGTCTTGGGTCCTTCTGCAGTGTCGTGGGTCCTTCTGCAGTGTCGTGGGTCCTTCTGCAGTGTCGTGGGTCTTTCTGCAGTGTCGTGGGTCCTTCTGCAGGTTCATGGTTCCTTCTGCAGTGTCGTGGGTCCTTCTGCAGTGTCGTGGGTCCTTCTGCAGTGTCGTGGGTCCTTCTGCAGTGTCGTGGGTCCTTCTGCAGGTTCATGGTTCCTTCTGTAGTGTCTTGGGTCCTTCTGCAACGTCTTGGGTCCTTCTGCAACGTCTTGGGTCCTTCTGCAGTGTCGTGGGTCCTTCTGCAGTGTCGTGGGTCCTTCTGCAGTGTCGTGGGTCCTTCTGCAGTGTCGTGGGTCCTTCTGCAGTGTCGTGGGTCCTTCTGCAGTGTCGTGGGTCCTTCTGCAGTGTCGTGGGTCCTTCTGCAGTGTCGTGGGTCCTTCTGCAATGTCGTGGGTCCTTCTGCAATGTCGTGGGTCCTTCTGCAATGTCGTGGGTCCTTCTGCAATGTCGTGGGTCCTTCTGCAGGTTCATGGTTCCTTCTTCAGTGTCTTGGGTCCTTCTGCAATGTCTTGGGTTCTTCTGCAGGTTCATGGGTTCTTCTGTAGTGTCTTGGGTCCTTCTGCAGTGTTATAGGACCTTTTGAAGTTTCATGGGTTCTTCTGCAGTGCCATGATTCCTTTTCCAGTGCCATGGGTCCTTCTGCAGTGTCTTGGGTCCTACTGCAGTGTTATAGGACCTTCTGAAGTTTCATGGGTCCTTCTGCAGTGTCATGTTAATCTCAAACATTAATGCCACTTCCAGTATCTACTTCAGATTTTCAGTTGGAATGGGAATTATCTGGCCAGGTGACACTTTCCCAGTTATCTGCAGACCACTGTTGAGGTTTTAGTCTTCAAGCACTTTTGCCAGTTTAAATGGACTGGGAAGGTCCCCTGCCAAAGACTGTGAAGCATTGATCATTCCATTCTAGATCGATCACTCTACCCCCCCCAGATACATCATGGACTGGTGGTTTGCACTTGGGTCCCGGTAAAGCTGAAGTCCTGACGTTTTTAGACTGAGCAGGTTTTGGGGTGCTATGGAACATACCATCCCTTTTTAGATGTGTGTGGGTACCTCCCTAGGTTCCTGGTTTTTGAACCCTTTCTGTCAGTTTAGAAACTTGAAATTTTCTAATGATTTAGTTTGAAGCACAATTTCTATGTATGATCCAGACAGAGGATAGCTCTGGGAAGGAGAAACGCATCATGTGAAATGAGTAGAGATGGTGTGGGAGGAAGAAGAATGTCGGGCAGAAAACTGACATCCAGCTGTCAGAGTGTCTTGTCTGTTACCGTCCTCTAATGCTTCCAGGCGGAAAGGCTGCAGCGACGGAAGTCAATGACCTGTCATTCCCTGCGATTAATTACCTGTACGTGAGCAGAATCAATGAAATGGCAGGGCCCAACTAAAGGGATAGTAGCCTTCCAAACTTTTCTTTGCTTGTATACCTAATATTAAGTACAGTGCTGGTTTCCTACTAAAAAAAATAACAAAATCCTTATTGCCTGGCTGGCGTCAGTTCTTTTTAGGCAGTGTGTTGGCAGAAGAGTGGCCTAGTGGTTAGCAATCCTGCCTTTGGTTTAAATTCTGATCAGGACCCTGACTGCATGGAGTTTGCATGTTCTTCCTGCGCTTGCGTTGGTCTCCTCCCACACTCCAAGGACAAGCTGGTAGGTTAATTGGCTGCGGTTTAAACTGAACCTGGTATACATGTGAGATAGGGACCAGCTTTTACCTGGCAATCAGTATTTATTTGATGTCCGGAAAGAATAAAGACACAAAAATGAATTGGCTTGTAGAGGGCCTAAGCTGCATTCTAGATAAAGGAAAACATGAACAAATCATAATCTATGAATGAACAGGCTGATCCCAGAGCACCTCAGTGTGACATCTACATAAAAGAAAAATCCCAGGTGGCCACACTTGATCCACTATATCCATATGTACTAAAAATCCAAAAGGCAAACAACATGCAGTGGGGGAAAAGAGAGCAAGGTTGACTGACGCGTTTTGCATTTCAGACCTCTAGTCTGCAACAGAAGCCACATCCCGGGACAGAATTATTTTAACATCTTCCTACAAATTTCCATTAATTGTGCCCAATGTAACCTGGACCACACAGGAGATTCCCACAGCCCAATTCTTGGGCTCCAATTGGTTCATTACGTAATTTATACTACATGAGTTTGGCAAGGGTATTGTACATGAGAGGAGGTCACCTAGACCAACCAAAATCCTCCCCCGCCCCTAAATCTGAAGATCTGAGACCTTACCGACAATAGAATTTATTAGCCACAGCATTCATTTATTTAATTTAATGTCAAATAACAAAAGTAACCAGTAACATGACTAGAAATTAGGGTTGTGGTCCTTGATGGTCATGTTAAAAAAACAAAACAAAGGGACACCATATCAGACAAATGATTGTTGGTGTTCTAAGGTCAGGGCTGGTGCAAGGATTTTTGACACCCCTAGGCGAAACCTCATTTTGCCGCCCCCCCTGGCTCCACCACTTACTCCACCCCTTTTGCTCTGCCCATGTATACCTCCACCTTTTAATGAAGTGCCTATCAAATGCAGCCCACCAGCGCCCATCAAATGCAGCCCACCAGCGCCCATCAAATGCAGCCTCACCAGCGCCCATCAAATGCAGCCTCACCAGCGCCCATCAAATGCAGCCTCACCAGCGCCCATCAAATGCAGCCTCACCAGCGCCCATCAAATGCAGCCTCACCAGCGCCCATCAAATACAGCCTCACCAGCGCCCATCAAGTGCAGCCTCACCAGCGCCCATCAAGTGCAGCCTCACCAGCGCCCATCAAGTGCAGCCTCACCAGCGCCCATCAAGTGCAGCCTCACCAGCGCCCATCAAGTGCAGCCTCACCAGTGCCCATCAAGTGCAGCCTCACCAGCGCCCATCAAGTGCAGCCTCACCAGCGCCCATCAAGTGCAGCCTCACCAGCGCCCATCAAGTGCAATCTCTTCAGCGCCCATCAAATGCAATCTCTTCAGCGCCCATCAAATGCTGTCTCTTCAGCGCCCATCAAATGCAGTCTCTTCAGCGCCCATCAAATGCAGTCTCTTCAGCGCCCATCAAATGCAGTCTCTTCAGCGCCCATCAAGTGCAGCCTCACCAGCGCCCATCAAGTGCAGCCTCACCAGCGCCCATCAAGTGCAGCCTCACCAGCGCCCATCAAGTGCAATCTCTTCAGCGCCCATCAAATGCAGTCTCTTCAGCGCCCATCAAATGCAGTCTCTTCAGCGCCCATCAAATGCAATCACTTCAGCGCCCATCAAATGCAGTCTCTTCAGTGCCCACCAAATGCAGCCTACCAGTGCCCATCATTTAATGTTTGCTTGCTTCCTTCCATTCATTCGGGACTCGGTACACAGACACAGTCCTCCGCCGCCGCTGCACCTCTGACACTGAGTGAACGGAGCGTCAGCTGCCTGCTGATGCTGAGACTTAGTTTGCTGCAGAGAGAAGAGAATAGGAACACCAGTGGCCGGGTGCCCTAGGCAGCAGTGCGCCCTAGGCGGCTTCCTAGTTTGCTTAGTGGTAGCACCGGCCCTGTCTAAGGTAACAATGGTATTCGTAGGAACATCCACAAAAAAAGAAGATAATTGGGAAAGCAGGAGAGGGTTCTTCTCCAGCATAATGGGTTCTTCTTCAGGGTCATGGGTCCTTCTCCAGCATAATAGGTTCTTCTTCAGGGTCATGGGTCCTTCTCCAGCATAATGGGTTCTTCTTCAGGGTCATGGGTCCTTCTCCAGCATAATAGGTTCTTCTTCAGGGTCATGGGTCCTTCTCCAGCATAATGGGTTCTTCTTCAGTGTCATGGGTCCTTCTCCAGCATAATGGGTTCTTCTTCAGGGTCATGGGTCCTTCTCCAGCATAATGGGTTCTTCTTCAGGGTCATGGGTCCTTCTCCAGCATAATGGGTTCTTCAGGGTCATGGGTCCTACTCCAGCCTAATGGGTCCATCTGGAGCATAATGTGCTCCACTGCAGTGTCACGTGTCCTTCTCCAGTGTCACGGGTCCTTCTCCAGTGTCGTGGGTCCTTCTCCAGTGTCGTGCGTCCTTCTCCAGTGTCGTGGGTTCTTCTCCAGTGTCGTGGGTCCTTCGCCAGTGTCGTGGGCCCTTCTCCAGTGTCGTGGGCCCTTCTCCAGTGTCGTGGGCCCTTCTCTAGTGTCGTGGGCCCTTCTCTAGTGTCGTGGGCCCTTCTCTAGTGTCGTGGGCCCGTCTCTAGTGTCGTGGGCCCGTCTCTAGTGTCGTGGGCCCGTCTCTAGTGTCGTGGGCCCGTCTTTAGTGTCGTGGGCCCGTCTCTAGTGTCGTGGGCCCGTCTCTAGTGTCAAAGATCCTTCTCCATTGGTCCTTCTCCAGTGTCGTGGGTCCTTCTCCAGTGTCGTGGGTCCTTCTCCAGTGTCGTGGGCCCTTCTCTAGTGTCGTGGGCCCATCTCTAGTGTCGCGGGCCCGTCTCTAGTGTCGTGGGCCCGTCTCTAGTGTCGTGGGCCTGTCTCTAGTGTCGTGGGCCCGTCTCTAGTGTCGTGGGTCCTTCTCTAGTGTCAAAGATCCTTCTCCATTGGTCCTTCTCCAGTGTCGTGGGTCCTTCTCCAGTGTCGTGGGTCCTTCTCCAGTGTCGTGGGCCCTTCTCTAGTGTCGTGGGCCCTTCTCTAGTGTCGTGGGCCCTTCTCTAGTGTCGTGGGCCCTTCTCTAGTGTCGTGGGCCCTTCTCTAGTGTCGTGGGCCCTTCTCTAGTGTCGTGGGTCCTTCTCTAGTGTCGTGGGTCCTTCTCTAGTGTCAAAGATCCTTCTCCATTGGTCCTTCTCCAGTGTCGTGGGTCCTTCTCCAGTGTCGTGGGTCCTTCTCCAGTGTCGTGGGTCCTTCTCCAGTGTCGTGGGTCCTTCTCCAGTGTCGTGGGTCCTTCTCCAGTGTCGTGGGTCCTTCTCCAGTGTCGTGGGTCCTTCTCTAGTGTCGTGGGTCCTTCTCTAGTGTCAAGGATCCTTCTCCATTGGTCCTTCTCCAGTGTCGTGGGCCCTTCTCCAGTGTCGTCGGTCCTTTCCCAGTGTCAAGTGCCTGTTAAGCCCCTCCTCCTTGTGCAGCATGACTGGTCTTGTCTCCACACCCACTGGTTTTCTGCAGGCAACCTGTAGTGGGTTGAGCCTGCTGGGCCTCTCCCACAGCTCTGCGCTCTCTCAACGTGCAACTGGTCTTGTCCTTGCCCCCTCCTGTAGTCGGGGGGTTGAGCCTGATTGATCCCCCCTCCCACAGCTCTATGTATCTACTTTTACAAGATAATATCTGGGTATGCAAAGGCATTTGGTGAACACTGAGTAGATTTATATCCTATGTAGCTTGCCAGGAATATATTTAAATGGAAGGTTTTGAGTCCAGAGTTCCACTTTAAGGATGCTAAGTGGTACATGAGCTGCAGTTTGCATGACTTGAAACTGCCCCCCCTCCCCCGGTGTGCCAGTAGCTGCCTATGTGCATGGTATTCCAGGCTGGCATATTTGGTAAAGGAGGGGGATTTTTTATTTATTTTTTAAATGAAGGTTTTAGTTATTGACTCATGTCACGGATAGGGATGAGATTCTCCAGCCCTCCCCCCGCCTCCAGTACAGGTGAGGTAGGGCCCGTCGCTCTCTAACTGTCACCGTTATTTATTATTTCCTAATTCAGCCGCACATTAAAGACTGTCTAAACATTTACTATAGGAATTATGACTTCTTTAGGTACTTTATTATCCTTCTCGTTTGCCGGTGGCGTTGCATGCAAATGAGACGGAGAACATTTTTCAAGCGCCGTAGTAAAAACGTCTAAACCACCGGAGCTTCCGGGAGCCGCAATTAAAAGATAATTAGAAAACTTACTTTCTGTCGTTAACATGCAGCTATCTAAACACATCCTTATTCAACCTTGCGGAGGGAGTCCTTAGTCAAAAATAAACGGTTTCCGGAAAAAAATAAAAAAAATTCTGACTTCCATATTTAAAGGAAAAGTCCTCCTTAAACAAATAAATGAGATCTATATTTTCAAATGAACAGGCTGCCCTGCAGATGTAGCAGTTAGAGCTTTGAGACAAACCATTTGCCACTGATAGGGGTGCTTACAGTGATCAGCTTTTATTTATTGATGTAAATCCTTTATCCCAAAAGGAACAAAACTGTTACTGTAACTGATTATAAAGTGTGAGCTGGAGTATGGCTTCAATTTGTTAGTGTATCGAAATCTGCTAGTTCATCTAACACTCCACTCCCCCCAGACTGACCATGCTGCTGTCCAAAGCTGCCTTCTGTGCTCCTTCCTTGAGAGTGGGGGGGGGGGGGGGCTCTAATACAGGAGGCGTGTCACTGATCAGATCACTAGGTGAAAACAGATTGAGAAAAAAAAAAACTAATGCAGCCGCCACATCTAATGATTGGTAGGCTGCAATATAAGACATTTGTGGTTTTCCGTTTAAAACCGCTTTAATTGTATTGGCTTTGTCTTCTTTTTATTACGATTCTTCTTCTTTCTTCCTTTTTCTTTCCTTCCTTCCTTCCTTCTTCTTTCTTCCTTCTTATTTCTTCCTTTATTCTTCCTCCTTCTTCATTCTTCTTTCTTCTACCTTCTTTCTTTCCTTCCTTCCTTCCTTCCTTCCTTCATTCTTCTTCCTTATTCTTTGTTTTTCTTTCTTCTTCTTTCTTCTTCTTTCTTCCTTCTTTCTTTTCTTCTCCTTTCCTCTTCTTCCTACTTCTTTCTTCTTCTTCTTTCCTTCTTTCTTTCTTTTCTTCTTCTTTCTTCTTCTTTCCTTCTTTCTTTCTTTCTTCTTTCTTTTATTTTCTTCTTTATTCTCATTCTTACTTTTCTTCCTTCTTCTTCCTTCCTTCCTTCATCCTTCCTTCATTCTTCCTTCCCTCATTCTTCCTTCCTTCCCTCATTCTTCCTTCCTTCCCTCATTCTTTCTTTATTCTTCCTTCCTTCCCTCATTCTTCCTTCCTTCCTTCATTCTTTTCTTCCTTCATTCATTCTTTTCTTCCTTCTTTCATTCATTCTTTTCTTCCTTCCTTCTTTCTTTCTTTTCTTCCTTCCTTCTTTCTTTCTTTCTTTTCTTCTTCTTTCCTCTTCTTATTTGTTATGCCTTCTATTTTCTTCTTATTTCTTCCTTCCTTCCTTCTTTCTTTTCTTCTCCTTTCCTCTTCTTCCTTCTTCTTTCCTTCTTTCTTCCTTCTTCTTTCCTTCTTTCTTCCTCCTTTTTTCCTTCTTTCTTCCTCCTTTCTTTTCTTCTCCTTTCCTCTTCCTTCCTTCTTCTTTATTTCCTTCTTTCTTTCTCCTTTCTTCTATTTTCTTCTTTATTCTCCTTCTTTCTTTTCTTCCTTCTTCTTCCTTCATTCTTCCTTCCTTACTTACTTCATTCTTCCTTCCTTCATTCTTTTCTTCCTTCCTTCTTTCTTTCTTTTTTTCTTCTTTCCTCTTCTTATTTCTTATGCCTTCTATTTTCTTCTTTATTCTTCTTGTTTCTTCCTTCCTTCTTTTCTTCTTATTTCTTCCTCTTTCTTCTTTCTTCCTTCCTTTCTTCCTCTTTCTTCTTTCTTCCTTCCTTTCTTCCTTCCTTTTCTTCATTCTTCTTCGTCCTTCCTTCTTTCTTTCTTTCTTTTCTTCCTTCTTCTTTTTTTCTTTCTTCTTTCTTTTCTTCCTTCTTCTTTCTTTTCTTCCTTCTTCTTTCTTTTCTTCTGTCACAAATGTCACATCTACCCCAATGCAGGGGGTCAGACACCATAGCTAGCTACTGTGTGCTTCACCTATAGCAGCCCCCTTTCCCTTAAGACAAGCAGGCCTGCCGATACTTGGTTGCCCCCAGGACTTACACACAATGCTATAGTGCCTAACTACCACACTAGGGCAGACTCGAGCGAGCAGAGCAAACAACAGACTACTTGCACTTTAGCAGATAGATGACGTGGTTCTAAGCTGGTCCAGGTAATAAGGCAGGCTGAGTTCAGGGAGTAGTCTGATATCCGATCCGCACGGAGATCCAACAGCTAGCAAGGCAGACAAACGGAAGGCTTGACCAAGAACATTGCAGGTAACACTGTCTCTATCACAAGCAAGAGATAGAGCGTTCAGTTTGCTTAAAGTGGAGGTGCAGCCACAAAAAAAGAAAAAAGGCAGCAGCTACTAACAGTGTAGCTGCTGACTTTTAATAAGGACACTTACCTGTCCTACTCTCCCGCGATGTCGGTCCTGCCACGGCGATCGATCGCTGCTGGCAGGTCCCGGCTCCTCCATCCTGAGTAGGGGAAACAGGCAGTGAAGCCGTAAGGCTTCACTGCCCGTTTCCTACTGCGCATGCGCCACTCGCACGGCGCTTTGTGAATGGGTGGTTGCCTCCTGGGATACACACAGTTCCCAGAAGGCAGCGCGCCCCATTCATAAGAAGAGGAAGCGGAAGGAGACCCACCGCAGACGGAGAAGAGGAACATTAGAGGCAGATTAGGGGACTTCTGCATAGCAACAGGCATTTAGGGTGAGTATAAAAAAAAAATTATATTCATTTTTTTAAATTTTTTTTTAGGATTTTTAGTGTTAAGATTTTTTAAGGGTGGACCTCCGCTTTAAAATCAGGTGACTGATCAGATCAATCATCTTGCAGGTGAACACAGATGAGGAGGAAATGTAACAGCCAACACCCGGGTGCTGGAATGAGGAACAGGGGCACAAAGTCATCATCTTCCTTCTTCCTTTTTCTTACTTCTTCTTCTTTCTTACTTCTTCTTCTTTCTTATTCTTCCTCCTTATTCTTTCTTCTTCCTTCCTTCTTTCTTATTCCTTCCTCTTTCTTTTTCTTTCTTCTTTCTTCTTCTTCATTCCTTCTTTCCTTCCTCCTTCTTTCTTCCTTCCTCCTCCGGCGACATGCTGAACGCCTTGTATCTGCTACCACTGGCGGGAGTGAAAAGGGCCGAACTCTCAATATTTTATTGTGACAATCAAGGTCACCACCCGCCAACGCCCGCTCGGTGTTGGCGAACGCTCGGCGATCATTAGCTTTAATTACTTTTGCAAACTGTAGTTTGTGCTGCAACAATTCTGTTTGATATGCAATTTCCTGACGCCTTATTAGCCGAAATTCGGGAAATGAGACCCTCGGGAACTGTTGTTTTGCTCTACTTAATTTCGTTTTGCAATAATATTAATTGAAATGTGTTTTGCGCGCATGAACATTGATTAGATTCAATATTTGCCTGTTCGTAAATACCGGACGCGCTGCTCCAAAGGCGTTTTGTGCGGCGAAAGGAGGTGGCTGCCGTCTGGCTAGAATTTTGTACAGCTGGCAAAACGCAGATAATAACCAGGACTGGCTGGTGTATTTAAAGTGCAAGTAAAGGAATCGTGCCCCATCATTGGTGTCAGTGGGAGGAATAGTGCCCCATCATTGGTGTCCGTGGGAGGAATGGTGCCCCATCATTGGTGTCCGTGGGAGGAATGGTGTCCCATCATTGGTGTCTGTGGGAGGAATAGTGCCCCATCATTGGTATTAGTAGAAGGAATAGTGCCCCATCATTGGTATCAGTGGGAGGAATAGTGCCCCATCATTGGTATCAGTGGGAGGAATAGTGCCCCATCATTGGTATCAGTGGGAGGAATAGTGCCCCATCATTGGTATCAGTGGGAGGAATAGTGCCCCATCATTGGTGTCAGTGGGAGGAATAGTGCCCCATCATTGGTGTCAGTGGGAGGAATGGCGCCCCATCCTTGGTGTCAGTGGGATGAATGGTGCTCCATCATTGGTGTCAGAGATAGGAATAGTGTCCCATCATTGGTGTCAGTGGGAGAAATAGTGCCCCATCATTGGTGTCAGTGGGAGGAATGGTGCCCCATCATTGGTGTCAGTGGGAGGAATGGTGCCCCATCATTGGTGTCAGTGGGAGGAATGGTGCCCCATCATTGGTGTCAGTGGGAGGAATAGTGCCCATCATTGGTGTCAGTGGGAGGAATAGTGCCCATCATTGGTGTCAGTGGGAGGAATAGTGCCCCATCATTGGTGTCAGTGGGAGGAATAGTGCCCCATCATTGGTGTCAGTGGGAGGAATAGTGCCCCATCATTGGTGTCAGTGGGAGGAATAGTGCCCATCATTGGTGTCAGTGGGAGGAATGGTGCCCCATCATTGTTATCAGTGGGAGGAATAGTGCCCCATCATTGGTGTCGGTGGGAGGAATGGTGCCCCATCATTGGTGTCAGTGGGAGGAATGGTGCCCTATTCTTTGTGCCAGGGGGATGAACAGGCCGGCTGTAGACAGGAAATGGGTCGCAGTTTGGGGACGGCTGGGTTAAAGTCGCATTATAGGCAAAATTTGAAAAAAGTGACATCCAGTATATGGAGCCGACGGCCAATAGCATTTCCACAGCACTTTATTTTCTCAGTAACAGTTTTATTTCTTGTTCTTCCTGCCAGTAGATTTCTTGTTTTAACACTTCCTAAAACACGCCAAGCTGTTCAGCACAAGTGTGACCGTTATACTGAGAGGAGGACAAACAACATAAAACTGCCAAATCGATTTCCAAAAGCAATAAATGAATAATAATAAAAAAAAAAAAACGTTGCCTAAAAAATGTTGGATACGGTGATATTTTTGTTACTGAAAGTTTTTTTTTTTTTTTAAACAACATCACTGCACAATCTCCCCAGTGTTGTCACTCCATTACAGGAAGTGGGGAAAACATGTTTGCACTGGCAGGATCAACCAATAATAAAACGGTGTTACCGGGGAGACTCCGAGAAACCAAGATGGCTGTGTTATTATATGTTCCTAGCAGACGCATCGTTTACTTTGATATTAATCACTGCACTGGGTGTGTGTCATATATATCTCTATAATGTATAGAAAGGACACAATGGGGGTGATATAAAACTCCTGGCAGATAGGAAGTCACTTTATAGGAAGTCTGTGTATAAAGAAATTGCCATTTGTCTTAAGCAGTCACCCGGCACCACAAATGATTGCTGTATTGTCTGTCATAGGAATGTTTCCTATCATCATGAGCGCTATCTAGTGGCCATAATGTGGTATTTTTCTCACATACCTCAATCACAAAGAAAATACCACATTATGGCCACTAGGTGGAGCTGACGATCATAGGAGACGATGATATTATGAAACATACAGTGATTCCCTCTGGAACTGGGAATCACTGAAGTAGACACAGCTTCTAAATCACTACTACCTTGTTACTACACAACTACTACACCGCTAATACACCACTACTACACTGCTACTACACTACGCCGCTAATACACCACTACTATACCGTTACTACACCACTGCTACACTGCTAATACACCATTACTACACCACTACTACTACATTACACCGCTAATACGCCACTACTACACCGTTACTACACCACTACTACACTGCTAATATACCATTACTACTACTACACTACACTGCTAATACACCATTACTACACCACTACTACTACACTACACCGCTAATACACCACTACTTAACCATTACTACACCACTACTACACTGCTACTACACCACTAATACACTGCTACTACACCGTTACTACACCGCTAATACACCATTACTACACCACTACTACTACACTACACCGCTAATACACCACTACTTAACCATTACTACACCACTACTACACTGCTACTACACCACTAATACACTGCTACTACACCGTTACTACACCGCTAATACACCATTACTACACCACTACTACTACACTACACCGCTAATACACCACTACTTAACCATTACTACACCACTACTACACTGCTACTACACCACTAATACACTGCTACTACACCGTTACTACACCGCTAATACACCATTACTACACCACTACTACTACACTACACCGCTAATACACCACTACTTAACCATTACTACACCACTACTACACTGCTACTACACCACTAATACACTGCTACTACACCGTTACTACACCGCTAATACACCATTACTACACCACTACTACTACACTACACCGCTAATACACCACTACTACTACTACACTGCTAATACACCACTACTACTACTACACTACTAATACACCACTACTACTACTACACTACTAATACACCACTACTACTACTACACTACTAATACACCACTACTACTACTACACTACTAATACACCACTACTACTACTACACTACTAATACACCACTACTACTACTACACTGCTAATACACCACTACTACTACTACACTGCTAATACACCACTACTACTACTACACTACTAATACACCACTACTACTACTACACTACTAATACACCACTACTACTACTACACTGCTAATACACCACTACTACTACTACACTGCTAATACACCATTACTACTACTACACTACTAATACACCATTACTACTACTACACTACTAATACACCACTACTACTACTACACTGCTAATACACCACTACTACTACTACACTGCTAATACACCACTACTACTACTACACTACTAATACACCATTACTACACCACTACTACTACACTACACTGCTAATACACCACTACTACTACTACACTGCTAATACACCATTACTACACCACTACTACTACACTACACTGCTAATACACCACTACTACTACTACACTGCTAATACACCATTACTACACCACTACTACTACACTACACTGCTAATACACCACTACTACTACTACACTGCTAATACACCATTACTACACCACTACTACTACACTACACTGCTAATACACCACTACTACTACACTACACTGCTAATACACCACTACTACTACTACACTGCTAATACACCATTACTACTACTACACTGCTAATACACCATTACTACACCACTACTACTACACTACACTGCTAATACACCACTACTACTACTACACTGCTAATACACCACTACTACTACTACACTACTAATACACCACTACTACTACTACACTACTAATACACCACTACTACTACTACACTACTAATACACCACTACTACTACTACACTGCTAATACACCATTACTACTACTACACTGCTAATACACCATTACTACACCACTACTACTACACTACACTGCTAATACACCACTACTACTACATTACACCACAACACTAATACACCACTACTACACTGCTAATACACCACTACTACTACTACACTACACTGCTAATACACCATTACTACACCACTACTACTACCTACTACTACAGTACACCGCTAATACACCATTACTACACCACTACTTCACCATTACTACACCACAACTACACTGTTACTACAACACTGCTACCCACTAGCTTCTGGCTGTGTCCCATGCTGAGCAGCTGCCCTGCTGCATTGTGAACACAGGAGGTGGTCAGGCACCATTCAGAGATCTCAATGAATGTAAAGCATTCTCTGATTGGACAGGGTGGAGAGGCGGGGCGGCGATGTCATGCTCTCCATCTCATCCAATCAGAGAATAATTTGCATTCTCTTTGCATTTTCTGAGGAAATGCTTCCTCCTCCTTCTGCAAAGTTACAATGTACAGTCTGATCACTGGGGGAGGGGAGACTGAGGAAATGCTTCCTCCTCCTTCTACAAAGTTACAATGTACAGTCTGATCACTGGGGGAGGGGAGACTGAGGAAATGCCTCCTCCTCCTCCTACAAAGTTACAATGTACAGTCTGATCACTGGGGGAGGGGAGACTGAGGAAATGCTTCCTCCTCCTTCTACAAGGTTATAATGTACAGTCTGATCACTGGGGGAGGGGAGACTGAGGAAATGCTTCCTCCTCCTTCTACAAAGTTACAATGTACAGTCTGATCACTGGGGGAGGGGAGACTGAGGAAATGCCTCCTCCTCCTACAAAGTTACAATGTATAGTCTGATCACTGGGGGAGGGGAGACTGAGGAAATGCCTCCTCCTCCTTCTACAAAGTTACAATGTACAGTCTGATCACTGGGGGGAGGGGAGACTGAGGAAATGCTTCCTCCTCCTTCTACAAGGTTATAATGTACAGTCTGATCACTGGGGGAGGGGAGACTGAGGAAATGCTTCCTCCTCCTCCTACAAAGTTACAATGTACAGTCTGATCACTGGGGGAGGGGAGACTGAGGAAATGACTCCTCCTCCTCCTACAAAGTTACAATGTACAGTCTGATCACTGGGGGAGGGGAGACTGAGGAAATGCCTCCTCCTCCTACAAAGTTACAATGTATAGTCTGATCACTGGGGGAGGGGAGACTGAGGAAATGCCTCCTCCTCCTTCTACAAAGTTACAATGTACAGTCTGATCACTGGGGGAGGGGAGACTGAGGAAATGCTTCCTCCTCCTTCTACAAAGTTACAATGTACAGTCTGATCACTGGGGGAGGGGAGACTGAGGAAATGCCTCCTCCTCCTTCTACAAAGTTACAATGTACAGTCTGATCACTGGGGGAGGGGAGACTGAGGAAATGCCTCCTCCTCCTTCTACAAAGTTACAATGTACAGTCTGATCACTGGGGGAGGGGAGACTTAGGAAATGCCGCCTCCTCCTTCTACAAAGTTACAATGTATAGTCTGATCACTGGGGGAGGGGAGACTGAGGAAATGCCTCCTCCTCCTTCTACAAAGTTACAATGTACAGTCTGATCACTGGGGGAGGGGAGACTGAGGAAATGCCTCCTCCTCCTTCTACAAAGTTACAATGTACAGTCTGATCACTGGGGGAGGGGAGACTGAGGAAATGCCTCCTCCTCCTTCTACAAAGTTACAATGTACAGTCTGATCACTGGGGGAGGGGAGACTGAGGAAATGCCTCCTCCTCCTTCTACAAAGTTACAATGTACAGTCTGATCACTGGGGGGAGGGGAGACTGAGGAAATGCTTCCTCCTCCTTCTACAAAGTTACAATGTACAGCCTGATCACTGGGGGAGGGGAGACTGAGGAAATGCTTCCTCCTCCTTCTACAAAGTTACAATGTACAGTCTGATCACTGGGGGAGGGGAGACTGAGGAAATGCTTCCTCCTCCTTCTACAAAGTTACAATGTACAGCCTGATCACTGGGGGGGGGGGGCTATTTTCACATAGAAGACCATCCTTTGTGTTGAACATAGTAGCTGCTCAGCTGTCTCTGGCTTCAGTATATTCTGATTGGTTGTCTGGGAGTCAGGTGGTATTGGATGAGAATGATGGCCCAGTATTGGTGGAGGTCTCCTTTATTAGAGGTAATTCTGGTCCATTCCTCCTCCAGCCGGCACTCCGCACCGGGAACAATGACTCACCTCTCCCATGCTATGTATAGAGACGCCTGCCTGCCTTCTGAAATAGATCCATATGTATGTCCCTCTCCGTCCCCGGGACCCCCTCCCTCCCGAGGAATATAGATTAGCCAGCCGAGTCCAATGTACTGCCGACTTATCGCACTTTGAAATTTAATTTTAACGCCGAGCGGGACTGGCTTCACTCTCTTCACTCGCTGTGTTGGATGAATAAATACATATACACATATACATATATTACCCCCCCTTGGTGGTTTAGGAAGGACGGTATACTTGTGCAAAAGCTCCGATCCCCCTGAGATCGACATTCAGGTGCTCACAGTTGGAGGAACGCCATAAGCGGTCGCCCGGCCTTCACGAACTTTGACCGTATTTTGCTTAAAACTTTGACTTGATTGGATGGTCGGCTCCACCTAGTGGCCATAATGAGGCATTTGTCTGATTGAGTAATTACAGGAATAATATGTTTATTATGGCCACTAGATGGAGCCGACAATCATAGGAAATCCGAAGATTTACCACTTGCCGGCCACAATATATGATACCGTATATACTCGAGTAGAAGCCGACCCGAATATAAGCCGAGGCACCTAATTTTACCACAAAAAAATGGGAAAACGTATTGACTCGAGTAAAAGGCTAGGGTGTCCATCTGCATGCCTCACTGTGCCCATGCCTCACTGTGCCCATGCCCCACTGTGTCCATGCCTCACTGTGTCCATGCCTCACTGTGTCCATGCCTCACTGTGTCCATGCCCCACTGTGTCCATGCCCCACTGTGTCCATGCCTCACTGTGTCCATGCCTCACTGTGTCCATGCCTCACTGTGTCCATGCCTCACTGTGTCCATGCCTCACTGTGTCCATGCCTCACTGTGCCCATGTCCCACTGTGCCCATGCCTCACTGTGTCCATGCCCCACTGTGTCTATGTGCATGCCCCACTGTGCCCATTCCCCACTGTGTCCATGTGCATGCCCCACTGTGCCCATGCCTCACTGTGCCCATGCCCCACTGTGCCCATGCCTCACTGTGCCCATGCCTCACTGTGCCCATGCCCCACTGTGCCCATGCCTCACTGTGTCCATGCCTCACTGTGCCCATGCCTCACTGTGCCCATGCCCCACTGTGCCCATGCCTCACTGTGCCCATGACTAGACTGACGTTTAACATGGGAGTCTATGAAAGGGGTGCCCGGCTTTGAAAAATCGGTGCTCCCCAACCGTAAATCCCCCGGACAACAAACTTTGCACACTCCTAAAGGAAGAGTGTGGCTACATGTGTGCCAAGGTTGGGGTCCAGGGGCCAGTACCGGGTCCCCAAAGTTCGGGAGATCAGCCGCAAAAAGTTGACTTGAATATAAGCCGAGGGGGGCATTTTCAGCACAAAAAAATGTGCTGAAAAACTCGGCTCATACTCGAGTATATACGGGTATATGTTGTGGCTTGTAAGTAGTGAAGATATCAGCCACAACCCCGGTATTTTTTTTTATTTTTCAGCCGACGACTCCCTTTCTCATGAAAACAGTCCGAGGGACTAATTAGCTGCTGGATCGCTTTCAGAAGCAGTGGGAGGGGTCGCCCCTCCGCCTCCTGCTGATCGCTGGTGTTTCCAGGTTTACAATTGTTACCGGCCCCCGAGAAACGATCCGATGGTTCGCACAGCTGGCCATAGATGTGAACGGCGAGTTTGCAAGAGTCAGCGTAGGGCTTAGAATGGGGGTGGGAGCAGTGGTGGCTGGTGGTCAAAAAGCAGACCTGGCCCCCTCACTCGTACCTCTCCCCCAGCCCCCACCGTGCATCTCCCGATCGATCAAAATGGAGCGATCCACTGGCACCAGACAACCCCCCCCCTGATCCTCTTGCACTAGCGCCACCCCGCTACGTGATATATGGACATACCTGACTGTGGTAGAGGTGAGGGGAGGAGTACAGGGTGGCAATGCTCTCCTGCATCCGGGGTGTTGCTTCTCCTCCTGGGCGAACAGGAGGCAGGTCCTAAGACCTGTCCAAAGACTCCCGTCTAATCGGGTCTCAGGAGCCGCATCCTGATTGGCCTGGAGGAGAAGCAGGAAGACATTAGCGATTATTAATTCCCTAATGTCACACAAGTGGGTGGGCTCGGGGCGCAGTGGGTGCCCATCCTTTTTTAAACCAATTAGAGCCTCCGGCTCTAATCATGTGCTTCCAAAAAAAAAAACATTGGAATCCATGCGTCCGGCGCCCTGCATTGAGATTATGGGCCAGACGCATGGATCTGGGGGGGGGGGGGCGGTGCCCCTAATGGACGGGCTGCCACTGGGTGGGAGTAGATTTAGCTCCATCTAGTGGCTATAATGCATCTGATTGAGGTATTTCAGGAAAAATACCCCATTATGGCCATTAGATGGCGCTGAAGATCATAGGAAATTACTGTATTAAGCAAAGTATGGTCCGAAATTTGTCAAGAATGGGCAAAAGTTTGTCGCAGGATGCAAATGGCGGTCACCAGACTTTTAAGGCTCGACATGTTGGATATCTATTTACTCATCGCAGCCTCATCTTTTATATTTCACCAATTAGGTTTTATTCTCCAGGGTCTCGGCTTTTCATAAAATATAAAATATTTGGAGGTTTGAAGTAATCCTCAAGCCTAAAATAATTTTTTTTAATACGTATATAAAAAAAATATATATTTTTTTCTGTCTTCAAAACTAAGTTGCAGTCTGGTTGCTACGGACGACGCCGCTCCTTCCCTCTATCAGTTTGGCGTCTTGTCGCTCAGCACAGTCTTTGTATTCCACAGCAGTGCTAAAGCACAAAAATCTCATTAGCAAGATTTGTTTGGAAACGGAAGAATGCCGGTTAGGAAATGACAATGGCGTGAAAATGATTTCTTCTCTACCTGTACCAGGAGAGAGCCACTTGTCTCCCGGACATATCTGTCACTGCCGCCGTCCGCCGCCGCGTTCCGATCCCCCGCCTCATCCCCGCCGCTCATCACATTGTTCTGTGATTCTGCTCTCAACTCCCTCTACTCCTTGTTCTCTCCATCTCATTTCTCCGCACTTTGTCTTCCTCCGCCTCCCATTTGCCGCTTTGTTTCCCTCTACAATGGGATGTTTACACGCTCTTATTGAAAATTCTCACACTTCGTCAGTTCAGACGCAGAACATGCGCCTGGAACGTTCTGGAATGGCTTCCGGGGAGTGATGAAGCTGCAGAGCACCTGATGGGGCTGAAAATCAGGACCTGGGTGTGATCTGGACCTGGGTGTGATCTGGACCTGGGTGTGATCTGGACCTGGGTGTGATCTGGACCTGGGTGTGATCTGGACCTGGGTGTGATCTGGACCTGGGTGTGATCTGGATGTTGTGTGTGATCTGCACGTTTGTGTGATCTGGACATCTGAATGATCTAGAGACATCTGAGGGCTCTGGACCCGGGTGTGATCTGGACATCTGAATGTGATCTGGACGTTTGAGGGATCTGGACCTGGGTGTGATCTGGACCTGGGTGTGATCTGGACATCTGAATGAGATCTGGACATCTGAATGAGATCTGGACGTCTGAGGGATCTGGACCTGAGTGTGATCTGGACATCTGAATGTAATCTAGACGTCTGAGGGATCTGGATGTTGTGTGTGATTTGGACATCTGAGTGTAATATGGACATCTGAATGATCTAGACGTCTGAGGCATCTGGACCCGGGTGTGATCTGGACCTGGGTGTGATCTGGATGTTGTGTGTGATCTGGATGTTGTGTGTGATCTGGACCTGGGTGTGATCTGGACCTGGGTGTGATCTGGACCTGGGTGTGATCTGGATGTTGTGTGTGATCTGGATGTTGTGTGTGATCTGGACCTGGGTGTGATCTGGACCTGGGTGTGATCTGGACCTGGGTGTGATCTGGATGTTGTGTGTGATCTGCACGTTTGTGTGATCTGGACATCTGAATGATCTAGAGACATCTGAGGGATCTGGACCCGGGTCTGATCTGGACATCTGAATGTGATCTGGACGTTTGAGGGATCTGGACCTGGGTGTGATCTGGACATCTGAATGAGATCTGGACATCTGAATGTCTGAGGGATCTGGACCTGGGTGTGATCTGGACATCTGAATGTGATCTGGACATCTGAATGTGATCTGGACGTCTGAGGGATCTGGACCTGGGTGTGATCTGGACATCTGAATGTGATCTGGACATCTGAATGTGATCTGGACGTCTGAGGGATCTGGACCTGGGTGTGATCTGGACATCTGAATGTGATCTAGACGTCTGAGGGATCTGGATGTTGTGTGTGATTTGGACATCTGAATGTGATCTGGACGTCTGAGGGATCTGAATGTGATTTGCACATCTGAATGTTATCTGGACGTCTGAGGGATCTGGACCTGGGTGTGATCTGGACATCTGAATGTGATCTGGACGTCTGAGGGATTTGAATGTGATCTGGACATCTGAATGTGATCTGGACGTCTGAGGGATCTGGACATCTGAATGTGATCTGGACGTCTGAGGGATCTGGACCAGGGTGTGATCTGGACATCTGAATGTGATCTGGACGTCTGAGGGATCTGGACCCGGGTGTGATCTGGACATCTGAATGTGATCTGGGCGTCTGAGGGATCTGGACCCGGGTGTGATCTGGACGTCTGAGGGATTTGGACCCGGATGGGATCTGGATGTTGTGTGTGATCTGGACATCTGAATGTGATCTGGATCTGAGTGTGATCTAGACGTCTGAGGGATCTGGACAGAGTATGATTTGGACATCTGAATGTGATCTAGACGTCTGAGGAATCTGGACCCAAGTGTAATCTGATCGTGAGAGTGTGATCTGGACGTCTGTGGGATCTGGCACTGAGCGTGATCTGATCGCAAATGTGTGATCTGGACGTCTGAGAGTGATCTGGATCCAACTGTGATCTAGAAGTCTGAGTGTGATCCAGACATCTGCGTAATCTAGACTGAGTGTGACCTGGACATCTGAGGGTTCTGGACCTGGGTGTGACCTGGACATCTGACGGTTCTGGACCTCCGAGTGTGACCTGGACATGTGAGGGTTTTGGACCTGGGTGTGATCTGGACATCTGAGGGTTCTGGACCTGGGTGTGACCTGGACATCGATGTTTATCCCGGATGTTTTGTTTTTTGCAGGTTTGAAAATCTTGTTGGATTGTGGTTATCCCTCACAGTGGCGTAACAATAGCCATAGTAGTCCGCACGGCTGCTATGGGTTAGGGGGGTGGAAGGGGGGTCGTTGAGTCAAATTAAACTGTGAAAAGTTGACCTGACAGAAGAAGGGAGTCATCAGGAACTTTGCTAGTTGTAAGTCTATCTAATTAAGCTGACCATACACTATACAATCTGAATATACAATCTCCTAGAATCTGTCTCTGTTTGGGTCACCATACAATTTTGGTACAATCAATTTTGGATTAAACAAACCTATAATCGATGTAATCACTTTTCCTTTAATTGAAATTACACAATCAGATTGTAACGTGTATAGTGAGCTTTAGGCAGGACCAGTTATCAGCTATAAAGTTCTCTTGCCATCCCGATTGGAGACGTTCAGTGTTCGGTCTTCTTCTAGAGTAGCAGATTTCCCGGCCTGGCAGAATAGCAATGTTTCCCTCTCCTCCTGCGTTGTAGCCGAGAGTAACTGACTCAGCAAGTGCTGCTTCAGCCTCCATTGATGGCACTTCAGTGAAGAGACAGATTATGAGACAATGAGGCGGTGCGGCCCGGACTGATGTATTATGTCATTGAAAACAACGGATCGCCGCTCCGAGTTTCTATTTTAATCAACACAATGGAACAAACATAGCTCTAAACCCTCTTCTGTCTCTTTGTGTCTCTAGGTCGCGTTTGTCTTCTACCTTTCATGGCATTTATTGCGAAGGCCAATTTTGTCCTTTCAAATTGTCCCTTGCCCATGCTGAGGACGTGCTCATCAGGTCACATGACCCTCGTTGAAAGTTCTCCACGATGGAAGTCACATTCTAAGGAATTCAACTCAAAGCCAACTACAGCAAGAAATCTCATCATTGAAGCCTTCAAGGAACCCAAGAAGCTGATTGTGGATAAACATGATGGTACTCACCAAGGCTTGGGTAGTGTTAAATTTGGATCCAATAAACTGTGGAAGAACATAACAGTGTCCACCTAGTCTTGGGTAGAGCTGTACCTTGGGTCTGAGAAGATGACCATGGATGATCATATTGGCATTCAGCAAGTCTTGGGTTGTGTCCAAGAAGCTGACCATGGATGAAAATGATGGTGTCCACCAAATCTTGGGTAGAGTTGACCTTGGATCCAAGAAGCTGACCATGGATGAAAATGATGGTGTCCACCAAATCTTGGGTAGAGTTGACCTTGGATCCAAGAAGCTGACTGTGGATTAACTTGATGGTGTCCACCACGTCTTGGGTAGAGATAAAGGAACTAAATTTTTGGGACTTTGAATTGAGGCGTGCAGCCAGGAAAATAACATTGCATGGTACTATAATGCCGTCTGGTGGTGGAGCCATCTATATTGCCATATACTAAATGCATAGACATGTAGTAACCATCATAGTAAAGTAAAAAACTTTTATTCCATGACATGATACATAGTAATAAATTAACAGAATAGCATAATGACACACTGATGGCATATTGGCCTAGAGCCACAGTAATGACATAATGATGACACACCAGACTAGTTGCAACGTATTCCCACAGTAAGTAATATATAGGTATATTCCAGTGAACCGTAATCATGGTATCTTGAATAAAAAGAACAGTAGGGAAGGCATCTATTAGCTTGACGCGTTTCGTAGCTGTAGCGCTACTCTTCAGGAGCAGATGCAAAGATATTGTCTAAAGATGTTTAAAAATAGATATGATGAGTGGTCATGTAAAAATGTAATAAAGACTATAGAAAAATAAAAATAGTAAAAATTGGTCACTCATACTTGCAAGTCAAATCAGAGTCTGGACATGGACAGAGGGAACTGGAGGTAGGCTGGAATGTCAGTGCGCCCCGGAACCTGAGGCGGCTAACCCCAAAAGCATCAAGATGGAAAAACCAACCAGGGGAAGAACATTCCAGGTTCTGGGTAGAGTTGACCTTGGATCCAAGAACTGTGGGGGGTGGGGACTGAGTGCTTAGTTGAATCTACCCTTAAAAGGTACCATCCCTATTGGGGGTGCCGAAATTAATTGCTGCATCGGTGCATCGCGATTCGGGTGTTCCCGATACGATTCTGATGCATGCGACCGGGGAAAATCGATTACCGGGATGATGCCCGCAGCTGCAGGCATCATCCCGGTACCGTTTTTTGAGCGGGCGATCGGCTTTCCAGTGATAACAACCGATGCGGCTAAAAGCCGCTCGGTTGTTATCCAGGAGGAGCGGGAGGGGACATCCCCCGCCTTCCGCCGCTCTGACCGGGCCTCCCATCCCACCGGAAGACCCGATCCACGAGCCGCTACTTCTGGCGGCTAGAGACAGACTGGAACAAAGCGTCTGCTTCGTTCCAGTCTGTATGTAAACATGGAAGCGACGTCACGACGTCACTTCCGCTTTACTCGGCTGCCAATGGTGCCAGTTTTAAAAGAAAATGACAGTATTCAGAATCGCCGTTTTTAGCAATCTGAATACTTTGAAGTGCAAAGGAGGGATTGGGGGTCTTTTAGACCCCCGATCCCTCCATAAAGAGTACCTGTCACCACTTATTACTGTCACAAGGGATGTTTACATTCCTTGTGACAGCAATAAAAGTGATCAAACATTTTTTTTTTTTTTTAGTTAAAAAAATGTTTTTTTAAAGCGCCCCTGTCTCCGCGAGCTCGCGCAGCAAAGAAAACACATACTCATGCCGAGCCTGCATATGTAAACGGTGTTCAAATCACACATGTGAGGTATCGCCGCGATCGTCAGAGCGAGATAAATAATTCTAGCACTAGACCTCCTCTGTAACTCTAACCTGGTAACCGTTCGTTTTTTTTAAAGCGTCGCCTATAGGGATTTTTAGGTACCATAGTTTGTCGCCATTCCACAAGTGTGCGCAGAAAGACACTCCCCTGTCCCACAATCCAGCGACGTGGCCACCCGAACCCTCCATTCTCTCCCCCGCCTGTCCACGGCGCTGGCAATACTACTGTAGCCATCCGGCTGAGACAGCTTGCAGCTTCACAGCCGGGTGCGCATGTCTCACTGCGCTGTCCTGCATAGCCGGGCAATCTTCTGGGACCTGTGATGTGTCCCAGAAGATCGCAGGGAGAAGGGACTCCTAGGCTGCCCAAGCGGAAGTGGGAGATCGTCGGTAATCGTTATGCATCACGGAATCGAATCGCTTACCAGATAATCGTAATCGAATCGAATCGTGAGACCAGTGAAGATGCGCACCCTTAATCCCTATTGTGTAACTGTACAAAACCATAGAATTACAGGCAGTCCCCGAGTTACGAACAGAATAAAGACTGTAGGTTTGTTCGTAAGTCGAAGTTGTTTGTAAGTCGCAACACTGCATTTGTAAGTGTAACTTCCGGGCGGAACACTGCATTCATAAGTGCAACTTCCGCCTGTGCATGCATGTGGGATGTTCCGGGCGCTTTTATGTTATCTAGGGCTCTTCTGGCCATGTAGTACTGCAGTGTGGGATGTGTTTGGAGGTGCTCGGCGGTATCTAGGACCAGTGTGCAGCACAAGTGGCTGGCATTCAAGGCCGTTCGTAAGTAGGAGTCGTTCGTAACTCGGGTGTTCGTAACTCGGGGTCTGCCTGTATGGGGGACTTTAAATGTACGTTCTTGGGTATATTAAGCACCAACTCATAAGATGGAACTTGGATTCAAGAAGCCGACTGTGGATGAACATGATGGTTTCCACCAAGTCTTGGGTAGCATTGACCTTGGATACAAGAAGCTGAGTGTGAATGAACATAACAGTGCCCACCAAGTCTTGGGTTGTGTCCAAAAAGCTGACTTCGGTTGAATATACCGGTGTCCACCAAGTCTTGAATAGCGTCGACCTTGGATCGAAGAAGCTGACTCGATAAACATTACTGTGTCCATGAATTCTTTGGTGGAGTTGACCTTGGATCCAAGAAGCTGACCGTGAATGAACATGACAGTGTCCACCAAGTCCTGAGTAGTGTTGACTTTGGGTCTGAGAAGCCGGCCGTGGATTACATAATGATGTCCATCAACTATTGGGTTCTGTTGACCTTGGATCCAAGAAGCTGACCGTGGATGACCATAACAGTGTCCACCAAGTCTTGAGTAGAGTTGACCTTGGATTCAAGAAGTTCACTGTGGATGAACATGATTGTTTCCGCCAAGTCTTGGGTAGCGTTGAACTTGGGTCTGAGACGCTGGCTGTGGATGGCCATAACGGTGTCCACCAAGTGTCCATAGAGTTCACCTATGAAGGCTAAAAAAAATGTCCATCTTTTGGTACATTAACCCTTTCGGTGCAAGAGCTGTTTTGGCATTTTTTTAACATTTAAAAAATCTACTTAGGGCTGAAGATTACTTAAAACCCCCAAAGTATTATATATTTACTGAACGTTGAGACTCTGGAGAATAAAATGATTTTAGATTACACAATGGTTTATCAAGTGCAAATTCTCAGCAAAAAACACACTGAACTTACAATATATTACCTTTTACATGCACATGAACAATAATGGCATCCCAGTCTTAGTTCGTAGGGTTCAATATTGAGTTGCCCCCCCCTTTGCAGCTATAACAGCTTCATCTCTTCTGGGAAGGCTGTCCACAAGGTTTAGGAGTGTGTCTATAGGATTTTTATTTTTTTTCCTTCTTTTAAAAAAAAAAAAAGTGGAGTAGACAGAGCAAGCTCTTCTTCCATCTCCCTGTTCTAATAATCTATTTGAAGAGGAAGTAAACCCTCTCCATAGACACCCTCCTAAACCTTGTGGACGGCCTTCCCAGAAGAGTTGAAGCTGTTATAGCTGCAAAGGGTGGGCCAACTCAATATTAAACCCTATGGACTAAGACTGGGATGCCATTAACGTTCATGTGTGTGTAAAGGCAGGTGTCCCAATACTTTTGGTAATATAGTGTATTTTAGGGCACACAGACACAATATATATTCCCACTTTTTGGTAAAAAATAAAACATAAGGTTGCCAGAAATTAGATACTAAACATGTCAAGCCTTAATATTGCGTGAAATGGTGACAAACTACGGTACCCAAAGATCTCCATAGAGGATGCTTTAGAAGCCCCCTACAGGTCATCAGTTTAGAGATGACCGTGAATAACGGGCCTAGAATGATTGATCTCAGGGAATGCAATCATGTGGCTATGCAGGAGCTTCCTGCAATAAAGACCACTCTCTGCTCCTCCTTCTCCTTGTGCTGAGTGACTGGTCTTGTCTCCGCCCCCCTCCTGTAGTCTTCTGTAGGCCGACAGAAATGACCACATGATGGAAGGTCACCTCAATCCGTTTACATGGATTTCCAGATGGAGCTGTTTGAGTGGTTACAATATCCTAAAATGTGTTGGTTGTTCAGGTATTATCCGAGGTCACCATAGATTCCGGAACTGCTTCCTCCTTCTACAAAGTTACAATGTACAGTCTGATCACTGGGGGGGGGGGGGGGAGAGAGACTGAGGAAATGCTTCCTCCTTCTTCCACAAAGTTACAATGTACAGTCTGATCACTGGGGGAGGGGAGACTGAGGAAATGCTTCCTCCTCCTTCTACAAAGTTACAATGTACAGCCTGATCACTGGGGGAGGGGGGACTGATGAAATGCCTCCTCCTGTAAGTCCCCTTTAAGCATTCCATGTAACTGTTACTTGTGTTGCTGCCGCTGGCAGGTTGGAATGGCGGTTGGTACTGAAGTTCATGACCACCATTAATAAAAAGGGGGCGTTTCTCTTGTCATCTATTTCTGGATTTGCACAGAACTTCTCTGGGGCTGGAGGTGAATAATGTCGCATTTCCCCGTGTGATGCGCATGTATAGATTTCGTATTTCTTTTTTTTTTCTTCCTATAAACCGTGATAAAACAGAGGCAGACGAGGATTGGGGTTTTGTGATCGCGGTAATAAAAGGAACGCTCTCCCTCTGAAGACAGGCACTTGAACGGCAGATCTGTCACTTCGTCTTCCTCCCGTTACGAAGATCGCACAAGCGCCTTGCCCTCGGGGCGCCTCGCTTCGCTGCTCTCAAATATTTCAGCTTCAATGAAGTGTTTTTTTCTTCCACACAAAGTAGAGCCCCGTGTAGCGTTCTCCTCTGCCTACCGCCGGGCACCTGTTGTGATATCAAGCTAACACAGTACGTGCGCCAAACTACCTCCTTCTCCCTTCTTGGCGCCATTGTTGTCTTTTATGTTTGCTTGGGCTGAATTAATCTTATGCAGGATGTGTAGGAGGTTAAGGAGGTCAATGAAGGACCTGATGTGGTGGTGGTGCAGGGATAAGGCAGGGGTAGGTGCGACCAATTCCTAGGTCAGGGTGCAGGGTCAATTAAGGACCTGGGGTGGCGGTGGGGCAGGGATAAGGCAGGGGTGGGTGCAGCCAATTCTTAGGTCAGGGTGCAGGGTCAATGAGGGACCTGGGATGGTGGTGGGGCAGGGATAAGGAAGGGGGTGGGTGCAGCCAATTCTTAGGTCAGGGTGCAGGGTCAATGAAGGACCTGGGGTGGTGGCAGTGGGGCAGGGATAAAGAGGAGGTGGGTGCAGCCAATTCTTAGGTCAGGGTGCAGGGTCATTAAAGGACCTGGGGTGGTGGTGGTGCAGGGATAAGGAGGGGTGGGTGCAGCTAATTCCTAGATCAGGGTGCAGGGTCAATGAGGGACCTGGGATGGTGGTGGGGCAGGGATAAAGAGGGGGAGGATGCAGCCAATTCTTAGGTCAGGGTGCAGGGTCAATGAAGGACCTAGTGTGGTGGTGGTGCAGGGATAAGGAGGGGGTGGGTGCAGCTAATTCTTAGGTCAGGGTGCAGGGTCAATGAAGGACCTGGGGTGGTGGTGTTGCAGGGATAAGGCAGGGGTGGGTGCAGCCAATTTCTAGGTCAGGGTGCAGGGTCAATGAAGGACCTGGGGTGGTGGTGGTGCAGGGATAAGGCAGGGATGGGTGCAGCCAGTTCCTAGGTCAGGGTACAGGGGCAATGAAGGACCTGGGGTGGCGGTGGGGCAGGGATAAAGAGGGGGTGGATGCAGCCAATTCTTAGGTCAGGGTCAGTGAAGGACCTGATGTGGTGGTGGTGCAGGGGTAAGGAAGGGGTAGGTGCAGCCAATTCCTAGCTCAGGGTGCAGGGTCAATGAGGGACCTGGGGTGGTGGTGGGGCAGGGATAAAGAGGGGGTGGATGCAGCCAATTCTTAGGTCCGGGTCAATGAAGGACCTGGTGTGGTGGTGGTGCAGGGATAAGGAGGAGGTGGGTGCAGCTAATTCTTAGGTCAGGGTGCAGGGTCAATGAAGGACCTGGGGTGGTGGTGGTGCAGGGATAAGGCAGGGGTGGGTGCAGCCAATTTCTAGGTCAGGGTGCAGGGTCAATGAAGGACCTGGGGTGGTGGTGGTGCAGGGATAAGGCAGGGATGGGTGCAGCCAGTTCCTAGGTCAGGGTACAGGGGCAATGAAGGACCAGGGGTGGCGGTGGGGCAGGGATAAAGAGGGGGTGGATGCAGCCAATTCTTAGGTCAGGGTCAGTGAAGGACCTGATGTGGTGGTGGTGCAGGGGTAAGGCAGGGGTAGGTGCAGCCAATTCCTAGCTCAGGGTGCAGGGTCAATGAGGGACCTGGGGTGGTGGTGGGGCAGGGATAAAGAGGGGGTGGATGCAGCCAATTCTTAGGTCCGGGTCAGTGAAGGACCTGATGTGGTGGTGGTGCAGGGATAAGGAGGAGGTGGGTGCAGCCAATTCCTAGGTCAGGGTGCAGGGTCAATGAAGGACCTGGGGTGGTGGTGGTGCAGGGATAAGGCAGGGGTGGGTGCAGCCAATTTCTAGGTCAGGGTGCAGGGTCAATGAAGGACCTGGGGTGGTGGTGGTGCAGGGATAAGGCAGGGGTGGATGCAGCCAGTTCCTAGGTCAGGGTACAGGGGCAATGAAGGACCTGGGGTGGCGGTGGGGCAGGGATAAAGAGGGGGTGGATGCAGCCAATTCTTAGGTCCGGGTCAGTGAAGGACCTGATGTGGTGGTGGTGCAGGGATAAGGAGGAGGTGGGTGCAGCCAATTCCTAGGTCAGGGTGCAGGGTCAATAAAGGACCTGGGATGATGGTGGTGCAGGGATCAGGAGGGGTTGGATGCAGCCAATTCCTAGGTCAGGGTGCAGGGTCAATAAAGGACCTGATGTGGTGGTGGTGGTGCAGGGATAAGGCAGGGGTGTGTGCAGCCAATTCCTAGGTCAGGGTGCAGGGACAATGAAGGACCTGAGACCTTCTTGGTGGATGCATCCAATTCTTTGGTCAGAGGCACATGATGCAACATGGTGCCAAGTCTAGAATGGGAACCTGTGCCTCTCCATTTGTGCCAGGGTTCCTGCTGATGGGTTAGGTTTGGCATATTTGAGGCAAAGGCAGTACTGAAGCTGCAGGGTCAGTGATGGGCCTGAGGCCTTCATGGCGGGTGCAGCAAACTCCTAGGTCAGAGGCACCTAATGTTACAGGGTTCCTGCCCATGGGTTAGACGATATATATTTGAGATTAAGGCAGTACTCCAGCATCAGGGTCAATGAAGGACATAAGACGTTGGTGGTGTAGGGATAAGGTGGGGAAGGATGCAGCCAATTCATAGGTCAGAGGCACCTGATGCAACAGGGTGCGCAGTCTGATGTGAGATGTGTTGTGAACCCGTGCCTCTCCATTTATCTGCCAATGTTAGGTGTTATATTATATGATGAGACTTAGGCAGTACTCCAGCTGCAGCATCAATAAAAGACCTGAGACTTTGGTGGTGTAGAGATAAGGTGGGGGTGGATGCAGCCAATTCTTGGGTCAGAGGCACCTGATGCAATAAGGTGCCAAGTGTAAGATGGGTCAGGAACCTGTGCCTCTCTATATGTCGAGGTTCCTGCCGATGGGTTAGGTATTATATATTTGAGGCAGTACTTCAGACGCAGCGTCAATGAAGGACCTGAGACGTTGGTGGTGTAGGGTTAAGGCGGGGTGGATGCAGCCAGGTCCTAGGTCAAAGGCACCCGATGCAACAGAGTGGCAAATATAAGATGGGTCAGGAACCCGTGCCTCTCCATTCATGTGTCGGGGTTCCTGCTTATGGGATAGGCATTATATGTTTGAGACTAAGGCAGTACTCCAGCTGCAGGATCAATGAAGGACCTGAGTTGTTGGTGGTGCAGAGATAAGGCGGGGATGGGTGCATCCCATTCCTAGGTCAGAGGTCACTGAATGTCAATGGGAACGGGGTGCCAAGTCTAAGATGGGAAACTCTGCCTCTCTATTTTTGTGCCAGGGTTCCTGCCAATGGGATAGCAAAGCGTTGCTAAAGTCATAAAAGGTCTGGAGTGCTCGTAGGATCTTTCTATAGCATGGATACACTGTGCCATGGAAAATTGTGATGCCTACCAGGGCCCATCAGTGCAGCCTATCAGTGCTCATCTGTCCTACCTATCAGTGCCTATCAGCAGGGCCGCCATCAGGGGGGTACAGGCAGTACACCTGTAAGGGTCCCGGAGGTCCCCAGGAGCCCGGATGGCAACCATTCTTTTTTTTTTTTGTAAGGGGCCCGGAGGTCCGGATGGCAACCCCTCTTTTTTTTTTTTTTTTATAGAATTTTTTTTTTAATTTAATTTCATTTATTTTTTGTAAGGGGCCCAGAGGACCCCAGGGCCCCGGATGGCAACCCCCCTTTTTTTTTATTATTTTTTTATAACAATTTTTTTTTTTATATAATATTTTTTTATTTCTTTATTTTTTATTTTTGTAAGGGGCCCAGAGGTCCGGAGGTCCCCAGATGCCCGGAGGTCCCCGAATGGCAACCCCCTCTTCTTTTTTCTTTTTTTTTGTTCTTTCGTTTTTTTTATGTTCGTCAGCACCCAAACCCCCCCCCCCCCCCCAACCTTAACAATTCGTGGCGGCAGCACCTCCCACGCTTCTCAATTCGTGCCACCCTCCAGCTTCTCAATTCGCGGCAGCCCCCTCTCTGCTTCTCAATTTGCCTCGGCAGCACCCCGGTTGGGCCCCCCGGTTCTCCTCTGCTCCAAGGGGGCCCATGCCTGAAGCTGTGTAAAGGGACCCCAAAATTCCTGATGGCGGCCCTGCCTATCAGTGCCACCTATTAGTGGCGCCGCTGATCAGTGCACACCATTACCGCCTCATCAGTGGAGGACCAACGCGATGTCATGCCGTCACTTCTGGTCTAGGGCGGAAGTAAACAATTTTGTTTATTTATTTTTTTTAAAGCAAAAGATCTTTTTTTTTTTTTTTCTTTTTAATCTTTTCAAAGGTAGAGGAGAGATGAGGGGTCTTGTAGACCCCAGATCTCTCCATAAAGAGGACCTGTCACCCCTTATTTTTTAATACAAGGGATGTTTATATTCCTTGTAATAGGAATAAGCATTGGCGTGCACAGCCTATGGCATTAGGGCGAGCACCCCAAACCTCAAGCATATATGTGTGTGTGTGTATTTATACTGATGGTGTCATTAGTTTTTATTTTTATTATTTTTTTTAATTAGTTTTTATTTTTTAGGAGCCTCATCAGGGGTTTAAACTGGGACTCTGCACCACTCAGGGTGATTTGGGTTTGCCCAGGCACACCTGGCACCCCCTAAAAACACAGTCACAGTGCTATGGGGTGTTCTAAAGTGAAGGCTAACAGGGACATCGGTATCCCAAGGCTGGGTGGATGCTGCCTTCCTCAGATGGGCCGATCCGATGGAAACTACAAAAAAAAAACGGAAGGCGCGCACACCTAGTGAATTACCAATGACAATTTTAATGAATGATAAAATCCATAAAAAGTGGGTACTCACAAAAGACAACTCTTTAATGAGCCATAAAAATCACACAGTGTATGGACTTGTGCAGGACCATATCACGGGGTATAGCTGACGCGTTTCGGGGGGCTCACCCCCTTCCTCAGAGCTGGCACACCCTGTGCGCACGCCTATGAATAAAAGTCATAAAAAAAATTTTAAAAAAAAATTAAAGGGACGGTGTAAAAAAAAATAATAAAAAAAAAAATATATATATATATATATATATATATATATATATATATATATATTTTTTTTTAAAGTGCCCCCATCCCTGCGTGCTCGAGCGCAGAATGGAAAGCATACGTAAGTCGCACACCCAACATGTACATGGTGTTCGCACCACACATGTGAGATATCGCGGCGAACGTCGGATTAAGAGTAATAATTCTGGCGCTAGACCTCCTCTGTAACTCTAAACTGGTAAACTGTAAAATTTTTAAAGCGTCATCTTAGGAGATTTTTTAAGTATAGTAATTTGTCACAATTACACGAGCATGCGCAATTTTAAAGCGTGACACGTTGGGTGTCTATTTACTTGGCCTAACGTCATCTTTTATAATTTAACATAAAATTGTGTTATATATTGTGTTTTTTTTTTTTCATTGAAATTCATTAAAGTGTATTTTTTCCAAAAATATTGTTTTTAACCACTTACGGACCGCCCGCCGTCATTATATGGCGGCACTTTGAAGTGGAATATCGTTGTTATGGCAGCAGCTAGCTGCTATAACCCCGGTATTCACTTCTTCAGTGGGCGGTCCGCTTTCAGATAAAAGTGGTCTCAGCGGCGGATTCGCCGCAAGATCACTTTTATCTGTTTAGGGGGAGCCGCGCTCCAGTGCCCTCCGCCGCTTACCAGAGCCGCCGGCAGCGGCGGTGGCGATTGCGTTCTCTCCCCTGCTTGGCATGAAGCTGAGTGAGGGGAAGATGGCTCCCACCCGTCTCTATACCATTGCAAGGCGGAAGCGACGTCAACACGTTACTTCTGCCCATAGCTCGTAAAGGGACTTTTTTAATTTTTTCAAACAACTTTTTTTTAATTTTTATACATTTTTGTGTAAATATGAGATGTGAGGTCTTTTTTAACCCCAGATCTCATATTTAAGGGGACCTGTCATGCTTTTTTTTTCCATTAAAAGGGATGTTTACATTCCTTGTAATAGGAATAAAAGTGACACAGTTTTTTTTTTTTTTAAAGAACAGTGTAAAAATAAAATAAAATAAATAAGAAAAAAAAGAAAAAAATTTAACGCGTCCCGCTGGGCTCGCGTGCAGAAGCGGACGCATACGTAAGTCGCGCCCGCATATGAAAACGGTGTTCAAACCACACATGTGAGGTATCACCACGATCGTTAGAGCGAGAGCAATAATTGTACCCCTAGACCTTCTCTGTAACTCAAAACATGCAACCTGTAGAATTTTTTAAGTGTCCCCTTTTGGATTTTTTTTAAAGGGTAAAAGTTTGTCGCCCATTCCACGAGCGGGCGCAATTTTGAAGCGTGACGTGTTTGGTATCAATTTACTCGGCGTAACATCATCTTTTACAATATAAAAAAAATTGGGCTAACTTTACTATTGTCTTATTTTTTTTTGTTAAAAAAAAAGTTGATTTTTTCCAAAAAAAAGTGAGCTTGTAAGACCGCTGCGAAAATACGGTGTGACAAAAATTATTGCAACGGCCGCCATTTTATTCTCTAGGGTGTTAGGAAATTTTTTTATATATATATATATATATATATATATAATGTTTGGGGGTTCTAAAGTAATTTTCTAGCAAAAAAAAATGATTTTAACTTGTAAACAATAAGTTTTAAAAATAGGCCCGTTCCTTTAAGTGGTTAAAAAACCACTGGGCAACATAAAAATTGCAACAAACGCTATTTTATTCTCTAGTGTCTCTGCTAAAAAAATCAATATCATGTTTGGGGGGTTCAAAATAATTTTCTAGCAAAAAATACTGATCTGTACTTTTAAACAAAAAGTGCCAGAAAAGCGGGGGGGGGGGGGCGCCGGCGTCGGCGTCTGACACTGCCGAAAGTGTCAAATGTTGGCAGGAACTGAGGGGAGGTGGAAGATCCAGACTGCTGGAGAGGGAAGTTCACCACTTTTTTTTTTTCTCTTGCAGGGAACTTGTGGTTTCATTTGGTTAGAGACTCAACATTGCCTCTCTAAGCTCAGGGATGACCGGTTAGGTTCACACAGCTGCGAATTCAAAATCGCGCGATTTTACCGCAATTTCGCGGCCGTGATTTTGCCGCGATTCGCGGCCGCGATTTCAGGGAATGCCATTCTATAGAGCTGAATTTGCATCGCAAAGGGGTCAAACTCGCACAGGACCCTTTTTCCCCGCAGCTTATATTCGCAACGCATTGATGTGAACGCCACTAATGTTAAACTATGTCATTTAACCACTTGCCGCCCGCCCTATAGAGGATTGACGGCGGCAAAGTGGTTGCAGAATCCTGACAGGACGTCATATCACGGCTGATCACAGTGTAAACAGGAAAAGCCGGTCATCGGCTTTTCCTCACTCGCGTCTGTCAGACGCGAGTAGAGGAGAGCCGATCGGCTGCTCCTCTGACAGGGGGGGGTTTGTGCTGATCGATTATCAGCACAGCCCCCCCGAGGATGCCCACTGGACCACCAGGGATGCCACTAGACCACCAGGGAAGCACACCATGTAAGGTATGCCACCCTAGACCACCAGGGATAATGGATGCCAATCAGTGCCACAATGGATGCCAATCAGTGCCCACAATGGGCACCACTGATTGGCAGGCATTATTGTTTGGCACTGATTGGCATCCATTAGTACAGTACAGTGCCACCTATCAGTGCCCACCCATGCCACCTATCAGTGCCCACCCATGCCCACCCGTGCCACCTATCAGTGCCCATCCATGCCGCCTATCCATGCCCATCTGTGCCCACCCGTGCCGCCTATCTGTGCCCACCCGTGCCGCCTATCTGTGCCCACCCGTGCCGCCTATCTGTGCCCACCCGTGCCGCCTATCTGTGCCCACCCTTGCCACCGATCGTTGCCCACCCGTGCCGCCGATTGTTGCCCATCCGTGCCGCCGATTGTTGCCCATCCGTGCCGCCGATCGTTGCCCATCCGTGCCGCCTCATCGGTGCCCATCCGTGCCGCCTTATCCGTGCCCGTCAGTGCAGCCCCATCAGTGCCCATCAGTGAAGGAGAAAACAAACTTATTTACAAAGTTTTGTAACTGAAACCAAAATAAAACTTTTTTTTTTTCAAAATTTTCGGTCTTTTTTTTTTTTTTTTTTTTGCAGAAAATAAAAATCGCAGAGGTGATCAAATACCACCAAAAGAAAGCTCTATTTGTGGGAACAAAATGATAAAAATTTAGTTTGGGTACAGTGTACCATGACCGCGCAATTGTCATTCAAAGTGCAACAGCGCAGAAAGCTGAAAATTGGTCTGGGCAGGAAGGTGTATAAGTGCCCGGTATGGAAGTGGTTAAATGGCTCAAATTCGCAATAGAATTCACAGCAGTGTGAACCTAGCCTAATGCACGGTACACACGATCCGATTATCGGACGAATGGTCGTCTGTTTTTTTTTTTTGCATGCTAGTCTCCCGTCGAATCTGATGAGTTTACTAAAGTCACGAAAATTCTCGTACGTACGACAGAATAAAAAATCTGAAGTGATGTCATGTGTTGTAATACATTTGTATTGCATTTTCGAACGACAGCTGTACTTATTTAGGCTGGGTTCACACTGCTGCGAATTTTATTGCGAATTTGAGCCGTTACGATTTCTCAAATTCGCAAGTCATTAAAATAACATTGTTTTCCATTAGTGCCGTTCACATCAGTGCAGTGCGAATCTAAACTGCGGGGAAAAAAGGGTCCTGTGCGAGTTTGATCCGTGTGCGATGCGAATTCAGCTCTATGGACTGGTATTCCCTAAAAATCACGGCCGCAAATCGCGGAAAATTCATGGCAAAAACGCAGCCGCGAAATTGCGGTAAAATCGCACGATTTTGAATTCGCAGCAGTGTGAACCTAACCTAAGCCCTGGTTCACACTGGTGCGATTTGACATGCGATTTGATGTCAAATCGCATGTCAAATCAGCAATATTTGCCGCAAATTGCAGGCAATGGCACCGTCCTAATCGGTGCGACGCCGCATCTGCTCAGCTGAACTCGCACGGCTTCACTCCCGCAGCCCCAGTGTGAACCTGGGCTAAACGAAAATCGGAAGATCTGGCATGGTACGAAAAAAAATTCAGTGCATGTCCGATAGAATAATATCGAATGAACTGTCCTGATCAGCTCTCGAAAGCTCTGTACCAATGATCCGATTATCGTACGATCGTTTCGAAAGCGGCATTTATCGTACGATTTTCGGATCGTGTGTACGGGGCTTTAGAATCTTACAAAATTCTGCGGCACACGCAGCGGCTGCCCCTTCGGCATCATCCCCGTTATTCCAATGCGGCTCATTGGCAGCGACTATGAAAACGGCTGTCTGGTGATGTCACCCGTCTGCCATTCCCCATTAGGTCTCCGCGCCTATATGCGACTCCGCTACAAAGAGCCGGTCATGAGCTTATTTGGTTCTCTACGCTGGAAGCGGCTCTGTTCTCCTAATGGAAGGTGGGAGTCCAAGGCCTGAGCAGAAAACAATGCAAACTTCTCTCTCGCCTGACGTAACGCTCAGACCGCCGCCAAGGCGGCTGCCATAGGCAACAGTGCCATCTAGAGGCGTTGGTGGAAACTTGGCGAATAAAAAGGAATCGTGTCTCCATTTACTGGCAGAAGGAGTGGGAGGAAAGCGCTCTGAGGACCGGTGTCATGTCATAATAAAGCCCATATCGGTGGCCCTTTCATGCAGCTCCAAGACGTCAGGGATTCCTATGACTTTGTACGCAGTGCAGTACGGAGAGCATTCACTGCTGAGTGGTGTCATATACATCACACGATTCTGGGAGCCACTGAACAGTCTCATCGCTGGAAACCGCTACATTGGATGCAAATTGTGAAAACAAAAAGCAGATTTTTCTAAATGAATGCGTGTGGAAGGGCCGGTCCGCCTAAAAGTGATGTTCGGATTATAGGTGGGGCACAGTGACCAGGGTCAGCCGCTGACTTCCTATGTCCTGGAGGCTCCAACAGTGAGATCTTCCTTCCATAACTCGAGGCGCTGATCCTGTCCACCTGGAAGTTTTTGGTGTTTCCTTGTGTGTTCCAGCTCCACCGATTACATTCTCCATAATAGAAAAAGTCTAGCAAGGATGATGAGAACCCATCATAATAGGCACAGCGGGTGTACAGACCCAGGAGCTCAGCACAGGGATGGTGAGAACCCCTCATAATGGGCACAGCGGGTGTACAGACCCGGGAACTCCACACAGGGATGGTGGAAACCCTTCATAATGGGCACAGCGGGTGTACAGACCCGAGAACTCAGCACAGGGATGGTGGGAACCCCTCATAATGGGCACAGCAGGTGTACAGACCCGAGAACTCAGCACAGGGATGGTGGGAACTCCTCATAATGGGCACAGCGGGTGTACAGACCTGGGAACTCAGAACAGGGATGGTGGAAACCCTTCATAATGGGCACAGCGGGTGTACAGACCCGGGAACTCGGCACAGGGATGGTGGGAACCCCTCATAATGGGTACAGACCTGGGAATTCAGCACAGGGATGGTGGGAACCCCTCATAATGGGTACAGACCCGGGAATTCGGCACAGGGATGGTGGGAACCCCTCATAATGGGTACAGACCCGGGAACTCGGCACAGGGATGGTGGGAACCCCTCATAATGGGCACAACAGGTGTACAGACCCGGGAACTCAGCACAGGGATGGTGGGAACCCCTCATAATGGGCACAGCAGGTGTACAGACCCGGGAACTCAGCACAGGGATGGTGGGAACCCCTCACAATGGGCACAGCAGGTGTACAGACCCGGGAACTCAGCACAGGGGATGGTGGGAACCCCTCATAATGGTCACAGGAGGTGTACAGACCCGGGAACTCAGCATAGGGATGGTGGGAACCCTTCACAATGGGCACAGTAGGTGTACAGACCTGGGAACCCAGCACAGGGATGGTGGGAACTCTTCACAATGGGCACAGTAGATGTACAGACCTGGGAACCCAGCACAGGGATGGTGGGAACCCTTCACAATGGGCACAGTAGGTGTACAGACCTGAGAATTCAGCACAGGGATGGTGGGAACTCCTCATAATGGGCACAGTAGGTGTACAGACCCGGGAACTCAGCACAGGGATGGTGGGAGCCCCTCATAATGTACAGATCATATCAATTTTAAAATGAAACTTTAACTAAAATTAACATAACAGCCCAAAACTAAAGCACACTTTTCTTTTCAATGTTTTTATTATTACATTACGGGTTCTATAATATTCATGAATAAAGCATCAAAGTAATAAACAGGCAATCATTCAATAGATTATAAAAGGAGATTTACATATAAAAATATTGACAGTCAATCTGCACATTACTGATCCCGGCTTCCCTTGTTAACACCATAAACATTCATTGATATGTCAGCGATTTACATTCTAATCAAGAGCGCGATTATATACAATATAGATCAACCCCATCGCAGTTAAGGAGATTGATGTCGCAGGAAATTGTGTACAGAGCCGTAATTCGGATTATGATTCTGTGCCGTACCATACAAAAGAAATTCCTGAAATAATATTAGAGTGGTAATTATACACAGCGGCAAATTCATGAAGACGGATTTATCAGAATCTACGATAATGTGGTTGTAGCCGAGTGTTTAATTCATAGCAAAAAGAGCTAATAGAGAATGTGATGGTATGCATTCCTAACTTGAAAAAAGTCCCTTTTATTGCCCTCAGCCTCCTCCACATCTCCTTGTTTTGATGCTGTGATCCAACTTCCTGTTAGAGGGTGGCTACAATTGTTCATGTCCACCCCCGAACTTGTTCCACGGTAGATAGAAACGTAGCCACCCTGCCTTGGCCCCACTGTATGTAGGAACATAGCCACCCTCTCTTGCGCACTCCTGAGAGGGACTATGGGATTGGTAGCGTGCATGGGCATGTACTGCTCATTCAAAACAGAGGGAAGTGAGGGAGACTTGGCCCCGCTGTATGTAGGAACGTAGCTACCTTGACTTGGTCCCACTGTATTTAGGAATGTAGCCACCTTGACTTGGTCCCACTGCATGTAGGAACGTAGCCACCTTGACTTGGTCCCACTGCATGTAGGAACGTAGCCACCTTGACTTGGTCCCACTGTATGTAGGAACGTAGCCACCTTGACTTGGTCCCACTGTATGTAGGAACGTAGCCACCTTGACTTGGTCCCACTGTATGTAGGAACGTAGCCACCTTGACTTGGTCCCACTGTATGTAGGAACGTAGCCACCTTGACTTGGCCCAGCTGTATGTAGGAACGTAGCCACCTTGACTTGGTCCCACTGCATGTAGGAACATAGCCACCCTCTCTTGCTGCTCATTCAAAACAGAGGGAAGTAAGGGAGACTTGGCCCCACTGTGTGTAGGAACATAGCCACCTTGGCTTGGTCCCACTTTATGTAGGAACGTAGCCACCCTGCCTTGGTCCAACTGCATGTAGGAACGTAGCCACCTTGACTTGGTCCCACTGTATGTAGGAACGTAGCCACCTTGACTTGGTCCCACTGTATGTAGGAACGTAGCCACCTTGACTTGGTCCCACTGCATGTAGGAACGTAGCCATCTTGACTTGGTCCCACTGCATGTAGGAACATAGCCACTTTGACTTGGTCCCACTGCATGTAGGAATGTAGCCACCTTGACTTGGTCCCACTGTATATAGGAACGCTGAAGAAGAGGGTTACCTCGAAGCGCGTTAGTCAATGTGTTTACGAGTATTGTGAATTTACATATATGGACTTAAGCAGATGGTGTTATGTCAAAGCTATGATGCAAGCTTTGTACAGCAGTGTACAGTCACCTCCGATTTACAATATTCAATAAAACGTGTTTGAAGGATAATGCGCTATGCCGACGCACCTTCTTTGTTTCCTATGCAGTCAAATTGGACATCCCCAGTCTTTCGAGGGCAGCGAGGAGCACATTATCCACATGCAGCAATAAGTCAAGATAGGAGTTTGACACCACATTGGGACTTATCGCACAGCGCAGGAGATTGAACATAGTGACAATTTCAGAAATCTAGGAACGTAGACACCCAGACTTGGTCCCACTGTATATAGGAACATAGCCACCCTGACTTTGTCCCACTGTGTGTAGGAACATGCTCACCTTCACTTGGTCCCACTGTATGTAGAAACGTAGCCACCCTGCCTTGGTCCCACTGTATGTAGTAACATAGCCACCTTGACTTGGTCCTACTGTATGTAGGAACGTAGCCAATTTGACTTGGTCCCTCTGTATATAGGAACGTAGCCACCTTGACTTGGTCCTACTGTATGTAGGAACGTAGCCAATTTGACTTGGTCCCTCTGTATATAGGAACGTAGCCACCTTGACTTGGTCCTACTGTATGTAGGAACGTAGCCAATTTGACTTGGTCCCTCTGTATATAGGAACGTAGCCACCTTGACTTGGTCCCACTGTATGTAGGAACGTAGCCACCTTGACTTGGTCCCACTGTATGTAGGAACGTAGCCACCTTGACTTGGTCCCACTGTATGTAGGAACGTAGCCACCTTGACTTGGTCCCTCTGTATATAGGAACGTAGCCACCTTGACTTGGTCCCACTGTATGTAGGAACGTAGCCACCTTGACTTGGTCCCACTGTATGTAGGAACGTAGCCACCTTGACTTGGTCCTACTGTATGTAGGAACGTAGCCAATTTGACTTGGTCCCTCTGTATATAGGAACGTAGCCACCTTGACTTGGTCCCTCTGTATATAGGAACGTAGCCACCTTGACTTGGTCCCTCTGTATATAGGAACGTAGCCACCTTGACTTGGGCCCACTGTATATAGGAACGTAGCCACCTAGTCTTGGTCCCACTGTATGTAGTAACATAGCCACCTTGACTTGGTCCCATTGTATGTGGGAATGTAACCACCCTCTCTTTCTCACTCCTGAGACAGACTAGGGCGTATGGGATTGACAGTGTCCATAGAGTAGTGTACATGAGCGTGTTCTGCTCGTTCCAAACAGAGGGAAATGAGGAAGAAAAGGAGAGGTCCAGGAGCTCCTGGAAGACGTTACATGGAGGCATATTGTTTAGTGTCACTTTAACTATGGAAATTCTCTTCCCCATGTGTAGCGTATTAATCAGATTGATTGTCGACTATAGATTCAATATTCCTACCAGGAGAGATTGATTGGAAAATAAATTGATCATTTAATGAAGCCTATATGGCCACCATCAGGGTTCAACGGCATTTGTTTATGGAGGGGGGTGGGGGAGTTAAAGTGAAGCTCCACTCCAGCCCAATGACATGAAAGAGCTGTCAAAACCACGGTGCGCACAAATGCACGCATTGTGGTGTGAAAATTTGTGCCAATAACTACTTGTTGAGTCCTCAGTGCTAAAAAAAAAAAAATTGCACAAAGAATGTTTATTTTCCCATTTTTAAAAAATTGGAGCAGATGAACGTTTTTGTTTCTTGGTATCATCGAAGGTCTCCGGCGCCGTCATCCGATTTGTTAGTTTTTGTCTTTTCGAGGTTGAACTTGATAATTGTCTTGTATTGCTTCTTTCAGCCCAGCTACATAACTGTGCCCCGTCCTTCGCTCCGATCCCCGCCCCCCATTGGGAACCCCGTCTATGTGCACAGCGGGGGGCGCATTGTTCCATTTAGAGGGGAGAGTGACAGTTGTCTTTTTTCATTTTCAGTTGTACATCTAAACAGCGGGATATTAACAGTCCGCACACCACTTCCTTCAAGGAACATGTTTCAGAAGAATATCGCACGTCATCCTCCGACGTCTCCAATCTCTACCCATATAGGACACCGAATGAACTTATTTCATTCCTTCATTCGTTGTGTCCTGATCTTTTTCAGTTATCGTGTCCTGATCCTGCTCTGTTATCACGTCTCAGTCTTCCTCCATTATGTCCCGAAATTGTTCTGTTTCCATGTCTTCATCTTCCATCTATTATGTCTTCATCTTATTTAGTTATTGTGCCTTGATATTGCTCAGTTATCTTTTACCTTCATTCATAGGCGTGCGCACAGGGTGTGCCAGGTGTGCCCAGGCACACCCTATGCAGAACAGATTCCCGCTACTGACCTGGCACCCCCTATTTCCCCCCACAGCACTGTCGGCTTCCCTCCTCTCCCACCGGTTGTTCCTGTGGATGTTGTTTTAGGATGAGTGGGGGAAGGGGCCAGTAAATATGCCATTTACCGGCCCCTTCTCTTTCTGAATGAACATCGTGAGTGATCGGTAGAGTGTTTGAGCTTTGGGGTGCTCACCCTAACGCCAAAGGCTGCGCACACCTATGCCTTCATTCAGTTATCACATCCTGACCACGTCTTGTTCTTTTTTTCTTTTTTCTTATCTCCTGATCATTCTGATCTTGCTCAGTTATTAAAGAGGAAGTAAACCCCGGCCGATTTTTCTTATTTTTTCAATTTTCCATATGCAGTAGGTCATTACAAAGGATAATACATTAAAAATCGCCCTAAAACGAGGTCTCTAAATACCTTATTTAGCGTCTTTCTAATATCTTCATTTCCAGGGAATTGGCCGCGCCATTGCTTGTACTGTTTTCTGAGTTTATTCTGGACGTCACTTCCGCCCTTACTCTGTTTGCCTTTAGAAATCTCGCGCATGCGCCGTAGTGCCGTAACCAGGTGATCAGAGGAGCATCGCAAGACTAATGCTCTGTGCCGTTCTGAGGGGAAGCTCGTCCATACAAATCTCCCAGCATGCAGGGAAAATAGAAACAGCACACTTTATGTGCCGTTAACGAAGCTACCTACTGCGCAATCGCGCATGACGTCATTTTGGATTACAAGATGATTTCCGGGGAAACTAAAGCAGTGAGTACACTTTCACAGGCAGCGATAAGCTGCCTGTGTTATCTACATTAGTAATAGATAAAGTTGTCTCGGAGGGTTTACAACCACTTTAAGTCCTGGTCTTGTTCAGTCATAGCGCCCCCCTATGTTATGTCTTTATATTGTTCCGTTGTCATAGATTTATCTTGTTCGGTTATCGTGTTTTTATCTTGTTTAGTTATCGTGTCTATATCTTATTCGGTTATTGTGGCTTTATCTTGTTCAGTTATCATCTTCTCTTTATCTTGTTCAGTTATCGTGTCTTTATCTTCAGTTATCATGTCTTTATCTTGTTCAGTTATCATTTTTTTTTATCTTGTTTAGTTATCGTGTTTTTATCTTATTCGATTATTGTGGCTTTATTTTGTTCAGTTCTCTGAGTTGTCATGTCCAGATCTACCTCAATCCTGTTCAGTTATCAGGCCTTCATCATTTTAATTATCCTATTACTGACCCAGGGGCGGATCCAGAGTCTTTTCTCGGGAGGGGCACTGCCAAAAAAAATGTGTTTTTTTTTTGTGGGAAATTTTTCCGGGAAATGGCTGGTGTCGGCGCTTCAATCATCCCGGCACCATGGTTGTTGTGGTGTCAGGATGATTGAAGCGCATTATTTCTATTATTACATTGTAATATAAATTTAAATAGTTCAATGCAGAATCAGTGGGAGCCCCGAGTGTGTCGCTTGCCACGTCACCTGCCACATCTTGTGGATTGTCACTTGCCTGCCACCAGATGCAGATTGTCATTTGCCACGTCACCTGCCACACCTTGCGGATTGTCACTAACTTGCCTGCTAAGGTGTAGTTTTGGTTGTCTCTTGCTGTGTTCCAGACTCCCAGAGTCAGGCAGTAGAGAGATAATGTAATCTCTCTGCTGCCTGCACAGTGAGGGCGGAAGTCACTGCAGGAATGCAGGGCAGGCATGGGCGGTGAGAGATGATCTCATCTCTCTGCTCCCCCGCTCCTGGCTAGCTGATTGGCCAGCTGCCACACTGAGCCTGCTCTCTCACTCTCACCTGCGCTGCCAACACACTGAGCAGCACGGTCTGCCCACGAACCGCGCCGCCCGCCCACAAACCGCGCTGCAAGCGGAGCCGCCCGCTTTCTTACACGTCTGTGGAGCCGCACGCTATCGCACCTGCCCTCAGAGCGGCCCGACGTGACTCACTGACGTCACTCGTTGCTAGACGCCAAGCGGCCCAGGCGTTAGCAACGAGTGCAGGGAAGAGGCTCCACCCACCTCCTCCTCCGCTCCTGGTATCGTGTCAGTGAGCCAGGTAACTACATTAGACAAGTCTCTCTCTCGGTGCCGCTGATCGGCTGATGTGAGAAACTGAGAGAGAGACTCAGAGAGGCAGCGGCAGCCGCAGAACAAGTACTGTATATACTCGAGTATAAGCCGACCCGAATATAAGCCGAGGCGCCTAATTTTACCACAAAAAACTGGGAAAACGTATTGACTCGAGTATAAGCCTAGGGTGTCCATCTGCATGCCTCACTGTGCCCATGCCTCACTGTGCCCATGCTTCACTGTGCCCATGACTAGACTGATGTTTAACATAGGAGTCTATGGAAGGAGTGTCCGGCTTTGTAAAATCAGTTCTCCCCGGCCCTAGGTCTCCCAGACACCAAACTTTGCACACTTGTAGAGGAGATATGGGGCTACATGTGTGCTAAGTTTGGGGTCCAGGGGACCTATAGCCGACCGGCACCGGGTCCCCAAAGTCCGGGAGATCAGGCGGAAAAAAAAAAAAAAAACAGAGCAAGCAAGTGAGTGTGACAGATGGTCTCGGGGGGGGGGGGGCAATTGCCCTGTTGCCCCCCCCCTGGATCCGCCCCTGTACTGACCTTACAACATATTTATCATGTCCTGATCTTCTTTAGTTACTATTTCTTGTTCTTGGTTATCTATAGAGTCCCGATATTGCTCAGTTGGTGTTCTGATTGGTTGAACTTTGTGTCTTTTTTTCCAACCAGACTTAACTATGTAACTATACTGTATGTAACGATGTTCAGTTATCATGTCTTGATCTCGTTCAGCCGAATTCTGATCTTGCTAGTGTAGCGGGTATATGCTTTCTATTTTTTTTTAATCTGGTGGGGAAAACTGTGATGTATGGTTTCCTGGGGCCCACCAGGTGGCACTGTCGCTTTGGGCCTGGGGTTGAGTCATCGTTGCGGTGGCGTATCTCTTTTGGTCTCTCTCAGCGGTTGTATGGTGTGGCGGGAAACCCGCCGTGCTTGCTGGGAGGGGGTATAAAGGGGGCGGCCATTTTTGGTGGCGGGAAGTCGAGCCCGGGCACCTTCAGCCTGAGGGCGGTGGTTCGTTTGCTTTGAATACACAAACATCTGCGGTGAGGGCTTGGCGTGGTGACCCCGCTCTCTCTCCTCTGAAGTACCCCTAGACAAGAGACAGACGAGCTGATAGAAGAGGCCGCTACACTAATTTAAAGTGTTTTTCGTCTTATTCAGTTAGTGTCCTAATTTGGTTCAGTTATCATATCCTGATCAGTTGTGTGTTCTGATCTTCCTCAGTCTTGTTCAGTTATCGCGCCCTGATCTTGTTTATTTATCATGTCTTGATCCTTGCTTATTTCTTCTCCTGATCATTCTGATCTCTCTGTTGGTTTTGTTCGGTTATTGCGCCCCCTATCTTGTTTAATCAATTGTGTGTTGATCTTGCTTAGTTGTCGAGTTCTGATCTTGTTCAGCTATCGTTTCTGTATCTTGTTCACTTATGTCTTTATCTTGTTCAGTTATCTTTTTTCAGTTGTCGTGTTCGGATCTTGCTCAATTCTGATCAGTTATCGGGTCCTAATCATTTTAATTATCGTGACTTTATCTTATGTAGCGCACCAACCCCAGACTTTACCTGCTTTTCTCTTCTTGGCTCCTCCGCAGGAAAGACTGAGGCACACCGCACCACAAGCCCGTACCCTCCTGGATGGGGAGGTTGAGCGGTGTTGGATTTCTCGGGCCTGCCTGCAGTTGGTGTTGGACTCCTCCCGAGCTGATCTCGCTTCTGCGGTAGCCAGAAACAAGTCCTTTAGTTCTCCCCAGTAAAACGACTGTCCACACCAACTGAGAGTCCAACTCAATATTTATTTATGAGAATGTAGCGCTACCCCCAGTTAAGAGAGCCGCTGGATTTTTTTTTTTTTCGGGCCCTGTATACAGCACCACCAACCCCCCGACAATCTACTCAACCCCTGCTGGCACAGTTAGTCTAGGGAATATTACCTTGTAACGGTCTATACCTGATTATACACAATCTGGCAGTATTGATAGGCATGGGTGTCCGCTGAACTTTTTTCAGGGGGGGGTAATACATTGCAATACAAAAAGATGTACACAGTGGTGTCGTGGCACAGGCACTGCTGTTACCTCTAGTTCTTCAGCGATAGGGCAGGCCCTGGCAGCGTATTCAGTCTCTTGTCTCGGCCACTGCACACCACGCACCTGTGGGAGGAGCCGGCGCCGCGCTGGATGGATCTGCATAGGCACATTTACACAGGCTGAGGCAGCAGACAATCACGGAACAGCCGGGTCAGGGTCACGGTGATGTAAAGCAGAGGCGGAGCCAATCCGATGCTCGGGCAGGGGGTGAGGAGGGAGAGCAGCCCCTGCCCCCAGGCCAGCAGCAGTCTGCAGACTTAGAAAAAAAAAGTCCACGGCTGCCGGGGAGGCGGCCGCGGCGGCCATTGCAACACAGGGGGCAAGTGTGTGTCTTCACTCTGACTTCCACGGGGGGGCAATTGATCCCCCTTGCCCTATGGAGCGGACGCTCATGTTGATAGGTAACTACTATCTGCAAGAATAACACTGATACAAGGGTGTTAAAGTATAACTAGATTTACTTTAGAATAAAGGTCAGGATTAAACACATCACATAACATACATGCAGAGCCCTGCAGCAATAAACATGTTCATAAATGATAGTGCAGAGTGATCACCCGCCACGTGCAACTATCCTTATTTCCTTATGCGCAGTATGGCGCACCTAATAAAGTTTTAACCCCCACCCCCTTGGTCAGGCCTGACTCGGATAAACCTCAGTCCCTTATGAGAACAATTTCTTTGCATGCAACTTGAACGGTGGTGCACTTTCAGGAAACAATATTTGTAATTCAAGGGTAATTCACAAATGAGAACACTTCACCGGAGACTATGCAACTCAGTTTCCCCCGCTAGTCTCCGGTGGGATAGTAAATGTAAAAGGAAAAGGGCTAAGGCACTCACTAGACCCAACAGAGTACAGCTAATGTAGTGAGCAAGTGCTCGTTCACCCCTCCAGACGCGATCCCGGTCCGGGCTTCCACCTTCTGTGTATCCGCACACAGTGTTCTCCAACGGCCGGGTCTCCGGTCCAACTGATGTCAGCAACTTGAACAGGAACAGGTGCCACCCAGGCTCCGCGGTGGGGTGGAAGGCTCTTTGGAAGGTACGCTAGGCCCCGGCTTCAGGCCTTTCACAGCAGCGGATCCGCACAGGGAGTCCTATTGCTTGCAGCACGGTGTCCAAAGAGGCCGAGCTTAGCCTCGCCCCCTTCTTTTATAGCCCCACCCATGAGTCTCTGCGGTGGCCAAATGCACCTTGGGTGCCGAACGGGGTTTTGGGTAACGTAGTCCAGGGGCCTTAAAGGAGACCCCGCTACAAGAACAATAGTCTCTGTGAGAGCAGACAGGTTGGGACAAGAACAGTTCAGATAAGGTGGGAAGAGGTCCAGGCACAAACTTAGCATTGATTAGGGGAGCACTGTTCTGATTAGCATGAACAGCTTGGTGCGCAGTCACTGCCACTGACTTAGTGAATAGTTGTAGTCACTGCCACTGACCTGGTGTGCGTAGCGTCACTGCCACTATGACCTACAGAACATGCACTTTTCCTTCCTTGAATAGTTAGGCCTCTGTAGGGAGAAAACATCCCTCCAGAAAGTTACCAGAGGCCCCTTTCTGTCACCACGACTCTGCGCTGGGTCTTCAGAAAGGGTCACCTCCCTGGCCTCCTCGATCCTGGATATGGGTCCCCTTGCGAGGCGGATCCCTGGGAGCCCTCGATCCCTCGCAGAACCCAGCCGAAGGTTGTTGGGTCCCTGGCCTTCTCAAAAGTACCTCACCCCCCAGATCTAAGGTGTCTGGGGATGGAACAGCAGTTCAGTCTCTGGGCCTAGGAGCACCCGGAGACCATCCTTACACACACCCAGGCCAAGGGCCCCTGGGTGTCACGAACAGCAGCCCCCAGGCTGAAGGTGCCTGGGGCTCGGGCCTCGACCGGAAGATGTCTGCCCCTTTTATACCCTCTCCCGGCAGGCACGGCAGGTTCCCCGCCCCGCCGTACTACTGCCGCGAGGGGACACAAAAAGGCACAGCCCTCCAATGGTGGTTCAACCCCGGCTTATGGCGACAGCGCCACCTATAGGCCGCAGGGAACTGGACACCATTGATATCCTCCATGAACCAAAATGATCCACAAACCCTAACATTTAGTGTCCATGAGCCTTTTTACCACTCAGATACTTGCCCTAAATATAACCACCCGCTACAATTACAACATATTTATCATGTCTTGATCTTGTTTAGTTTCCATTTCTTGTTCTTGGTTATCTATAGAGTCCCGATATTGCTCAGTTGGTGTTCTGATTTTGTTCCGTTATCGTGTCTGGATCTCATTTTGCTGGATTCTGCTCTTGCTCAGTTAAAGTGTTTTCATTTTATTCAGTTGCAGTGTCCTAATCTGGTTGGGTTCTCATGTCCTGATCTCATCCAGGGTCCTGCTCAGTTGTATGTTCTTCCTCAGTCTTGCTCAGTTATCATCTCCTCTCATCTCATTCAGTTATTGTGTCTTGTTCTCGGTTATTTATGGAGTCCTGATATTGCTGTTAGTGTTCTGATCTTGTTCAGTTAAAGTGTTTTCACCTCATTCAGTTATCATGTCCTGATCTGCTCAGTTGTGTGTTCTCTCTCGGTCTTGCTCAGTTATCATCTCCTAGTTTTATTCACTCCGCATCTCACATTCCACAATTTTTTCCAAACTGTCTTTAGAGTGGAAGACGTAAGAAATTTGACAATGACATTAATCGCCGACTCCAGCATCTTGTGTAGCGGGGTCCTCAATTTAGGGGTAGTGTTTGAGTGGTAGTTCTGCTCAGACACCTAAATTGTTAGGACATTTTCAACCATTTTGTCTGCAGGAAGAGTATCGGTGTACCGTTCCCTGTGGCCTGCGGGTGGCGCTGCCATGGTGGGCCAGGGTTGAACCACTGATACAGTGCTGTGCCTTGTGTGTCCCTTCTCGGCAACCATGCAATGGGCGTGGTCGGCCTGCTGTGTATGCTGGGAGAGGATATAAAAGGATATAAAAGGGGCAGACGCTGCCTGTAGGGGGTTCATTCGTTGTCGGGAGTCCTACTCCCAGGGAGAGTGTGTTCCTGTCCGCCCTGGACACCTTTGGCCCAGGGGCGGTAGTTGGTGAATCAGTCCCAGGCACCTTTAGCCCTGGGGCTGCAACTAAAGGCCTTGGGCCCAGCACCTTTGGCTGGGGCCCACCAAGGATCAAGGAATCTCGGGGTGCCGCCTTCCAAGGGACCCGCATCTTAGACGAGGAGGCCGGGGAAAGACCGTTCCGAGGGACTGGTGAGAAGTCACAGTGGTCTGTGGCAGAGACCACGATCACCAGGTCTGTGGCAGAGACCACGATCACCAGGTCTGTGGCAGAGACCACGATCACCAGGTCTGTGGCAGAGACCACGATCACCAGGTCTGTGGCAGAGACCACGATCACCAGGTCTGTGGCAGAGACCACGATCACCAGGTCTGTGGCAGAGACCACGTTCACCAGTTTGTGTACCATTCTGGCTGTTAGTCCCTATCTAGGGAGACTATCCAAATGGGCTAAGTCTGCTTTAGAAGCCGAGCAGTGAAGTGTATTACGTTTGTGCCTGGACCTCTCCCACACCTTATGCTGTCCTGTTCTCTCTCCAACCTTTCCTATCAGAGACTGTGCTTTAAGAGAAATAAACTCTACGTTGGAGTTACGGCTGGTGTGGACCTTGGAGTTATTGGGGGAAATCGAGACTTGTCTTTATGGAGCATAGAGATAAGAGCCATTCTTGGGAGAACCTGGCTGTGGAGACCTGTTTCGTAACACCGCTCAACCTCTTTACACAAGAGGGTACGGGCATATAGCTGGGTGTGCCCTCTCTTCCTGCGAGGAGCCAAAGGCAGGTGGAGAGAGGGTTGTAGGCGCTATACTTACAATAGAGAAGTGACCGGTACATGGAAGATAGGTAGCAGCTGAGGATTATCCTCCTTCAGATTGTGGATTGTGTGGGGGGGGGGGGGGAGACATCTATAGCCAACCAATTCCACATACATCACTGGCGTGAGCCCATTAAGGGCACTAATGATGGAACATACGTGACTGAAGACGATCGGTGTAACATATCATCGTGTTGTCTTGGAAAAAACAACTTCTTTGCTCATGATTTGGAAAAAATAAATCTGTGCTCATTAAAGTAAAAGACCCGTATCTGCTTAAAGGGGTTGTAAAGGTAAATGTTTTTTCACCTTAATGCATCCTATGCATTAAGGTGAAGAATTGTCCGTAAGACTAAGACTGGGCCCCAATACTTTTGAGGATATAGTGTGTATATATAATGAACATCAATCTGCCATAACATTATGACCACCCACCATCTCGTCAAGGCATGGACTCCACTAGACCTCCGAAGGTACACTGTAGTATCTGGCACCAAGCTGTCACTAGTAGGTCCTTTAAGTCCTGTAAGTTGTGAAGTGGGGCTTGCATGGATCGGACTTGTTTTTTCAGCACATCCCACAGATGCTCGATTGGATTGAGATCTGGAGAATCTGGAGGCCAAGTCAACACCTCAAACACGTTGTTGTGGTCTTTAAATCAATCTTTGATTCATCAGACCAGGCCACCCTCTTCCATTGCCATGTGCTGCAGTTCTGATGCTCACGTGCCCATTGTAGGTGCTTTTGGCTCTGGACACGGGTCAGCATGGGCACCCTGACCTCTCTGCGGCTACGCAGCCCCATACACAACAAACTGCAACGTTCTGTGTGTTCGGACACCTTTCTATCAAAATCAGCATTCATTTTTTCAGCAATTTGAGCTCCAGTAGCTCTTCTAGAAAGTGGGACTACTTGAGCCTTCCCTCCCCACCTCCATCAATGAGTCTTCCCTCCCCACCCACCTCCATCAACGAGCCGTCCCTCCCCACCTCCATCAACGAGCCGTCCCTCCCCACCTCCATCAACGAGCCTTCCCTCCCCACCTCCATCAACGAGCCTTCCCTCCCCACCTCCATCAACGAGCCTTCCCTCCCCACCTCCATCAACGAGCCTTCCCTCCCCACCTCCATCAATGAGCCTTCCCTCCCCACCTCCATCAATGAGCCTTCCCTCCCCACCTCCATCAATGATCCTTCCCTCCCCACCTCCATCAATGATCCTTCCCTCCCCACCTCCATCAATGATCCTTCCCTCTCCACCTCCATCAATGATCCTTCCCTCTCCACCTCCATCAATGATCCTTCCCTCTCCACCTCCATCAATGATCCTTCCCTCTCCACCTCCATCAATGATCCTTCCCTCTCCACCTCCATCAATGATCCGTCCCTCCCCACCTCCATCAATGAGCCTTCCCTCCCCACCTCCATCAATGAGCCTTCCCTCCCCACCTCCATCAATGAGCCTTCCCTCCCCACCTCCATCAATGAGCCTTCCCTCCCCACCTCCATCAATGAGCCTTCCCTCCCCACCTCCATCAATGAGCCTTCCCTCCCCACCTCCATCAATGAGCCTTCCCTCCCCACCTCCATCAATGAGCCTTCCCTCCCCACCTCCATCAATGAGCCTTCCCTCCCCACCTCCATCAATGAGCTTTCCCTCCCTACCTCAATCACTGAGCCTTCCCTCCCCACTTCCATCACTGAGCCTTCCCTCCCCACTTCCATCACTGAGCCTTCCCTCCCCACTTCCATCACTGAGCCTTCCCTCCCCACTTCCATCACTGAGCCTTCCCTCCCCACTTCCATCACTGAGCCTTCCCTCCCCACTTCCATCACTGAGCCTTCCCTCCCCACTTCCATCACTGAGCCTTCCCTCCCCACTTCCATCACTGAGCCTTCCCTCCCCACTTCCATCACTGAGCCTTCCCTCCCCACTTCCATCACTGAGCCTTCCCTCCCCACTTCCATCACTGAGCCTTCCCTCCCCACTTCCATCACTGAGCCTTCCCTCCCCACTTCCATCACTGAGCCTTCCCTCCCCACTTCCATCACTGAGCCTTCTTTCCCCACTCCCATCAATAAACCTTCCCTCCCCACCTCAATCACTGAGCCTTCTTTACCCACCTCTGTCAGTTAGCCTTTCCTCCCCACCTCCATCAATGAGCCTCCCCCCCCCCCCCCCCACCTCCACCAATGTGCCCCCCCGTCCCCCACACCTCCATTAATGAGCATTCTTTCCTCAGCTCCATCAATGAGCCTTTCCCCCCACCTCCATCATTGACCCTTCTCCCCAACCCCACTCCACCTCCTTGGACCACTTTTGGTTGGTCGTGACCACCGCAGACCGGGAACATCCCACAAGAGCTGCAGTCTTAGAGTTGCTCTGACCCAGTCTCTTGCCATTACAATTTGGTTCTTGTCGAAGTCCCTCCAATCCTTACACTTGTCTATTTTTCTTCTTTCTTCACATCAACTTCATGAACCACATGATCACTCGATGCCTTATATATCCCACCCACTTTCATATGTCATTGTAATGAGATAATCAATGTTATTCACTTCACCTGTCAGTGGTCAGAAAGTCATGACTGATTGGGATGAATATATATATATATATATTGTGACAGCAGGAAGGTAAAGTCACCTGGTTGCATCCAGGGGGGTAGATATATTTCTCCCAGATTCAGGCTTTATGCCGACTTATACAACTAGGGAGTTGATGAAGCCCAGCTGAGGCTAGTGGGCTCATGGATGACTCATACCTCTAGGGAGAGGGCTGGGCGTCGTGCAGGCAGGGAGTTGATGAGACCAGCTGAAGCTTGTCAGCTCGTTTAAGGCCTCTATAAAAACTCCCAGATTCATTAGGTGTTAGCTCATGCCTGGACCCAGACCTGTGTGGACTGTCTAGGGAGAGTGAACCCCTGTGCGGTGAGAAAAAGCCTGTGTGGCTATTTGTTTGGACATTTACTAAACCAGGGACTTAGGGACTAGGACAGCACCAGGCTGATCCCAGTTGTTAGTTTAGGAAACCTGCATGTTTAGTCAGAGGTCAAACTGACCAGGATTTATTTTGTTTATGTTTCTTTTTGGCTTTGCTGTGTTTTTGTCACTGTACATAGAGAAATAAACCGCACCTTTTTGATTTTGAAAACCACAACCTCCGTCTGCTGGCCCTGTTTTTGTGTGGGGAGCCCAACCAGGGGGTCACACACACCCGCTACCGAGTTAACCCCCTCACAGTTGGTGGAGAACCAGTGGCAGTTTTTTTTAAGCCAGCATGGAGGAGATACTGAAACAGCTGGCTCTAGCAAATGCCAATCAACAGCAGACAAATGCAGGTTTGCAAAGGAGCCTTGCAGCCCAGCAGCAAGCTCATCAACAAGCCCAGCAGCAATCTGAGGCCCGCTTCATAGACCTGTTACAGAAGCAAGAGCAGAGACTACAACAAATGGAAGCAGTAATGCAGCAACGTCCGCAGACCAGTGAGGAAAGCCGTCCCACTAATACCGCGTCCTTTGGGGTGAGTCGTTTATTGACAAAAATGACTGGAGAGGATGATCCAGAGGTATTTTTGACCACATTTGAAAGGACTGCTGAAAGAGAAAAGTGGCCTGAGGAGCAGTGGGCTGGACTGGTGGCTCCTCTGTTAACTGGTGAATCGCAGAAGGCTTACTATGACCTAGAGCCTGACCAAGCAAAAGACTATGTGATGCTAAAAGCTGAAATATTGGCAAGGCTGGGTGTCACCCTGGCTGTCCGGGCTCAGCGTGTGCATAACTGGACTTTCCAGCTTGGAAAACCCCCCAGGTCTCAAATGTATGATCTCATTCACCTGAGCAGGAAGTGGCTACAGCCAGAGACTTTGTCCGCACCAGAGATTGTGGAACGTGTTGTAATGGATCGGTTTTTGAGAGCTCTTCCTACTGCCATCCAAAAGTGGGTAAGCCATGGAGACCCAGAGACGGCCGGTGGTCTTGTGGATCGTGTAGAGAAATACTTGGCTACAGAGAACCTGACGGCCTCTTCCAGAGACTCTCGGACTTTCCACCCTAAGACCAGACCATCCCCAGGGGCGGATAAGAGGATTCCAAGGGGTGAGGGTGGAGAGAGTGAGCGGGTGGGAGCTCTACCCAAAGTTTGGCGAGAACAGCCTGGGAAGTCAGGGGCTCAAGAGGCAGCCAAATGGATTGTTTGCTACCGCTGCCGGCAAGCGGGACATATTGCAGCAAATTGCCCGGTTGTGGAGGAACCCATGCAATGTGACTTTCTGATGGACAGACGTCAGTCGCTGTGTGCGACAGTCGCATGCACTGCCATTCGGGGAACTGAGAAACATTTATGCAAAATGTGTATTAATGGTAGAAATGTTGTGGTATTACTGGATTCAGGTAGCCTTGTGACCCTGATAAAGGCTGAATTAGTTAAAACAGAGGTCTCTGGGAATAGCAAGGTAGCTGTTATTTGTGTGCATGGGGACACCCGAGAGTATCCAGTGACTACAGTGTGTTTCGAGACCCCCAAAGGTACCCTCTCTCATCCAGTGGGGTTAGTATCTCAATTACCGCATGATGCCATTGTGGGAAGGGATTTTCCGAAGTTCTGGGAACTGTGGGATGATCCTGAGCCCCCCACTGGTGCCCCTATGTACCAGGAATGTGATAGCCAGAACTCCTCTGAGAGTGGTGAGGACTCTCCAGAATTTCCCTTGTCAGTATTGGCAGGGGAGACTCAAGAAACTGGAGAGGAGCCCACCTCCTCAGACGAAAACCTACCGTCTGTGGAGTTTTCTGATCTGGAGGTTCACAGGGAAAATTTTGCCACAGAACAGTTAAAAGACCCCGCCCTAATAAAGGCACGGGAAAACGTAGTGGAAATAGATGGCGAGTTAGTGAACCCAGATAATACCTGCACTTACCCATACTTCAGCGTAGAGAAGGACCTACTGTATCGGGTGGCAAAAAGGGCAGAAGAAACCGTTGAGCAGCTTGTGGTGCCCAAACCTTACAGGAAGTTGGTGTTGGAGTTGGCCCATGGGCACATTCTTGGAGGTCATCTGGGGACAGAGAAAACCCGAGAGAGGGTATTACAGAGATTCTATTGGCCTGGGGTGATGAAGGACATAGAAAATTATTGTTCCTCCTGCCCTGTGTGTCAGAGGTCGGCCCCGATGCCACATTTCCGTAGCCCGCTGGTCCCTCTACCCATCATTGAGGTCCCGTTTGAGAGAATCGCAATGGATTTGGTAGGTCCTATAATCAAGTCCGCTAGGGGGCACCAGTACATATTGGTTATAATGGACTATGCCACCCGTTATCCAGAAGCGATCCCTCTCAGAAATACCTCGGCCAAAACCATAGCCAAAGAGCTATCTCTTGTTTTTAGCCGGGTGGGTATTTGTAAAGAACTGCTTACGGACCAAGGTACACCCTTTATGTCCCGGGTTATGAAAGATCTGTGTAAATTGCTCAAAGTGACGCAATTGCGTACATCTGTGTATCACCCCCAAACCGATGGGCTGGTTGAAAGATTCAACAAAACCCTAAAACAAATGTTGAAGAAAGTGGTGGATAGAGATGGAAAGGATTGGGACTGTCTACTTCCTTATTTGATGTTTGCTATTAGGGAGGTGCCCCAATCCTCTACGGGATTCTCCCCCTTTGAGTTACTGTATGGGAGACACCCAAGAGGGCTGTTGGATATTGCCAAGGAAACTTGGGAAAGTGAGAGTTCTCCCCACAGGAGTGTGATTGAGCATGTCGCCCTGATGCAAGATCGAATTGCACAGGTAATGCCCATCGTGAAGGAACATTTGGCCCAAGCGCAGTTGGCACAGCAGAGAGTGTACAACCGTGGAGCAAAGACCCGTACCTTTTCCCCGGGGGATAGGATATTGGTACTTGTCCCTACGGTTGAAAGTAAATTCCTTGCCAAATGGCAAGGCCCCTACGAGATAATGGAAAAAGTGAGCGAAGTGAATTACAAGGTCAGACAACCAGGAAGGCGAAAGCCCGAACAGATATATCACGTTAATCTGTTGAAAGCCTGGAGGGATAGAGAGTCCCTAGTCGCAGAAACTTGGTCACCAGCTCAAACTGGTTGCGTGATTCCGGAGGTTGGAATAGCAGCCACCTTGTCACAACCCCAACAACAGGAGGTTAAGGAGTTTGTGCTTCGCAACAAGGAGGTGTTCTCTGAGCTGCCGGGACAAACATCTGGGGTAGAGCATGATATTATTACCCCGCCCGGTGAAAGGGTGAAGTTAAAACCCTATCGGATCCCAGAGGCCCGACGGGAGGCAATACGGGAGGAAGTACAGAAAATGCTGAACTTAGGGGTGATAGAGGAGTCCCAAAGTGATTGGTCTAGTCCCATTGTGTTGGTGCCTAAACCGGATGGGAGCTGGCGATTTTGTAACGATTTTCGTCAGTTGAACAAAGTTACAAAATTTGACACCTACCCCATGCCACGTATAGATGAGTTGATCGACCGGCTGGGAACAGCCCGATACATGACGACTCTTGACCTCACAAAAGGGTATTGGCAAATTCCCCTGGCCAAGTCGGCCAAAGAGAAAACCGCATTTGTAACCCCAGACGGGGCGTTCCAATATAAGAGAATGCCGTTCGGGTTACAGAATGCGCCGGCCACATTCCAGCGGAAAATGGACCAGATACTGAGGCCCCATCGGAAGTATGCTGCGGCTTACCTGGATGACGTAATTGTCCATAGCACAGATTGGGCCTCACATCTGCCAAAAGTGCAAGCAGTCCTAGACTCTATCCGGGAAGCGGGGTTTACGGCTAACCCCAAGAAGTGTACCATTGGGCAGGAGGAGGCCAAATATCTTGGGTACACCATTGGCAGGGGAGTGATAAAACCCCAACTCAACAAAGTCGAGGCCATCCAGAGTTGGCCACGTCCCAACAGCAAGAAGCAGGTACGAGCCTTTCTGGGAATCGCTGGGTATTATCGGCGATTCATTCCCCACTTTGCTTCTAAGGCTGTGCCCCTAACCAACCTGACGAAGGGGAAAGGGTCGGTCATGATTAAATGGACCCCCGAGGCTGAGGCAGCATTCCAATTCTTGAAACAAGCCTTATGTAGCCAGCCAGTGTTGTACTCACCCGACTTCTCTAAAGACTTTGTCGTACAAAGTGATGCGTCAGATGTGGGGTTAGGAGCAGTATTGTCCCAGGTCTGGAACGGGGAAGAGCACCCAGTCATTTACCTCAGCAGGAAGTTGAAGTCCCATGAGGTAAATTACGCCACCGTTGAAAAGGAGTGTTTAGCGGTGAAGTGGGCTCTAGATTCCCTTCGGTACTACCTGCTAGGTAGGCACTTTGACATGGTTACGGATCACGCTCCGTTAAAGTGGATGGCTCAAAACAAGGAAACAAATAGAAGAGTGAATAGGTGGTTCCTGGCCCTCCAGGAATTCAACTTCACAGTAAAGCATCGCCCTGGCGTTCAAATGGGGAATGTGGATGCTTTGTCTCGAGTACATGAATGCCTGATTGCTGGTGTTCCAACCCCAAGGTTAAAACAAGAGGGGGGGGTATGTGACAGCAGGAAGGTAAAGTCACCTGGTTGCATCCAGGGGGGTAGATATATTTCTCCCAGATTCAGGCTTTATGCCGACTTATACAACTAGGGAGTTGATGAAGCCCAGCTGAGGCTAGTGGGCTCATGGATGACTCATACCTCTAGGGAGAGGGCTGGGCGTCGTGCAGGCAGGGAGTTGATGAGACCAGCTGAAGCTTGTCAGCTCGTTTAAGGCCTCTATAAAAACTCCCAGATTCATTAGGTGTTAGCTCATGCCTGGACCCAGACCTGTGTGGACTGTCTAGGGAGAGTGAACCCCTGTGCGGTGAGAAAAAGCCTGTGTGGCTATTTGTTTGGACATTTACTAAACCAGGGACTTAGGGACTAGGACAGCACCAGGCTGATCCCAGTTGTTAGTTTAGGAAACCTGCATGTTTAGTCAGAGGTCAAACTGACCAGGATTTATTTTGTTTATGTTTCTTTTTGGCTTTGCTGTGTTTTTGTCACTGTACATAGAGAAATAAACCGCACCTTTTTGATTTTGAAAACCACAACCTCCGTCTGCTGGCCCTGTTTTTGTGTGGGGAGCCCAACCAGGGGGTCACACACACCCGCTACCGAGTTAACCCCCTCACAATATATATATATATATATATATATATATATATATATATATATATATATATATATATATATACACACACGGGTGCTAGTGTGCACTGTGAAGGGATTGGTGCCAATCCATTGTAAAGGACTCATACTGTTTACTTTTGTTTTGTTTTTTTTTCAACTTTATTAAAATGTCAGAGTGACATTTCATTCATCTTTATTCACCCCAGCGGGTTGCCATCCTGTCTATTGCATCCCATAATGCTGCACTGACAAAAGTAGAACACGTTCTACTTTTTTTTTTTTTTGTAGCAGCTTAGGTGCGAACTGAACTCGTAGGACTCAAGGCAAATTAGCTTGTCTATGCAATGTCACTGCATTGGGCAAGGCTGCCCAGTGCAACCCAACCCATATGGTGTCCATAGACCCTCCTGTCTTTGTCTTGACATTAGTCCTTCATGCAATCCCTGCCAGGGAAAGGGCCGGTATTGGGGATAAGCGGTCACATGACCACAAATAGACTCCCAAAAAATAATGTATTTAAACAGGGAATTCCTAGAAATAAACAGGGCCGGACCTAGCCTGTCTGATGTGGGGGTGCAGTAAAATAATATCAGGGGGGCAGAGGATGGGAGTTCAGTAGGCCAGTGTACAGGGGGTCAGCAGGGCAGAGGATAGGGTTAGCAGTTTGTAGGGCAGTGAGTCGAGGGGGTCAGCAGGGCAAAGGATGGCAGGTCAGCAGGAGAATCTAAGGGAATCAATAAGGCAGTGTACAGGTGTCAGCAGGGCAAATAGAGGGAGGTGTAAGGGAATTAATAGGGCATTGTACAGGGGTTCAGCAGGGCAGTTACAGGGTGTCAGCATGGCAGTGTACAGGGGGTTAGTAGGGTAGTGTACAGGGGGTCAGCAAGGCAAAGGATGGGAGGTCAGCAGGGCAGTGCACGGGAATCAGTAGGACAGTATACAGGGTGTCAGCAGGGGAGTGTAAGTGGGTCAGCAGAGCAGTTTACAGGGTGCCAGCAGGGCAATGTATGGGAGGTTAGCAGGGAAGTGTAAGGGAATCAATAGGGCAGTGTATAGGGTGTCAGCAGGGTAGTGTACAGGTGGTCAGCAGGGCAAAGAATGGGAGGTCAGCAGGAGAGTGTAAGGGAATCCATAGACGGTGAACAGGGTGTCAGCATGGCAAAGGAAGGGAGGTCAGCAGGGGAGTGTAAGGGGGTCAGTAGGGCAGAGAATAGGGGTCAGAAGGGCAGTGTACAGGGGTTAGCAGGGTGAAGGACAGGAGTCAGCAGGGTGAAGGACAGGGGTTAGTAGGGTGGTGTAGAGTGGGTCAACAGGGCAAAAGATGGGAGGTCAGCAGGGGAGTTTAAGGGAATCAGTGGGGCAGTGTACAGGGGGTCAGCAGGGCAGTGTATAGAGGTTCAGCAGGGCAAGGGATGGGAGGTCAGCAGGGAGTGTAAAGGAATACGTAGGACAGTGTACAGTGTGTCAGCATGGAAGGAAGGGAGGTCAGCAAGGGAGTGTGCGGGGGTCAGTAGGACAGAGGGCAGGGTGTAGGACAGGAGTCAGCAGAGTGAAGGACAGGGGTCAGCATGGCAGTGTACAGGGGGGTTAGTAGGGTAGTGTAGAGGGGGTCAGCAGGGCAAAGGATGGGAGGTCAGCAGGGGAGTTTAAGGGAATCAGTGGAGCAGTGTACAGGGGGTCAACAGGGCAGTGTATAGAGGTTCAGCGGGGAAAAGAATGGGAGGTCAGCAGGGAGTGTAAAGGAATCCGTAGGGCAGTGTACAGGGTGTCAGCATGGCAAAGGATGGGAGGTCAGTAAGGCAGAAGACAGGGGTTGGAAGGGTGAAGTACAGGGGTTAGCAGGATGGAGAACAGGGGTCAACAGGGCAGTGTACAGGGGTCATCAGGATGAACGACATGGGTCAGCAGGGCAGTGTACAGGAGTCAGCAGGGTGTAGGACATGGGTCATCAGGATGGAGGACATGGGTCAGCAGGGCAGTGTACAGGAGTCAGCAGGGTGTAGGACATGGGTCATCAGGATGGGGGACATGGGTCAGCAGGGCAGTGTACAGGAGTCAGCAGGGTGTAGGACATGGGTCAGCAGGGCAGTGTACAGGAGTGCAGGGTGTAGGACATGGGTCATCAGGATGGGGGACATGGGTCAGCAGGGCAGTGTACAGGAGTCAGCAGGGTGTAGGACATGGGTCATCAGGATGGAGGACATGGGTCAGCAGGGCAGTGTACAGGAGTCAGCAGGGTGTAGGACATGGGTCATCAGGATGGAGGACATGGGTCAGCAGGGCAGTGTACAGGAGTCAGCAGGGTGTAGGACATGGGTCATCAGGATGGAGGACATGGGTCAGCAGGGCAGTGTACAGGAGTCAGCAGAGCCAACTAGGGAAGGGGGGGAATGCGGCTGAAATCTGGGGGGGGGGTACAGCCCCCCTAGATCCAACCATGGAAATAAACATAATTCTATGTTAAAAATACCATTTGGTCTGTTGCTTATATGTTTATGTTCCATCTACTTTAATATGGAGGATTGTACATTTTTCATAAAAATGGATAGCGGTTCCTTTATGAGCACTTATTTTATTTAAAATTTTACCATCAGTGTCACGTTATTGTTTTCTCGCTGTATACTTATAAAGTCCTGTATCTCTGCTTGAAAGGTAGACGGGTGAGTGATAGGAGTTCATTCCTCACACAGAGCGGAATCCATGTAAAGCCACAACCGTCACAAAGGAGAATGATGGCGGCCACTGTGTGTTTGCGCGCTCTAATTTCACACACATTATGTATCCGCTCTGGGCCCTTTGTGCTCCGCGTTTGATTGAATTTCATCCTTGTTTTTTTTTTCTTTTTTTTGAAGATTGTCCCTCCACGTGATTGGTTCAGGTCCCCCTCCGGCTCTCCATCAAAGACCACAATACGAAAGGTGTAAGTGTTAATAAGACTTCTCGCTGAAATGGATCATCAAGAGGCGAAGAGAAAAAAAAAAGAAAGGAACGGATAATAAACTTCCATAGGGAAGAGACTGAAGAGCGATTCAATGAGCGCAGCCAGGGAGACTTTGCTACCTATTCTAGTGGATTTAAAGGAGAACTCCGGGAAAAATCCTAAGTCATCGGTCTGATTTCTTCTGTTGGAGGCACTGCTAGGAATAAGAAATTTGTGTTTTTTTGGGCAGCCTGCTTTGGCTAGCCTTTACACACAATGCACTTGTGTCCAGCAATAAATCCTTCCCCTCAACCTTACATTTTGTAAATTGTAAACCCTTTACTGCTGCAGCCCCCCCCCCCCCCCCCCAAAAAAATAAATAAAATCTTCTAAACCTAAATTCCTAATAATATTTTTCCCATTCAAAAATTCACCCTCCTCCAAGTAGAAATCCCCCTCCCAGTACAAATCTTTGCCCCCCCAATACACCCCTGGCAGCTGAAATCCTCCCACCCCCTTTTAGCACAAAACCCTCCCCCTTCACCCTCCCCCCCTCCAAATATAAATCGTCCCTTCCTTTGCAAATTCAAATTAATTTCCTAGCATAAATCCCCCCCCCCATTCCCCCTTCTTTGCATAAACCCCCCCCCCCAATCCCTCCTCCTAGCACAAATCCACTTCCCCCAAATTTCCCCACTGTAATAGTGAAAACTCACCCTGCGGTGTCCCCCTCCCTCACATGAGTTTACTGCGCCAGGGGCAGCCGCTCCTACTGCTCCTATCTTGTACCGGCCCTGCTTCCAACTATGGGGAAGCATGTGGCCTCCTCCTATGATGCAGTGCTTGGGCCTGAGCAGCCAATGGCCAGGCCCACTGTTATGTGACGAAAGGGGGCATCGACCTTGTGTAACCTCTGATGCCTTTTGACAAAGAGCCTACTTGTTGGGGTCTGCAAAGGAACAAATCAGCAGGGGAGAGTGAGTAGAAGTGGGTCAAGGGGTGGACCTTCTGTACACTCTGTGAGTCTCTTTAAAGAATAACTCCACTTTGTTTTAAATAAAAAAAACCTCCCCCTCCGGGTGATCTCTGTACATTGCAGGGATTATAACAAACTTTGTTGCAGATTCCTACCTTTTGTTGCTTTGAAGAAATAGCTGTTTGTTTCCCCATGTCCTGTGTAGAGTGATTCTAGATGGGAGGGTCTGATTCATTATAATCACCTGGTGTGCTCTCAGTGTTCTGATGAGGAAAGCTGCAGGTTCTGCATCCCTTTGGAAGTATTTGACCCTTGGGGAATATCTCACCAAAACTGAAATTCCAATTGCAGGGGATGCCTAAAATCTGACTTGTATCTTAGTGCAGGCTTCTGGGAAAATCGTTGAGCCAATCGCACAAGCAGGAACTGACATTTCTAGGGGGGCGGTCCATATACCATTTATGTACAGAGCGCCTCCAGATGGCCATATTGTATTTTACAGAAAATTGCAGCAGCTACAGATTGAAAAGTAAAGTAAATTTTTAATGTCACTCAAATACATGGTTCGGTGTAGCAACTGTGTATATATGTATATATGTATATATATATATATATATATATATATATATATATATATATATATATATATATATATTATTTTTTTTTGTTTGCTATATTTATTTTTCCCTGCTAAAATGGAGTTACCACGCTTGAGCTTTATCAAAACATTTTAGGACATTTTTTATATATTTTCAGGCTTGAGTGTTTTAGCCCATGCAAAGCTAGGTACGGGTCTTGCGGCTGGCCTTAGAGGTTGTCGGAGACCAGATCGTCTCTGATCGCCTCTATGATCTAGGACAGTGATGGTGAACCTTGGCACTCCAGATGTTTTCAAACTACATTTCCCATGATGCTCATGCATTCTGCAGTGTAGTTGAGCATCATGGGAAATGTAGTTCCAAAACATCTGGGGTGCCAAGATTCGCCATCACTGAGCTAGGAGGAACTGTCATGATGTCACTTCCGGTCTAGGGTGAAAGTAAACTATTTTTTATTTTTTTTAAGCAAAAGATCTTTTTTTTATTTTTTTAAATCTTTTCTTTTTAAATGTAGAGGAGAGATTTGGGGTCTTTTTGCCCCCAGATCTCTCCATAAAGAGAACCTGTCATCCCTTATTTCAAGGGATGTTTACATTCCTTGTACTAGGAATAAAAGTGATAAAAAAAAAAGGGACAATGTAAAAATAAATTGAATAATAATAAAAAAAAAAATTAAAGCACCACCATTGCTCACGCGAAGAAGCGAACGCATACGTAAGTCGCATATGTAAACAGTGTTCACACCACACATGTGAGGTATCCTCACGAACGTTAGAGCGAGAGCAAGAATTCTAGTGCAAGACCTCCTTTGTAACTCTAAACTGGTAACCTGTGAAAAAAAAAAATGTTAAGCATTGTTGTGGGCAATTTTACAGTATGACATGTTGGGTATCTATTTACTCGACATAACATCATCTTCTATGTTTTACCAAAAAAAAATGGGTTATATATTGCGTTTTTTGCATTACAATTCATTAAAGAGTATTTTTCGCAAAAAAAATGTACTTGAAAAATCGCTGCGCAAATACCGTGTGACATAAAAAATTGCATTGACCACCATTTTATTCTCTAGGGTCTCTGCTAAAAATATATACCGTATATACTCGAGTATAAGCCGAGTTTTTAAGCACAATTTTTTGTGCTGAAAATGCCCCCCTCGGCTTATACTCGAGTCACCTTTTTGTGCCTGATCTCCCGCACTTTGGGGGGCCGGTACCTGGACCCAAAACTTGGCACACATATAGCCCCACTCTTCCTCTACAAGTGTGCAAAGTTTCTTGTCCGGGGGACCTACGGTCGGGGAGCACCGATTTTTCGAAACCGGGCACCCCTTCCATAGACTCCGAGGTTAAACGGTAATTTCTCTGGTGACTTTGGGGACCGGGTACTGGCCGGTCGTAAGTCCTCTGGACCCCAAACATGGCACACATGTAGCCCCACTCTTCCTCTACAAGTTTGCAAAGTTTCTTCTCCGGGGGACTTACGGCCGGGGAGCAACGATTTTTCAAAGCCGGGCACCCCTTCCATAGACTCCCATGTTAAACGTCAGACTAGTCATGGACACAGTGAGGCATGGACACAGTGAGGCATGGACACAACGAGGCAAAGTGAGGCACACCCTAGGCTTATACTCGAGTCAATAAGTTTTCCCAGTTTTTGTGGTAAAATTAGGTGCCTCGGCTTATATTCAGGTCGGCTTATACTCGAGTATATACGGTATATATCAGTATTTTTTTTTTATAGGAAATTACTTGGAACCCCTAAACATTATATTTATTACATATATATATATATAAATATAATGTTTAGGGGATCCAAGTAATTTTTCAACAAAAAAATACTAATTTAAACTTTGTAAACAAAAAGTTTCAGAAAAGGCGCGGTCGGCAGATCTTCGGTCAGGATGTAGATGGGATAAGATTCTTCTCATGCACAATGTGTGATAAGTGTCCGCCATTCCCACAGCTGTGAGATATTTACTTGTCTAATGCCGCGTACACACGATCGTTTTTAATGTCATTTTCAAAAACGACGTTTTTCTCGACGTGGTTTTTCTTGTTTCCTCTCAAGCCTGTCTTGCATACACACGTTCATTAAAAAAAACGCTCAAGCAAAGCGCAGTGACGTACAACACGTACGACGGCACTATAAAGGGGAAGTTCCCTTCGGATGGCGCCACCCTTCATGTTAGTAAAGTTTGTTGAGTGACGATTCGCGCTTTTCAGCCTCGTGCTTTTCAGTCCGTTACAGCGTGACGAATGTGCTATCTCCATTACGAACGCTAGTTTTACCAGAACGAGCGATATCGTCTCATACTTGATTCTGAGCATGCGTGTTTTTTTCCCCTCGTAAAAGCATACACACTACCGTTTTTCACGTCGTTAAAAAAAACGACGTGAAAAACGACGTGAACAAATAGAGCAGGCTCTCATTTTTTTTAGGCCATTTTTCACGTCGTTAAAAATGCTCTGGAGCCTACACACAATCGTTTTTAATGACCAATTTAAAAAATAGCATTTTTAACGTTGTGAAAAACGGTCGTGTGTATGCGGCATAAGAGTTCTGTGGTCCACTGATGGGAAAAGCTGCATTTTGTGTAATGGCTAGTTGATACCTAGAATGCACAAAAGCAGTTGGTTGTCATAGAGAGGCTTAGAAACAATTGAAACAATGAAAAGGAAAAATTGTTACAGACATGCATCCATCTAGTTTATACAATATAAAAAAATAAAATAAAAATGAAATAAAAAAATAGAAGAAATAGAAATAAATAAAAATAAAAAATAAAATCTGACATATCTCTTCTACACATATTAATGACAGTGTAATGGAATGTTCCCCTCTAATAAAGAAAAATGCACTTGTCCTAAACTGAAAACAATGATTATTTGGCGGACGCGTTCCACGCGCTGCCCCCGTCCCTCCCCCGGCCCACAAATGGCAGGAGGAGACCCGGATTAATTATCAGGGAGAGAGTTGATCTCGTCAAGCCTGGGCACTTTGTTTTTATCTGCTTGTCACGGATACAGAGCCGGCAGTGCCTGTGTTTATTGGCCTGGGGAGATACCGGGATTACCGGCTGCAACCATAAGCTTATTAAACATCCCTAATAAAGCGCAGGAGCCCAAAAGGGAGAACGGTGTCAGGATAAAGCCAGATTAGCTGCTGTGGTTGCAGTATAGCCGGGTGACCTATTTTCCTCCATCCGAGACTTTCCACCGCTGGTGGGGAACACAGCAACTCAACTCTACACTCTCCCAGATATTTATTAGGAGCACTTTGCTAATATACTGATACCAATATACTAGTGGAAAGGCTGGCCTCAGGCTCGTGGCGAAGCTCCGTCGTAGGGGCATTTCCTTTCCGGCCTCGGCCAGGAAAGCTGAACTGTTCAGGTTGCTGTTCCCCAGTCCGGCGCAGCCTGTCCCTGCGGATAGTCTGAGTCAGGGGTTGGTGCAAAATGCTCTAACGCAAATTCATGCCTTACTGAACACATTATCCTCGTCCATGTCACAGATGCAGGACAGGATGGAGGCGGTTGAGGCTCATGCGGCCAGGCCACAGGTGGCTCCATTTCCTCCGGTTCCGGTACCAGCGCTCCCTTGTGCTCCCTTAGGTAACTTGGACATCTCATTACCGGTCGCAGCCCCTTCTCCGTTAGCCGCTTTCAGGTCGGTATCTCCGGCCCACTTCATTCCGGCTAACTTGAGGAAGGACATATTGGAAGGGAAGGACGTGAACCTGGCTTCCCTTCTGATAGCGTCACAGGATGTCACGGAGAACAAATCGTCTGCTTACGGGGAGGTGTCGGTTGTCCTGAAGACCAAGGACCCCAGGCTGAACCGCAAGCTCAGCGTGGCTGAGTTTGTGCTAGCATTCAGTGTTTTCCGTGATGTCATTTGTGTGGTCAGTCCGGACAGGAGGGTGGAGTTAGATTTGTACATGCACAAGGTGGTTGATCTGGCACATAAGTACGGTGGTTGTAGTTTCTTTGACTACCACCGGTCTTTCTCGGCTAAGGTGGCGGCCACTTGGGCCCAGTTCCGGGTGGTCATGTGCTGGAGCAATGTGGACATGGAGTTGTTCTGCAGACACTTTGCCAACCAGAAGTCCCCGGTGTGCAGCACATGCCAGTCCACCTCGCACACCTCTGCCTGGTGTCCGTTAGGTAAGGTCCCGGGTCCCTCAGAGGTTAACAAGCAGTTGGCCGGTGCGCCCTCCTCTGGTCCCTCTGGGCAGGTGGACAAGTTGGGTAGGCCGATACATTTTTTAGGGAAATCTCAGGTTTGCAACAACTTCAACAACGCAGGCTGCAATTACAACGAGTGCAGGCTCCTGCATGTTTGTTCGAATTGTTTCAGGGCGCACCCCAAGTCGTCTTGCGGGGTGAAACCTTTCACTTCTGCATGACTAAGCCGGGTCAACGTGGCCGCCTTAGGGGCTCACCTGGAAGCTCACCCTTCCCCTGGGGTCAGGCAGTTCCTCTTAGATGGCTTCACCCTTGGTTTCCACACAGGCTTGATCACGCTGCCCACTGTCACCTGGGAATGTAGCAATCTCTTGTCAGCGGATCACCATGCGTCCTTAGTAGATGAATTGTTGCAGGTTGAGGTAGCCAAGGGCTACCTCAACTCATTGGGCCTTTCAGCTCGTCACCTTTTGGCATGTGGAGGGTCAGCCCAATTGGGGTTGTATGTGGTAAATTTTATAATAAATTCCGTCTCATTTATGATTTGTCTGCGCCTCATTGTTCTCACATCCCGAGTCTCAATGCGCTGATTCCCTCTGAGGAATTTTCCTTGAAATATTCTTCGGTGGATTCAGCTATTCAGCTCATTCTGCTGTCGGGTAGGGGGGCATGGTTGTCCAAAGCAGACATTGCTGATGCGTTCAAACTGCTGCCCATCAGTCCGGCGCTTTGGCAATGGTATGGCATCAGGTGGCGGGGCCTGTATTACTTTGCCACCAAGTTAACTTTTGGGTCCAAGAGTAGTCCCTGTCTGTTCAACATTTTTTCCCAGGCACTCCATTGTATTCTGGGGCACTCCAAGGGTTGTCGCGGGGTAGTGCACTACTTGGACGATTTCTTGCTCGTAGAGCACCCTGGCCGACCTCCTAGGGATTTGCGTGGGCTCACAGAACTGTTTGCCAAGTTGAACGTGCCACTGGCGGTTCACAAAGTAGAAGGTCCGGCCACCGTCATTGATTTTTTAGGTATCGCACTCGATTCTGGACGCATAGTTGCTAGTTTGCCCAAGGTGAAGTTGGACAGAATTCGTTTGTCTGTCCGTTCGTTTGTTCGTTCCCCAGTCTGCACTAAGAAGGAGTTGCAATCACTCTTGGGCATGCTCAATCATGCGATGAGGATCATTCCACAAGGGAGGGCTTTTGTCTCCAGGCTATTGGCCCTATTGCCCCTTTTCCAGGATGTCGATGCTCGCGTCAGCCTGCAGGCTGACGCTCGCGCCGACCTAGTCATGTGGGACCAGTTTCTGCAGGACTGGAATGGCATCTCGTTGCTCATTCCGCAGCCTACCAACTCCTCGCCCAGGGTCTTCACTGATGCACCTGCGTCAGTGGGGTTTGCGGCCATTTGCAGGTCGGAATGGCTGGCTAGTGCTTGGCCTCCGGAAGTTTTTAGTCTGCCCAAGTTCTCGCAGACTTCTGCTTTGTTCGAGGTGTACCCCATCGTGGCGGCAGCTGTCACTTGGGGGCCGGGTTGGGAGGGAAGTTTGGTCATTTTCTTCACCGACAATCTGGCCACCGCCTCCATCAACAAAGGCAGGTCAGCGTCCCTGGTCATCATGGCCTTTGTGCGCAGGTTAACGTGGTTGAGCTTGAAGTACAGGTTCCATTTTCTGGGGGTGTTCATTAGTGGGGCGGGACATGTCTGATTTGCTGTCTACATCCCCCTTTGGCGTGGGTCCTAGTCTGGTGATCAAGGCTGCCATTTATCTAAGCTTCTTTGGGTTCCTCAGGCCCGGGGAGGTGTCACGGGTCAGTAGTCTGTCTCCCTTTCTGCGTAAGAGCAGTCTTTCTCAGGGTAGTGATCATTTTTCTTTGCAGCTCAACAACAACAAGACTAGGCAAGTGGGGCAGGGTTTTGTAGTCAAGTATTACAGCACCGGTCACAGGTGGTGTCCGTTTGAGGTTCTTGTTGCTCTTTCGGGGTTACTGGCTGCTTTCCCGCTGGACAGTCCTCTATTACCTTTCCCCGTGGATCCTTTAACATCCAAGCAGTTTATAGCTCACGTTAGGATTCTGGTCGGGAGGCTGGAGTTGAACCCCAGTTTGTTTACTGGTCACTCGTTTAGGATTGGGGCAGCTTCTGCCACATCTAAGCAGGGGGTGCCTCCTTTCATCATTAAACACATGGGGCGGTGGAGGTCCTCCTGTTTTAGCCGGTACATTCCCGAACCTCACGCAGAGGTTATGAGGGCGTTCGCCTCTTTGTTGGATTAAGCTCGTTGTTGTCCATGTCTCATTAAAGCTTTCTTATACACCTACACTTGTGTCTTTTGCCCTCTTTTCAGGTATACCGTCCTGTCAGGCCAAGGCACACCTCAGGCCTTGGTTGGTTAGGGTATGTCGGTTCAGGAGGGCTCTGACTACAAGTGGAAAGGCTGGCCGCAGGCCAGCCTGTATTTGTGGGAGGAGTCCGGGGCTATATAGCCCTCCTCCTCAGCCTCTCCTGCGTCTGCCGATTTCCAGGTTCCCACCCTCCCGGTTCCCTCTTTTTCACGGTCATACTTGCTCCATCATATTCTATCATATCTTCACCTTTTTCATCTTACAGGGGATGCCCTCTTTTCAGGTATACCGTCCTTTTAGGCCAAGGCACACCTCAGGCCTTGATTGGTTAGGGTATGTCGGATCAGGAGGACTCTGACTACAAATACCAATATACTGATACCAATATACTGATACCAATATACTGATACCAATATAATAATACCAATATACTGATACCAATATAATAATACCAATATAATGATACCAATATAATCATATCAATATACTGATACCAATATACTGATACCAATATACTGATATCAATATAATAATACCAATATACTGATACCAATATACCAATACCAATATACCGATACCAACATACTGATACCAATATAGTGAATATACCATAACCAATATACTGATACTAATATGCCGATACCAGTATACCGATACCAATATACCGATACCGATATACGGATACCAATATAATAATACCAATATACCGATACCAATATACTAATGCCAATATACCGATACCAATATACCAATACCAATATACTGATACCAATATACTAATAATATTACACAAATATACTAATACCAATATACTGATACTATTATACTATAAGTAATATACTAATACTGATACCAATATAATAATACCAATATAATGATACCAATATAATCATATCAATATACTGATACCCATATACTGATACCAATATACTGATATCAATATAATAATACCAATATACTGATACCAATATACCAACATACTGATACCAACATACTGATACCAATATAGTGAATATACCATAACCAATATACTGATACTAATATGCCGATACCAGTATACCGATACCAATATACCGATACCAATATACTGATACCGATATACGGATACCAATATAATAATACCAATATACCGATACCAATATACTAATGCCAATATACCGATACCAATATACCAATACCAATATACTGATACCAATATACTAATACTAATATACTGATAATATTACACAAATATACTAATACCAATATAATGATACTATTATACTATAAGTAATATACTAATACTGATACCAATATAGTTTTACTGATACTAATACTGATAAACTGATACCAATACACTATTATTGATCTACTAATACTGATATACTAATACCAATATACTGATGCGAATACCGATATACTGATACCAATATACTATTACTGATCTACTAATACCAATATACAGTATTGATACCAATATACTATTATCAATATACTAATACTGATATACTAATACCAATATACTAGTATTGATATACTAATATTGTTATACTGATACCAATATATCAATACTAATATACTGATACCAATATACGAATAGTAATTAACTAATATACACCAATAGTAAAACAATGTATTCAAAAATGGACCAGAATTTGGATCAGGAAGAAGGGGACCAGATATAAGGTATTGGGGTACAGGATGCAGGTACAGTAACTGGGTATATGGCACACAGGGAAAACACTGATGGTCAGAGGGAATCCAGAGGAGGGGTTATATACCTTCCCAGCAGCCATCCTCAGGTGGAGACTAATTACTGGATCTGGTGGCTACTGAGAGACATCTGCTGGTGGAGAGCAGAACTACACCCTTCATCTCTGGGAATGGCAGCACCACCAGCAGGCGATCCAGGTCCTGATAAGAGGGTTGGAAACAGATCCTCCACTTTGCAGGCTTGTTGTCAGGATAGGGTTACTCTTGAACAGGATACATCGGCTCCTAAGTGTATCTATTTGGATACAAAGTGACACATTAATATGAAAAGACTCTCCTGGGTTAGTGGCCAATGAGAATCGAACATCGCGGCAATAGCGCTTCATGCTGTAACGCCCACCATGCTGGATGAATGTAAAGAATCGACTCCAAAATGATAATTAAAATGAATCTTCCACTTCTGATAAAACTTCTAAATTAACTTGACGCGTTTCGTCAGGATCCATAATGGCAAACCTTCACTTTTTGATTTCAGACGCGTTTTAATAAAGCCGGCATTAAGATTTGTTTTCAAGTGCGCGGATCCTAAATTGTCAAAAACCCAGCATGGCGGGGAGGTATATGTCAACACGGATCGTAACAAGAAATGCGCAAGCCGTTCGTTCACCTGAGATAACAGACTTCTGGCACGTCTATGGCAGTCATGAGGAGCTCTTGATCTTCGGGTCTCATTGATGTCACATCAAAGTGACGCTCATTATTTTTGGACACTGCGCCGAGATGTTCCTATTGACAAACGTTTGTGCAAATACTCAACAAGTGCTTTGAAGGGCGAGGGAACCCACAATTGATGATTTGGTTTTGAGTCAGTCCTGGAAGGTCGAAGGCCACATCCGGCAATGGCTCCCCTCGGGCACCCGGGTGGTAAAAATTCTGGGACCAGCTTGGGATCCATTAACCCTTTTACTGCCACCGCAAGTATTGCAGTGTGCCAGAAGGAAGTATTTACTCAGTCTCACCTCCCCCAGTGATCAGACTGTACATTGTAACTTTGTAGAAGGAGGAGGAGGCATTTCCTCAGTCTCCCCTCCCCCAGTGATCAGACTGTACATTGTAACTTTGTAGAAGGAGGAGGAGGCATTTCCTCAGTCTCCCCTCCCCAGTGATCAGACTGTACATTGTAACTTTGTAGAGTGCGGAGGAGGCATTTCCTCAGTCTCCCCTCCCCCAGTGATCAGACTGTACATTGTAACTTTGTAGAAGGAGAAGGAAGCATTTCCTCAATCCCCTTTCCCCCAATGATAAGACTATACATTGTAACATTGTAGAAGGAGGAGGAAGCATTTCCTCAGTCTCCCCTCCTCCAGTGATCAGACTGTACATTGTAACTTTGTAGAAGGAGGAGGAAGCATTTCCTCAGTCTCCCCTCCCCCAGTGATCAGACTGTACATTGTAACTTTTTAGAAGGAGGAGGAAGCATTTCCTCAGTCTCCCCTACCCCAGTGATCAGACTGTACATGGTAACTTTGTAGAAGGAAGGGGAGGCATTTCCTCAGTCTCCCCTCCCCCAGTGATCAGACTGTACATTGTAACTTTGTAGAAGGCAGGAGGGCGGATCTGTGTCGGACATTTTTGGACACAGCCAAAAACTGCACCGGCATTCAAGTCCAAGAAGTGGATGATGCCTGAACAAAGAAGGTGCCGTCATTCTGAAAAAAAAAAAAGATGATGAAGACATTGTCAGGGTGAGTCCTGTGATCCCTGTGGGAGGTAATAAATACCTGGGAAGGTTACAATGACACATTCCATGCACCTAACATTAAAAAAATGTATGTGATGACAGGTCCACTTTAAGGGATTAGTTTTATGAATCAGCGGGGTGACGTTTCTCGTTCTCGCCCGTATTTCCCTTCATAGCAGAAGAATAGTAACTATGGAATGTAACGATGAGAACAATGGAGAAATGGTCTCCGATTCTTCCTCTAATTAGTATTTTGTTTCCTCATTATTTTTAATTGTTCGTCGTGACGCGCCGGCGTTGTTTCGTTTAATCGGCTCTTTGTGGGCGCCGCGATCGCGTTGTGTTATTTTTATGTACAGTAACGCCGGGCAATTATCTGCAGAAACCCGCGGCACGGCTATTACCACCCCCCCCCCCTCCTCCGGAGAGTCACTTAAAGTCGAACATTCCCGGCCCCCCCGGAGCCACCCTTGGCCCTCGGCGATAAAAAGTTTCCAGAGAAAATTAACTTTCCCGTCCCAAGGAGAAGGAGATTAAACCGGCTCCTCCCCCCCTCTCTGGATGCGGCAACGGCTAACACCATCTTCGCGGCTCGGCAGCAGCGGCGGCCTCCTGTGCGACGCAGCTGTGGAAAGATGACAAGTGAGACTTTTTTTTTAAAGCGGGCAGCCCAGGCCGCTGGAACCGCTCAAACCTTCTGTCCTTGCCAATGAGAGGAGCCCCCCTTCGCCTCCGACAAAGCAGATGGCACCTGATACAATTAGGGCGAGTGCCAGCAGCAGGCATTGTTCACGCAGCGGAGCGTTGTGGTGGGAAGACGCTGAAACCGCCATTTCAGGGACTTTTTGTTTTGCTGGAGATGGGAGAGCCCGAGGCGACGTTCGGAATATAACTTTGAAAAGACACAAAAATCGGAAAAAAAAAAAATGCAGATTAGTGCCGTACACACACAGGGGGACTTTTTAAGAGTTAAAGGGGTAGTCTGCTTAAATTCGATGTTTCAGATTCAGTCGTCTGCTGGCGTCGTCTGGAGGACTCTCGTGGTGAAATTCAATTTCCTGCACAAGAGGTTGCAGCTGTCGCCGTTATAAGAGGAGACGGGCTCTTGCCGCTGGAACCTCAGATTTATTGAGGTGATGGAGAGGGCAGCTGGAGACTTGGGCGGAGCTGGGAACTATTGCAACATTGTTCTTTTATTGGGAAGAGGTTATAAAGGCGGGAGAAGATCACAATCCTTTGATTAGGGCTTCTCAACCAGGGTTCCATGAAACACTACATACTAGGCTTGTGCAATTCGTTTCGTAACGAATTGAAATTCGTCCGAATTTAGCAACTTTCGGACATTCGGAAGCATTCGAATTTCCGAACAAAGCAATTACGAATAAGACCGAATCCGAAATAAATTATACCGCAAATAGCGAATGCCCGAATGTCTTCGGCATAATTCGTTATGAAAAAGTTACGAATGTACGAATCCATACGAAGCACAATAACACTCTGCTCTGCTCTCTGCTTCTCCCTCACCGTGCTGAACTCCCTCTCAAAATGGTGTACAGGGGCGGAGGTTATAGCCGCATGTAAAAAACGAAAGTAAAATACGAGATTTCGAATCCATTCGAAGCACAATAACACTCTGCTCTGCTCTCTGCTTCTCCCTCACCGTGCTGAACCCTCTCAAAATGGTGTACAGGGGCGGAGCCTATAGCCGCATGTAAAAAACGAAAGTAAAATACGAGATTTCGAATCGTTACAAATAACCGCTGTGTATTTAGAAAAGTACAAATCCATTCGAAGCACATTAGGCATAATAGGCAGCGTCGTTGTGAGAGAGACACGGAAAATTACGAATCAACGAACCCAAAAAAAGTTACGAAAGTAGGAGTTGTGTCCAGAATCAACGAAAAACAACGTACTCTACCGAACGTACGAATTATAAAGCAACAAAAAATTCAACGAAAAATGTCGCTTGCAAAAATACGAATGAGTCCGAACACGAAAAATCCCGTCTAGCAAAATTACGAATGATTACGAATCAACAGGACCGGAAAGAAACGAACCGAAACGGAACGAATTTTTCCGTTGTGCACAAGTCTACTACATACAGGGGAGGGCTGGCGGCCTTAGGCCTGGGGGGCAAGTCCAGTCAAGTGGCCCATTGAACCGCTGAATCAGCTCTCCATCCATGGTCCACCTGGTTTTTCAATGCAGCCTCACCAGTGCCCATCAGTGCAACCTGATCACTGGGGCAGGTTACATGGAGTGTATGGGGGGGAGATGGGGGGTCAGTTAGGGTTGTCAGGGTCTCTCACCTCAGCAATCTCAGCTCAGCAAGTCCTCCAGAGGTTCCTAGAGCAATGATCAATGTCTACCTCTCAGGTAAGCTCCCAATGACACATTATGGTCTATGGACAGCTGAATCTAATAATACGACCTGGTTACCCAGTAAGTTCTGGACCCAGGAATGGGGACTTTATCCCACTCAATGCTCTACAAAGTCTCTGAACGATAGGACTAGAGCACAGGAGTTTAATCTAGCTCTTCTTCATGGGATAGAGTAATAAACATTTAGAGCAGGGTTTCTCAACCATGATGGTTCCAAGAAACAATAGGGTTCCTCCAGAGGTTGCTGGGGGTTCCTTGAGCAATTTCTACCTCTCAGATAAGTTCCCACTGACACATAATGGTCTTTGGACAACTGAAACTAATAATAAGGTCTGGCTACCCAGAGAGTAAGATGTGGACACCAGGAATGGAGGCTTTACCCCACTCAAAGCTCTACAGAGTCTTTGGACTCCAGGACTCATAACAGGAATTCAATCTAGCTCTTTATCAGGGGGTAGATAGAGTGATAAACATTTAGAGCGGGGTTTCTCAACCAGGGTTCCAAGAAACAATAGGGTTCCTCCAGAGGATGCTGGGGGGTTCCTTGAGCAATGATCAATTTCAACCTCTCAGATGAGTTTGCACAGACACATAATGGACTGTGGATAGGATATGTGAAACTAATAATAAGGTCTGGATACCCAGAAAGATATGGACCCAGGAATAGAGGTTTGATGGACCCAGGAGAATAGAGGTTTTATTCCACTCAAAGCTCTATAAAGTCTCCAGACTCTAGGACACACCAGTTCAGTCTAGCTCTTGTTCAGGGGATAGATCGAAAACAGGCCTTGGTGAAAAGTTGAACACTTTGGGGTCATTGCAAAAGAAACAAGAGCACTCTGTGCATGGGGAAAGAGGGGAATACTTCAAAAACTTAAGCTGCGCTTGCAGTGCCATTCAATCATCCACCTACCCACCCATGCGCATCTACAGAGGGCGGCAGGTTTTCATGCTGTGTGGGAAACGCGCCCATCAGTGTTCCCCCTTACATCAGGAGTCCTCAGTGTTCCCCCTTACATCATCTGTCCCCATCAGAGTCCCCCCTTACATCACCTGTCCCCATCAGAGTTCCCCCTTACATCACCTGTCCCCATCAGAGTTCCCCCTTACATCACCTGTCCCCATCAGAGTTCCCCCTTACATCACCTGTCCCCAACAGAGTTCCCCCTTACATCACCTGTCCCCATCAGAGTTCCCCCTTACATCACCTGTCCCCATCAGAGTTCCCCCTTACATCACCTGTCCCCATCAGAGTTCCCCCTTACATCACCTGTCCCCATCAGAGTTCCCCCTTACATCACCTGTCCCCATCAGAGTTCCCCCTTACATCACCTGTCCCCATCAGAGTTCCCCCTTACATCACCTGTCCCCATCAGAGTTCCCCCTTACATCACCTGTCCCCATCAGAGTTCCCCCTTACATCACCTGTCCCCATCAGAGTTCCCCCTTACATCACCTGTCCCCATCAGAGTTCCCCCTTACATCACCTGTCCCCATCAGAGTTCCCCCTTACATCACCTGTCCCCATCAGAGTTCCCCCTTACATCACCTGTCCCCATCAGAGTTCCCCCTTACATCACCTGTCCCCATCAGAGTTCCCCCTTACATCACCTGTCCCCATCAGAGTTCCCCCTTACATCACCTGTCCCCATCAGAGTTCCCCCTTACATCATCTGTCCCCATCAGAGTTCCCCCTTACATCATCTGTCCCCACCAGAATGCTCTTGTATAACTATTGTCTTCTTCAATGTGCCCCTGTACCCCTCAGGATCAGGAGGGCAGAAGGTGGGAAACGGGAGGCGATGTGACATCGATTGTTAGGATGTTGGTGGTCCTAACAACTGACCAATGCGAAAGAGTGGGGGGGGACCTGTGCAGGAGATTGGGGACTGGGTCATGGCCCACAGTCCTGGTAGAGGGGTATAACTAAAATCTGGGTGGGGCACAGGCCCACCTCAGCAGCCCCCTAGATCCAGGCCTGGTTTAGATGCACTGTAAGGGGTCTAAAGGTTCCCTTTGCTAGTTCACTCGTGGACCCCCATGCTCATCAGCCAAATTAAAGTTGAGTTTTCATCAGTGCAGGACAGCCAGGCCACTGGGTTAGCGCAGTTCACCAATTCTTCCCCTTGTTACATAAATCTCTCTCTTTTTTTTTTTTGTTACATATATAAAAAAAAAAATTCTTTATTAGCTGATAAAGGGAATCGGATTCCCTTCTCGGCGGAGCGCCGCACCCTCTTCACCCGGGGTAACCTCTTCCACGCTTATGTGGTAAATTGGCAGCGAAGCCATTTTGTCTCCACGGATTCTACAATAAGCTTATCGTAAGCCTGGAGCAGGTGATAAGTATTTTCTGCTCACTGAATGGATTTTATTTGCTCTAATTAGAATTTTCAGGGTGATTTATGTAACCTAAATAATTATATCTGTCTCCCGTACCGCCGGATTTCCACCCATCCCCCCCCCCCCCCCCCCCAATACAGAGACTTGTATAACACGGCTGTTCTGTGTCAGTCCAGCAAAGGGTTAATGAGCTGCCAGGATGCATGGTGGGTATAAATAGACTTTAGAGGATTGCCCGGGTCTGCTAGGAGGTAATTGTTTTATGTGCTTCACCTTCGATGTGGTAAAAGGGCGGCCGGAATATTTTCAGTACATGGAAAATGTAACATTCCTATTAACACAATTAGTGCATGGAAGAAATGTTTGACACTTTGTATTCAGTTTCAAAGCTGAACTCTATGTACAGATAATGTGGCTTTGCGTTGTTAAATGTGACCTGCTTTCAGCCTCTGTACAGCAGAGCTCAGAGAGGGGGAGGCTGAAGCAGCACAATGAGCCAATCAAGTCTTCTGCAAATCAAGGAACGTGCTGATTGGAGAAGAGAGCAGAGTGACAGAGAGATGGGCTAATTATCACACCTCTTCTCCTTTCCTTGTACAGTCACAGGCTGAGGGAGGGCCAAGGCCTGTGTTACTAAGGAACCTAGGTCTGCCAACCATCCCCCCAAAAAATTTTAAACTATTTTCCGTGTCTCAAAAGAAGAAAAAAAAATGAAAATATACCTACTAGACCAGGGGTCTCAAACTGGCGGCCCTCCAGCTGTTGCGAAACTACAAGTCCCATGAGGCGTTGCAAGGCTGATAGTTACAAGCATGACTCCCACAGGCAGAGGCATGATGGGAATTGTAGTTTTGCAACAGCTGGAGGGCCGCCAGTTTGAGACCACTGTACTAGACCAATGTTTCTCAACGTCTGGGCTGTACCCTCCCTACACCTGAGCCTCCAGCCAGCTGCGGATCCCTTTACCACACAGTGACCCCCAACCTTCCATAGTGGTCCTCAATGCGCCTTCAGCTTCTACAGTGCTTCCCAATCTCCCACAGTGCCCCCGAACCTGCTGTAGAATCTTCTGCCCCTCATAGTGCCCCCAACATCCTAACAGAGTTCTGCAGTCCCCCTTAACCTCCCACAGTGCCCCCCAAACCTGCTGTAGAACCTCCAGCCCTCCATAGTGATCCCAACAATGTTCCACAGTCACCCTTAACCTCCCACAGTGCCCCCGAACCTGCTGTAGAACCTCCAGCCCTCCAAAGTGCCCCCAATCTCACAATAGAGTTTCACAGTCCCCCTCAACCTCCCACATTGCCTCCAGACCTGCTGTAGAACCTACAGCCCTCCATAGTGCCCCCCTCAAACTTTCACAGTGCTTCCCAGCCTCCCAAAATGCCCCCCCAACGCAACATGCTGAAGAACCTTCAGCCAACCATAGTGCCCCCAACCTCAATCAGTGTCCCACAGTGCCCCAACCTCCTATTGTGACTCCCAACGTCTATACTGCCAATTTACTTCCCAAGGTGCCCCCAACATCCTTAAGAGCCCCCCACAACCTCCCACAGTGCTGTCCAGCCACCCACAAAGCTTGCTGCAGAGCCCCCAGCCCTTCACAGTGCCCCTCAACCATCCATAGTGGTCCACAATGCTCCCAGGTCCCCTGAGAGCCCTCAGCTTCTACAAGTTTTTCCCAACCTCCCACAGTGCCCCAAACCTGCTGTAGAACCTCCAGTCCTCCATAGTGCCCCCTCAACCTCGAACAGTGCTTCCCAGCCTTCCAAAGTGCCCCCCAACACAACATCCTGAAGAACCTTCAGCCAACCATAGTGTCCCACAGTGCCCCCAAACACCCATTGTGCCTCTCCACTTCCATACTGCCACATTTCCTCCCAAGGTCTGCCATCTTTAATGGAGATCTGGATCAGCAGCAGACACACTGCATGTCTTTGCCAGGTCTTCAGAACTTGGTAGGAACCCTGTGGGGTGTCTATGTGCACCAGATCCCCTGTTCATGCACAGACACACCGCCCATCTCTACCAGTTAGCATAGACCAGGTGGGCCACATCAGCATTGTGTGGGCCAGTTGTATCTGTAAGACTAGATATCTAGAGCATCCCACTCCCCCATCAGATGTCAAGACTCCTCCACCCTCCCCTACATTACAGTACACCCCCCTTACCTGCCGGTAAGGGCTGGAGGGAGGAGCTGGTAAGCATAAAGCCCAGAGTCTAGAGGAGGACCAGAGGAGGGCTGGAGTCAGCTGCTGGGGTCTGCTGAATGCTGAGACCAGGGGAGGCGGAGATGAGGGGGTGCTGTTGCTGAACTAAGAGATGCAGGATCTGTAGGAGGAGTTCTGTCCTCTCTGCTGAGATGGGGAATGGTGGGGGGGACAGAGATGAGCCTCTCCGTGGCTACATGGAAAGCAGAGGAGTTCTGTCCTCCCCTCTGTTGACGACTGCTGAGACAAGGTGGGAGCAGAAATGATGGGGTGCCGCAGGAGAGGTGGGAGGGTCCACATGAAATGGCCTGGAGGGACGAATTCGGGCCGCAGGCCTTGTGCTTGACACATGTGGCATAGACCAATCAGCGCATGCGCAACACCACGCAAAGTGCTTCTGGAATGTCCACGTCACACATCCCAGGAGGCACTTTACAAGATCCAACACATTACCAGGAGACCTGCGGCTTGTCTGCACAACATGCATTGGGACCTACAGCATCATCCTGGTCCAGGCTGGGAGAACGATAAAAGGATTTGTGATGATAAAATATGGCGATTTTTCTGAAAATTATACAATTGCGGTATATTGTGACATGTCCGGGATTTATTCATCACTTGTAAAGTTACTATAAGGTCCTCTGATTTTTTTTTGCTGCCCTTTAAATGAAGCATTTCCTCTTCTATGGTGATACGGATTTTCATTGGTCATTTCTTTATTTTCAGGTACATGATCACTTCGCTGGACAGGACGCACGCCGGTCATTACCGCTGTATCGTGAGGAACCGGCTGGGTGCTTTGCTACAGAGGCAGACCGAGGTCCAGGTGGCCTGTAAGTCCCTTATTTCTATTTCTGCCCTGCAGTGTCATGTGTAGTGAACAAACCACAATGGTCCTCAGAAGGGAGATGCAATGCAATTCATGCCAGCATGGGGGCTCCACAATACAAATCGCTGTTCCCAGGGCTTTTTTTCTGAGAATAGGTGCAGGAACTCCCCCCTTCTAAATCACCCATTTCTCTGCCCCCTACCCACCTCCAAGCACCTTTCCCTGGTTCTACCCCCTACCCACCTCCAAGCACAGTCCCTTGATTCCACCCCCTACCCACCTCCAAGCACCTTCCACAGGCCCCACCCCCTACCCACCTCCAAGCACCATCCCTTAGTTCCACCCCCTACCCACCTCCAAGCACCATCCCTTGGTTCCACCCCCTACCCACCTCCAAGCACCGTCCCTTGGTTCCACCCCCTACCCACCTCCAAGCACCATCCCTTGGTTCCACCCCCTACCCACCTCCAAGCACCGTCCCTTGGTTCCACCCCCTACCCACCTCCAAGCACCGTCCCTTGGTTCCACCCACTACCCACCTCCGAGCACTATCCCTTGGTTCCACCTCCGAGCACTATCCATTGGTTCCACCCTCTACCCACCTGCGAGCACCGTCCCCTGGTTCCACCCCCTACCCACCTCCGAGCACCGTCTCTTGGTTCCACCCCCTCAAAGCACTGTCCCTTGGTTCCACCCCCTACTCCCCTCCGAGCTCCGTCTCTTGGTTCCACCCCCTACCCACCTCAAAAAACACTGTACCTCAGTTCCACCCTCTACCCACCTCCGAGCACCGTCCCTTGGTTCCACCCCCTACCCACCTCCAAGCACCGTCCCTTGGTTCCCCCCCTACCCACCTCCAAGCATTGTCCCTTGGTTCCACACCCTACCCACCTCCAAGCACTGTCCCTTGGTTCCACACCCTACCCACCTCCAAGCACCGTCCCTTGGTTCCACCCCCTACCCACCTCCAAGAAACGTCCCTTGGTTCCACCCACTACCCACCTCTGAGCACTATCCCTTGGTTCCACCTCCGAGCACTATCCATTGGTTCCACCCTCTACGCACCTCCGAGCACCGTCCCCTGGATCCACCCCCTACCCACCTCCGAGCACTATCCCTTGGTTCCAACCCCTACCCACCTCCGAGCACCGTCCCTTGGTTCCTCCCTCTACCCACCTCCGAGCACCGTCCCCTGGTCCCACCCCCTATCCACCTCCCTGTACCGCCCCTTTTAGAGAATACAGAACCAAATATAATTTTGCGATGCTAAATAATTTGTATGGAATTGGTTAATAACAAGAAAAGCAGTAAAATAGATCCCCGAGCAACAATAGATCCCACCCCAACAACAACAGACCCCCCCCAGCAACAATGGACTCCACCCCCAGCAACAATAGATCCCTTGCCGGTGGGGGGGGGGGCAGGCTGTGGCCAGTGGGAGTTGTCTGTGGGAGTCTGAAAATTACATATCACTTATGGTCTGTAGAAGGAGGAATAGTGCCCCATCATTGGTATCAGTGGGAGGAATAGTGCCCCATTGTTGGTGTCAGTGGGGGGAATAGTGCCCCATTGTTGGTGTCAATGGAAGGAATGGTGCCCCATCATTGGTGTCAGTGGGAGGAATAGGAATAGTGCCCCATCATCGGTGTCATTTGGAGGAATAGTGTCCCATCATTGGTGTCGGTGGGAGGAATAGTACCCCACAGGGCCACCATCAGGGAGGTACAGGCATTACACCGGTGAGGGGCCCGAATGTTCCCAGGTGCCGCCCCCTGTTCTCAGCTTTAGCTTGCGGCAGTACAGGAGGGGAGTAAGAGGTGAGAAGGTGAGGTGTCATTTTCAGTAGAACCCCTCCCCCCCGGTTCTCTTCTCCAGGGGGCCCATGCCTGAAGCTGTGTAAGGGGCCACAAAATTCCTGGTTCCCCATCATTGGTGTCAGTGGGAGGAATAGTGCCCCATCATTGGTGTCAGTGGGAGGAATAGTGCCCCATCATTGGTGTCAGTGGGAGGAATAGTGCCCCATCATTGGTGTCAGTGGGAGGAAAAGTGCCCCATCATTGGTGTTAGTGGGAGAAATAATGGCAATTGTTGGTATCAATGGGAAGAATAGTTTCCCATTTTGGGTGTTAGAGGGGGGAATAGTGCCCCAAATCCCTCCTTTGTACTTAAAAGCATTTAAAACCCTAAGTGTGGCAGTTTTGAATGCTGGCATTTTTTTTTTTTTTTTTTATTTGGCACCTTTTAGTTTTCCGTAAACCGGAAGTGATGTCAATATCTGCTTTGTTTGGGTCTCCGGCCAGCCGGTAGACGTGTCGGCAGGTCACTCTGGCCTCCCGGTGGGACAGGAGAGCCCGGGCGAGCCGCAGAAGGGATAACAGCCGAGCAGCTGCTTAGCCGCAACGGTTGTTATCACAAGAAAGCCGACCGTCGGCTCTTTTAAAAAAAAAAGAACGGTAGCGGGGTGATGCCTGCAGCTGCATATCACTACGGTACAACCACTTCAAGCCGAAAGCCACATATTACATGCATTACATCGGGGTGAAGGCGTTAAAAGTAAAATACAAATGATTTGTTTGTTTTAGTTTTTGTTTCATTCGTTTTGTTTTTTGTTTTTCTTTTTTTGGGTCATTCGTTATGATTGAAATCCGAAAATTCGTAAATTCGAAATCTGAAAATCCAAAAATTTGGAAATTCGAAAAATCCGAAATCCGTAAATTCGAATGAATGAAAATTTTGAAAATCTGAAATAACTAACTAATAACTAACTATTAAATTATAGGTATTGGAATTTCCTTTCACATTTGGCTGTTAGTAAATGTAACGAATACAAATTATCCGAAATAACAAATGCAGCATCTAAACAAATGGAATGTTACGAATTAATAATAATAAAATCTTTTTTTTTTTTATTATTATTATTTATTATTATTATTATAGATTTTTTGCTTTTCATTCGTTTAGCTGCGGCAATCATTATTTCGGATAATTCGTAACTTCGGATAAATTTGTATTCACAACGTTTACTAACCGCCAAATTCAAAAGGAAATTCCAATACCTATAATTTATTAGTTATTATTATTAGTTCGTTTTTTATTTCAAAATGTTGAATTTTCAGGTTTTTCGAATTTCCGTTTTTATTTTCGGATTTTCATTCTTTTTGAATTTTCGTATTTTTATTCTTCTTTTCAAATTTTTGAATTTTCAAATTTCCAAGTTTCGAATTTCCGGGTTTTCATTGATTCGAAAAGTTCCAAATGAACGAATTTGTGGAATTTTAGTTGAAAAGCGATTATCGCATCGCCAACACCTGAAGACACCTCTGACCATAAAATGGTTAACCATCAGTTGTGCGAAGGCGGCGTTCATTCCAATTGAAGTATTTAGGCTGGGAAAAAAAAAAACCCTACCCAGGGATGCCGGTGATGCCTATTCATGCCGAAGTTGCATTGAGGATGAAATGAGGTTAGATCGGTGCAGATGGCCGGCTTTTGATGGAGTCGGAGGGGGGGGGGGGGGGCAGGCGGGTTAAAAGGAAGTCTAACGGAGTCGGCGGCGGACGAGGCGAACAGCGACTACTGAGAGCTTTTCTCTGCCAGCAATGGAAGATATTCTGCTGATGTTCCAGGGGTGAAAGTTGAGGTCCACGGCGGGAGATTGAATGCGGGAAATAAAAGAGAGGGCAGAGCCGGAGGTGAAGCGATCGCGGTGCGCTCGGGCGGTTGATGTGATTGAAACACTTGCTGTAACGCACATGGACAGCGTAGGTGTAGAGAGGACAATGTCTCCCCTCTGAGATGGAAATGACACAATAAATGAGCACAGAAAAGATACATTTCACCTATAATGGGATCTCTATTCAGTGTAGCCAGCCCTTGTTCTATCCATGTCCACCCTGAGACTCCCATTCTCTGAGGCCTCGCTTATTATCCAAGGAGACCCCTTGGAACATTTCTACTCTGAGGATGCCTAAACCTCTTCAAATCTTAAGGCAGATATTCACAGATTTAGCCAAAATTGGTACCAGGGCCGCCAAATTAGGGTTGCCACCTGTCCAGGATTCACCCGGACAGTTCAGGTTTGGAATCATGTGTCCGGGTTTCAGACTGTCTGAGACCCGGACACATTATTTAGACTGGACTATGGCTTCCCAACATGGTAACTGGCTGCAGTTGTCTAAGCTGAGAGTGCCTGTTACACTCTTTCACTCTTTCACACTGCCCAAAGCCAACACTAACAACCCCCCCCCCCCCAAAACACACACAGACGGGAGAGGAGAGAGGGCTCGATCTGCACCTCTTCCCCCCACCCCTACCCCTCTCTATCTGCCCACAATCCAATCCCCAGAAATTTGAAGTCCAGCAGCTTCAGATACATCTGGATGAGAGGTGCTGACTCTCAAGGGGTTAGTGAGCTCCCCATCCATCCTTGTCTGTGACTGAAGTCTCCCCCCTTCTCTCTCCTGCCTCTGAGTAAGTACACTAAGGTAAATTAGGGCTCTTAGAGCACCCCTTATATCACAGTTCCCCTTTACACCAGAGGCCACAGTGTTCCCCCTTACATCAAAGTCTTCTCCATACATCAGAGTTCTCAGTTTTCCCCCTTAGGTCAGGGTTCCGAGAGCATCCCTTATGTTAGAGGCCCCAGAGTTCTCCCTTACATCAGAGTCTGCAGAGTCCCCCCCCCCCCCTTACAGTGAAAGGGAACTCTGTGAATTCAGATGTAAAAGGGAAACTGTGGACTCAGATGTAAAGGGGGAACTCTGTAGACTCTGATGTAAAGGGGAAACTCTGTGGACTCTGATGTAAAAGGGAAACTGTGGACTCAGATGTAAAGGAGGAACTCTGTGAATTCAGATGTAAAGGGGAAGTCTGTGGACTCTGATGTAAAGGGGGAAGTCTGTGGACTCTGATGTAAAGGGGGAAGTCTGTGGACTCTGATGTAAAGGGGGAAGTCTGTGGACTCTGATGTAAAGGGGGAAGTCTGTGGACTCTGATGTAAAGGGGGAAGTCTGTGGACTCTGATGTAAAGGGGGAAGTCTGTGGACTCTGATGTAAAGGGGGAAGTCTGTGGACTCTGATGTAAAGGGGGAAGTCTGTGGACTCTGATGTAAAGGAGGAACTCTGTGGACTCTGATGTAAAGGGGGAACTCTGTGGACTCTGATGTAAAGGGGGAGGGAAGTCTGTGGACTCTGATGTAAAGGGGGAAGTCTGTGGACTCTGATGTAAAGGGGGAGGGAAGTCTGTGGACTCTGATGTAAAGGGGGAAGTCTGTGGACTCTGATGTAAAGGGGGAAGTCTGTGGACTCTGATGTAAAGGGGGAAGTCTGTGGACTCTGATGTAAAGGGGGAAGTCTGTGGACTCTGATGTAAAGGGGGAAGTCTGTGGACTCTGATGTAAAGGGGGAAGTCTGTGGACTCTGATGTAAAGGGGGAAGTCTGTGGACTCTGATGTAAAGGGGGAAGTCTGTGGACTCTGATGTAAAGGGGGAAGTCTGTGGACTCTGATGTAAAGGGGAAAGTCTGTGGACTCTGATGTAAAGGGGAAGTCTGTGGACTCTGATGTAAAGGGGGAACTCTGTGGACTCTGATGTAAAGGGTGGCTCTTGTTATTAACTTCATATAATTAGAAATGTTATTTAATAGCAAAATATATGTATCGTTTATGCTATAAAAAAAAAATTGTTGTGCGCCGCTAAGTGTTCGGGTTTGACCTTGAAGAAAAGGTAACAACAATAGCCGCCATAATGATTTTTGGGGCCCCTTACACAGCTTCAGGCATGGGCCCCCTGGAGCAGAGGAGAACCAGGGGGGGGGGTGCAGCCGCCGCAAATTGAAAAGCGGGGGAGGCAGCCAGGAATTGAGAAGCGGGGGGGTGCTCCCACCGCAAATTGTTGAGGTCTGGGGGGGGCTTTGGGTGCTGACGAACAAAAAAATAACTAAAAAAAGCCGGGTTGCCATCCGGGGCCCTGGGGACCTCTGGGCCCCTTACGAAAAATAAATAAAAAATAAAATATATATATATGTTTTTTTTTTATATTAAAAAAAAAACATAAAAAAGGGGGGTTACCATCTGGGGCCCTGGGGACCTCTGGGCCCCTTACAAAAAAAATTACAAAAAAAATAAATAAAATAAATAAATACCGGTAATAAAAAAGGGGGGGTTGCCATCCGGGCCCCTTACAAAAATAAAAATAAATAAAAAGTTAAATAAAAAAGGGGGGTTGCCATTCGGGCCCCTTACAAAAATAAAATAAAATAAAAAGTTAAATAAAAAAGGGGGGTTGCCATCCGGGCCCCTTACAGGTGTACTGCCTGTATCCCCCTGATGGTGGCCCTGTCTGGTACCCAAGCCCATCAGTAACAGATCCTTCAGGTCTCAGGGGTCTCAAACTGGAGGCCCTCCAGCTGTTGCGAAACTACAAGTCCCGTCACGCTTGTAACTGTCAGCCCTGCAATGCCTCATGGGACTTGTAGTTTCGCAACAGCTGGAGGTAGGGTGACCACATTTCCAAACTACCATTCAGGGACACCCTCCCCTTCCCAAAAATCAGCTTGTGCTGTAACGAATCACAGCACAGTGATTGGACACAAGAGGCGGGATTTATGATTTCTCCAATCACAAGCAGGGGGCGGGGATTGTGCTCCTCCAGGCATTCCCGGCCAGGACAAGTACTGTCAGCGAGTAAAGCGGTGATGTGGGCGGCCTTTTTTGGGGGCATCAGATTGGCCCGGGGGGGGTGGCTGTGTCAGTTTCATTCCGGGACACTGTATTGTCCTGGAATGAAGGTGCCCGGGACAGACCTGCAAAATGCGGGACTGTCCCGGGCAATCCGGGACACGTGGTCACCCTAGCTGGAGGACCTCCAGTTTGAGAGACCCCCTGTAAGTTGGGAGGTGGGGCCTCCACGGATCGGACTTGTTTTTTCCAGCTCACCAAACAAAATGCTCAATGCCATGCATTCTTCGTGGCGAACGCACGCATCTCGAAAAAAAAAACACGGGCGCGTCGGCGCCCACCGAAATAATTTTACAAACTCCCACCAAATTCAGCTTAAACCACTTCCGGAGCGCCCACCATGGATATACGTTGCTACTGTGCCTTTAAATACCGGGGTTATGGCAGCAGATAGCTTCCATAACCTCAGTATTGTGGGCGGTCTGCTTTAACATATAAAAGTGTTTTCAGCGGCGGATTCGCCGCAAGATCACTTTTTTTTTTTTATGGGCGGCGGGAGAGGTTCCCTTCCTCCCACTGCGTCCCGGTGGTCTCCGCCGCTTACCGGAGTCGTTGGTAGCGTCAGAAACGATCTGATCCCCGGGATGGATGGGCAGGGAAGTCGAGTGAGGGCCCCCAGTCAACTCTATGCCCTTGGAGGACCGGAGTGACGTCAAGTGTCACTTCCTTTTTTTTTTAATATTAAAAATGGTCACTTCCGCCCTCCGGCCTTAAAGGGAATTTTTTTTTTTCTTTTTTTTTTTTTCTTTTAAGTGCAAATGTTAGATCTGAGGTCTTTTTGACCCCAGATCTCACTTTAAAGAGGTCCTGTCCTGCTTTCTTTTTTTTTTTTTTTTCTATTAAAAGGGATGTTTACATAACTTGTGGAATAGGAATAAAAGTGATCAATTTTTTTTTTTAAAGGGACAGTGTAAAAAAAAAAATTATAAAGTAAAATAAATAATAATAAAAAAATAAATAAATTGAAAGCGCCCTGTCCCTCAAAGCTCGCGCACAGAAGCGAACGCATACGCAAGTCACGCCCACATATGTAAACGGTGTTCAAACCACACATGTGAGGTATCGCTGCGATCGTTAGAGCGAGAGCAATAATTCTAGCCCTAGACCTCTTCTGTAACTCTGGTAACCTGTAGACATTTTTAAACGTCGCCTATAGAGATTTGTAAGTACCAAAGTTTGTCGCCGTTCCACGAGCGTGACGTGTTGGGTATCAATTTGCTCGGCGTAACATCATCTTTCACATTCTAGAAAAAAAATTACTGTTTTCTTATTTTTTAATTCAAAAAAGTGTATTTAAAAATAAAATAAAAATTGAGCACTAATCTGCATGATTACCACCTAAGCATAAACTCCTCCTCCTCCCAGTACAGATCCAACCCCCTGCTGAAATCTCCCCATCCCAGCACAAATTTCTGCCCCCTCCACCCCCCAAATCCCCCTAGCACAAATGTCCCCTCCCCCCCAAAAAATCACCCCCCGCCCCACTCTATATTTCCCTCCAAGCTCAAATATTGTCCCCCATCTCCCCCCTCCTAGCACAAACACCTCCCAGTACAATTCCACCCCCCTGCTGAAATCCTCCATCCCAGCAAAAATTTCTACCCCCTCCATCCCCCAAATCCCCCCTGCACAAATGCCTCCCCCAAAAAAAACTCACCCCCTCCTAGCATAAATCTTTCACCCCTTACATTTCCCCTCTGAGTACACATTCTCCACCCCCCCACTCCAAACCCCCCTCTAGCACAAATATTCCCCCCATCCCTTCTCCTAGCACAAACACCTCCCAGTACAAATCCACCCCCCATGCTTAAATCCTCCATCCCCCCCCCCAGCACAAATGCCTCCTCCCCCAAAAAAATAACCCCCCCCTCCATATCACAAATATTCTCCCCATCTCCCCCCTCCTAGCACAAACACCTCCCAGTACAATCCCCCCCCCCTCTGCTGAAATCCCCCATCCCAGCACAAATTTCTGCACCCTCCATCCCCCAAATCCCCCCAGCACAAATGCCTCCCCCCCAAAAACTCACCCCTCCTAGCACAAATCTTCCACCCCTTACATTTCCCATCCGAGTACACATCCCCACCCCCCACTCCAAATTCCCCTCCTAGCACAAACACCTCTCAATCATCCCCCAAACCAAAAAAAAAAACATTTCTCCTCCAGGCACAAATTCCCACACTTCTCTACCATATCGCCTCTTCTAGCATAACCCCCCCCCCCCTCCCACAATCAAAATTGACCCTCCTAGCACAATTCCCCCTCCCAAAACAAATATTCTTTAAAACACCACTACTAGCACCCCCCCCTCCCCAAATGTCCCCTCCTAGAGCAATTCTTAATACTCCCTGCTGCCCCCCAGATTCCTCCTCCCAACACAAATCCCTTCCCCTCTCAATCTCCTTGCAGTGCCCCCCACCTCCCATGATACTACGGTCCCCAGGGCAGGCGCACCTCCTGCTCCCCCCCCCCATCCCCCCTCTCAGATTAGCCGGCGCTCGGGTTCCCTCCATCCATTGTCTCAGAGATGCATGTTTTACTTTTGAACATTTCAAATGTCTGACAGGTTCACTTTAACCTTCTTCTTATCACTCCGATTGAAGCGATAAACCGCCCGCAGGTAATACATATCCTTCATATTCCGCATCTGTCACCGGTCACCATAGGGGCCCATTTTATAAAATGCAGAACAACAGAAACCAATGGAAACCGTCTCCAGCTGTGAGCTTCATACTACAGGAATTTACAAAATGAGAAGAAAAAAAAGAGTTGGATGTGTGAACTTTGTTTTCTGATTTTTTTTTAAAGAAAATAAAAGAAATGATTATATTTCTAATATTATAATATAATAATAATTATTAGTAGTAGTGTTGTATTACATATTATTATTATTTTATTAATAATAATAATAATAAAATTCTGACTTGAGAGCGATGTCTGTTCACTGAATAGCAATAGGCTCTACATTGCAGGGATTGTAACAAACGTTGTAGCAGATTCCTTCCTTTTGTTATTCTGAAGGAATAGCTGTTTGTTTCTTTGTGTCCATGGGCACAGTGAATGTGAATGGAAGTGATTTTATCATTATCAATCAGCTGCTGCACCTGCAGGGCTCTGAGGAAAGTGTCAGGGTCTGCATCCCTTTAGACGAGATTTCCCTTTGGGAATATCTCGCCAAAGAAGTTTGTTGTAGGCGATGCCCAAAATCTGACTTGTATCTTAGTGCAGACTTCTGGGAAAATAAGTGAGCCAATTGCACAAGCAGGAAACTATATTTCTGGGGGGCGATCTGTTTACCATCTGTGTGCAGAGCGCCTCCAGGTGGCCATATTGCATTTTTGGGGGGTGCTCTGCTCTGTATACCATCTGTGTACAGAGCACCTCCAGGTGGTCATATTGCATTTTTGGGGGGTGCTCTGTATACCATCTGTGTACAGAGCGCCTCCAGGTGGTCATATTGCATTTTTGGGGGGCGCTCTGTATGCCATCTGTGTGCAGAGCGCCTCCAGGTGGTCATATTGCATTTTTGGGGGGCGCTCTGTATGCCATCTGTGTGCGGAGCGCCTCCAGGTGGTCATATTGCATTTTTGGGGGGCGTTATGTATACCATCTGTGTACAGAGCGCCCCCAGGTGGTCATATTGCATTTTTGGGGGGCGCTCTGTATGCCATCTGTGTACAGAGCGCCTCCAGGTGGTCATATTGCATTTTTGGGGGTCGCTCTGTATACCATCTGTGTGCAGAGTGCCTCCAGGTGGTCATATTTCATTTTTGGGGGGGGGGGCTCTGTATACCATCTGTGTACAGAGCGCCTCCAGGTGGTCATATTGCATTTTTGGGGGTCGCTCTGTATACCATCTGTGTGCAGAGTGCCTCCAGGTGGTCATATTTCATTTTTGGTGGGCGTTCTGTATACCATCTGTGTGCAGAGCGCCTCCAGGTGGCCATATTGCATTTTTGGGGGGTGCTCTGTATACCATCTGTGTACAGAGCACCTCCAGGTGGTCATATTGCATTTTTGGGGGGTGCTCTGTATACCATCTGTGTACAGAGCACCTCCAGGTGGTCATATTGCATTTTTGGGGGGTGCTCTGTATACCATCTGTGTACAGAGCACCTCCAGGTGGCCATATTGCATTTTTGGGGGGTGCTCTGTATACCATCTGTGTACAGAGCACCTCCAGGTGGTCATATTGCATTTTTGGGGGGTGCTCTGTATACCATCTGTGTACAGAGCGCCTCCAGGTGGTCATATTGCATTTTTGGGGGGCGCTCTGTATGCCATCTGTGTGCAGAGCGCCTCCAGGTGGTCATATTGCATTTTTGGGGGGCGCTCTGTATGCCATCTGTGTGCGGAGCGCCTCCAGGTGGTCATATTGCATTTTTGGGGGGCGTTATGTATACCATCTGTGTACAGAGCGCCCCCAGGTGGTCATATTGCATTTTTGGGGGGCGCTCTGTATGCCATCTGTGTACAGAGCGCCTCCAGGTGGTCATATTGCATTTTTGGGGGTCGCTCTGTATACCATCTGTGTGCAGAGTGCCTCCAGGTGGTCATATTTCATTTTTGGGGGGGGGGCTCTGTATACCATCTGTGTACAGAGCGCCTCCAGGTGGTCATATTGCATTTTTGGGGGTCGCTCTGTATACCATCTGTGTGCAGAGTGCCTCCAGGTGGTCATATTTCATTTTTGGTGGGCGTTCTGTATACCATCTGTGTGCAGAGCGCCTCCAGGTGGCCATATTGCATTTTTGGGGGGTGCTCTGTATACCATCTGTGTACAGAGCACCTCCAGGTGGTCATATTGCATTTTTGGGGGGTGCTCTGTATACCATCTGTGTACAGAGCACCTCCAGGTGGTCATATTGCATTTTTGGGGGGTGCTCTGTATACCATCTGTGTACAGAGCACCTCCAGGTGGCCATATTGCATTTTTGGGGGGTGCTCTGTATACCATCTGTGTACAGAGCACCTCCAGGTGGTCATATTGCATTTTTGGGGGGTGCTCTGTATGCCATCTGTGTACGGAGCGCCTCCAGGTGGTCATATTGCATTTTTGGGGGGCGCTCTGTATGCCATCTGTGTGCGGAGCGCCTCCAGGTGGTCATATTGCATTTTTGGGGGGCGCTCTGTATGCCATCTGTGTGCGGAGCGCCTCCAGGTGGTCATATTGCATTTTTGGGGGGCGTTATGTATACCATCTGTGTACAGAGCGCCCCCCAGGTGGTCATATTGCATTTTTGGGGGGCGCTCTGTATGCCATCTGTGTACAGAGCGCCTCCAGGTGGTCATATTGCATTTTTGGGGGTCGCTCTGTATACCATCTGTGTGCAGAGTGCCTCCAGGTGGTCATATTTCATTTTTGGGGGGCGTTCTGTATACCATCTGTGTGCAGAGCGCCTCCAGGTGGCCATATTGCGTCTTACAGTCAATTACAGCTGCAGATTGAAAAGGAAAGAGAATTTTGAACAACATTCAATTACATTATGACTCGTGTAGTAATTGTATATGCAATATTTTTTTTTTTTTTTAATTTGCTATTTTTACCCCTCACAAAAGTGGAGTCGCCCTTTAAAAATAAAATACACATTATTACATCGCCAACACCTGACCATAAACTGGTTAACCGTCAGTGGTGCGGAGGCGGCGTTTATTCCGATTCCAAAGACATGCTGGTAGGGTTAATTGGATCTTGTCCAAAATTGGCCCAGTATATACTCGAGTATAAGCCGACCCGAATATAAGCCGAGGCACCTAAGTTTACCACAAAAAACTGGGAAAACTTATCGACTCGAGTATAAGCCTAGGGTGTCCATCTGCATGCCTCACTGTGCCCATGTCCATGCCTCACTGTGTCCATGCCTCACTGTGTCCATGCCTCACTGTGTCCATGCCTCACTGTGTCCATGCCTCACTGTGCCCATGCCTCAGTGTGTCCATGACTAGACTGACGTTTAACATGGGAATCTATAGAAGTCTTTGCACACTTGTAGTGAAGAAATGGGGCTACATGTGTGCCAGGTTTCGGGTTCAGGAGATCTACGACCGGCCGGTACCGGGTCCCCAAATTCACCAGAGAAATGACCGTTTAACATGGGAGTCTATGGAAGGGGTGCCCGGCTTTGAAAAATCGGTGCTCCCCGGCTGTAGGTCCCCCAGACAACAAACTTTGCAGACTTGTAGAGAAAGCTACATGTGTGCCAAGATTGGGGTCCAGGGGCCTTACGGCCGGCCAGTACCGGGTCCCCAAAGTCCGGGAGATCAGGCGCATAAAGGTGACTCGAGTATAAGCCGAGGGGGGCATTTTCGGCACCAAAAAATGTGCTGAAAACTCGGCTTATACTCGAGTATATACGGTATGTATATATATGTGTGTACGAATGTGTCCCCCAAGCGTGTCGAGATCCTACGGGGTAAAATGACCGCACCAGCCAAGCAGACACTGGCTGCAAAAAGCGCCTAGAGGCAATTCAGTTCGCATGTTTAGCGCTATACAAGCCACTCATTCATTCAAGTATTTAGGGGTTTTCTGAGCGGAAGCATTCAGTGTTGAGAAATACACTTTGCATTTCTTGCATATGTAACATTGATATCTCATTTTTTGATTATCATGCATACCAGAGCTCATGTAGTTTTTAAGTTTATGTTCCATATCTGTACGCAATAAAGATTTTTTTTTTTATATATATATATATATTTGATTTAGTTACATTTTTTCAAAAGGGGTCTGTTTAGACCCCCGATATTTCACCAAACCCACCCCCCAACAGGGCTGATTTAAAAAAAGAAAAAAAAAAGAAAAGGAAAGAATTGCAAGGGGGGGAAAAAAATATGCTTAAAGGTTAAATTGTAAAAATAATAAAAAATAAAATAAAATAAACACTGACACCGCCCACTCCTCCACCCCCCCCCCCCCCATAAGAAGAAGGCATTGTAAAAAAAAAAAATAATAACAAAAATAATATAAATTGTAAAAATAATAAAAAAAATTATAATAAATAAAATATAAATAAAAAACTACTGACGCAGTCCATGCCTCATCAGTGCCACCTATCAGTGCCCATCAGTGCAGCATATTAGTGCCTCCTCATCAGTGTCACCCCATCAGTGCCCATCAGTGCAGCATATTAGTGCCTCCTCATCAGTGTCACCACATCAGTGCCCATCAGTGCAGCATATTAGTGCCTCCTCATCAGTGTCACCCCATCAGTGCCCTTCAATGCCACATATCAGTGCTGCATATCAGTGCCACCTCATCAGCGCTCATCAGTGCCACCCCATCAGTGCCGCCTCATCTGTCCCACCTATCAGTGCTGCATATTAGTGCCTCCACATTAGTGTCACCCCATCAGTGCCGCCTCATCAGTGCCACCTATCATTGCCCATCAGTGATGATTATCAGTGCCACCGATCAGTGCTGCCTCATCAGCGCCCATCCGTGCCACCTATCAGTGCTGCATATTAGTGCCACAGTCACATGACATTAAAAAAAAGTATTGGCAATCAGTATCGACGAGTACTACAAAAAGTATCAGTACTCGGTCTTTAAAAAGTGGTATCGGTGCAACCCTAATTATAATGAACCGGACCCTCCCATTCAGAATCACTTGGCACATGGACACAGAGAAACAAACAGCTATTTCTTCAGAGTAACAAAAGGTTGGAATCTGCTACAAAGTTTGTGACAATCCCTGCAATGTACAGAGATCACCCGGGAGGGGGAGGAGTTTTTTCCCCCAAAAATTACTGTTTAAGCAATAAAAGCCAGACAGGGGTCCTAACCCTTCCATACTTTATCCACAATATAAAGTTATGGCCTCGCATGCACTTTAGTTCACTTTTTTTGTATTTTATTTTGCTTTTGCCTCTCGCTGGAATTCTCTCTCTAATACGGCAATCGTTATGAGTTTTCCCCCCCTGAGGATAATTACAAATTAATAAAACTTCAATTATCGGCGCGCTGTCCCCGCGGATCTCACAATACGCGCCTCAGCATTGTGTGACCTGAGACCGCGCGCTCGCACGCCGTCTATGAATTCAATAATTAATACGTTGGGACTCACAGAAGTAAAGTGACTGAACTCCATGGAATCGGAATCTTCTACCCATTATGTCCTAATTAGTCGCAATGTCTTCAAATGTATCGGAATGCTTTTTTCTTTTTTCCTGTTCAGCTAATTATCTTCGAGCTGGGGGCGCGCGGGGAACTATTCTTATTTCCTTGATCACCCCATTATTAGGGAAGAGATTTGGGTTCAGTTTAAAGAGGAACTGCAGTCTGCTCACATAATTTGCCATTCTGAAGCTTCCCTCCAACCACTTTGCATATTATTTTATATATACTGCGATTCTGTACTTTCCAAATATGCTGCAGGAATCTCCCTCCGCTGAGTCTGGCTGCAGCCATTTTAACTGTGGGCAGCTGAAGCTGCTGCCTGTTCACTTCCTGGATTTACACAGACATACAGAGGCACGCCTCCAGCTCTGCAGCTCTCATTGGCCCTCTTATGACTCACCCCCCCCCCCCCTTCCTGGCAAACTCTCAGGAGAGAGCTGTGCATGATGTCATAAGCCTAGGCTAATGACCAGACAAGAAACAGGAAGTGGGCTGTATAAGGAATTTACTGGCAGAAAGTTTTACTATCCAAAGATAAAACAACAACAAGGGAAGAAGATTTAGGGCCAGTTCACACCATAGAAACGCAATCCGGATGCGCTCCAGGTGCTTTTTTGCTTGCGTGTTTTTGGTACATTTTTAATGCAGTCCAGTGCTTTTTTTCCCCCCTCTTTTTTATTAACCTTAGATAAGGGCAAGTGCGTTCCAGTGCGTTTTTGGTGCGTTTTACAGCGTTCCAGTACAGTCCAGTGCAGGTAAAATGCAGCATGTTCTACTTTTTTTTTCTGGAACCGGAATGCACTGGAACTGCAAGCACTGGTGTGAACTAAGCCATTGAAAACCATATAACCTACTTTCCATGCGTTTTTGATGCAGGAAAAAAAAAACGCACTGGACTGCATGTGGTGTGATCTGGCCCTTAATAGATGGAAAGATTAAAAAAAATTGTTTCCTTTTGATTAATTTTTACATTTCTTTTAGTTAAATTTGTTTAATGAAACCGAAATTGGGAAAATCAAATTCAAATTTATTCTATTTGAAATTCTAATTTCAGAAGACGGTTATATTTTTTCTTATTTATTTTATTGTGTTGTTTTTTTTTTCTATTCTTTTATTTTATTTTCTAGTCTATCCTTTTCTATTTTATTCTATTCTATTCTAATCTGTTCTAATCTAATTCAAATTTATTCCATTAGAATTTCGGAAGACGGTTACATTCATTCTATTTTATTCTATTCTATTTTTTTCTAATCTATTCTATTCGACGTTTGAATTTTGTAACATGGTTATATTCTTTCTATTTTGTTCTATTCAATTTTTTTTTCTATTCTATTCTTTTCTGTTCTGTTCTTTTATTTTCTATTCTATTCTATTTTCATTCAAATTTATTCTATTCGAAATTCAAATTTCAGAAGACTTTTATTCTTTCTATTCTATTCTATTCTATTGTTTGTTCTATTTTTTTCTTTTATTTTCTAGTCTATTCTCCTTTAATCTATTCTAATCAAATTCAAATTTATTCTATTTAAATTTTGGAAGACGGTTACAGTCTTTCAATTTTATTCTATTCTATTGTTTTTTCTTTTCTATTTTGTTCTATTCTTTTATTCTATTCTTTTTTTTCTATTCTATTTGAAGTTTGAATTCCGTAACATGGTTATATTGTTTTTTCTATTCTTTTCTATTCATATTCTTTTATTTTCTATTCTATTTAAATTAAAATCTATTCAAATTTCAAAATACTGCTATATTCTTCTATTTTATTCTATTTTTTTGTTTTCTAATTTTTTTCTTTTATTTTCTAGTCTATTCTTTTTTATTCCATTCTAATCTACTCTAATCAAATTTCAATTTATTGTATTTGAATTTTGGAAGACGGTTACATTCTTTCTATTTTATTCTATTATATTGTTTTTTTTTCTATTCTAATTTGTTCTATTCTTTTATTCTCTTTTAATTATTTTCGAATCTATTCTATTCGAAGTTTGAATTTCGTAACATGGTTATATTCTTTCTATTCTGTTCTTTTATTACATTTTTTCTATTCTAATTCAAATCTATTCTATTTGAAATTCGAATTTCAGAAGACTGTTATATTGTTTCTATTTTATTCTATTCTATTGTTTTTTTCCATTTTTTTTTCTTTTACATTCTATTTTAATCTATTCTAATCAAATTCAAATTTATTCTATTCGACTTTCAGGAGACAGTTACATTCTTTCTATTTTATTATATGCTATTGTTTTTTCTCTTCTATTCTATTTTGTTCTATTCTTTTATTCTATTTAATTTTTTTCTAATCTATTCTATTCAAAGTTTGAATTTCGTAACGTGGTTATATTCTTTCTATTTTGTTCTAATCTATTGTTTTTTTTTCTATTCTTTTCTATTCTCTTCTATTCTTTTATTTTCTATTCTATTGGAATTCAAATCTATTCTATTTGATTTTTGAAAGACAGTATTCTATTTGTCTATTCGATCCTTTGTATTCTATTCTGTTTTATTTTATTCTATTCTTTTTTCTAAATTCTAATTTTGGAAGGCGGCTATATTTTATTCTATTCTATCTTATTCCCATATTTTCTATTCTATTTTTTTCTGTCCTGTTTTACTATTTTCTATTCTATTCCTTTATTTTCTATGCTATTATTTTATTTTATTATATTATTTTCAAATTTTATTGAGTTTCCGAATCAAAATTTTTGTTTCGTTATTTCGGATTTGTTTAAATTCGTTACTATTGTAATTCGGATACATCCGAATAATGTAAAAAAAAAAAAAGTGCGGTTTTACTACGACACGCATAGGTAGCCAAACTGAGTTAATTTTTGCGTTCCGCGTTGAGGGGGTTTAATCATGACAGTAAAGGAAATCTTATAAACATAATATAAAAACTGCCGGGCGACCAGCGTGTTATTGCTGTGCGCGGCGGATGTCTCTCTCTAGGCGTCTATATTGCTGTTCAGCCATAAGTGATCGGATTACAGGTGACTTCCAGGACCCACAAGGCTCAGGCAATGAAAACGTCTTATTTATGGAAAGCTCTCCAGCTGTCCGCTCCATACATGTACCCCCCCCCTCACGCGTTTCGTATATCTATATGATGAACACGTAATGACAGGCAATCTCTGGAATTTTATTAGTTGCTTCCTGACAGTAATGGAGAGATAGTGAATCTGCGCCAATTCCACGGCCTTTGGGTACCTGAAGGAGGTGGTGGGGGGGGGGAGGGGGACATGACAATCGCGGGTCGATGGCGGCGCCGGTGACAGCGGGATATTATGTGGAAATGAATGTTTTCTTGTCCTTTCATTTGGAGTGGACCGCCATTCATACAATTCTGCAGATTACGCAGCTGTTGGGAACACCAGGAGACTATCAACGCCGCGACTTAAATGAGTCCATTAAGATGCGCGGAGCCCGGTGCAGCACAGCGACGGCTCAGTGTGGGGCCCCGCTCTCTGGTTACTCTAATTTCTGCTGGCCGGGGGGGGGGGGGGGGGGCCTGCCTATTGTTTTATATGATCTGGCTTGTTGTGCTGACGCCTCCTGGAATCTTATCAGCCGTATTCATTATGTACTGGCATCCCGAGAAGGGGGGGGGGGAGAGATTATCGGCCAATGTGCAAGTAATAGGAATGGTGGCGGTTAAAGAAGAACCAGCGGGCTGCCCTTTCATTTCAAAAGTCATTTCCTACATTTTTTAGTTCTGCAGATTTCATTCAAATAATCTCTGGTGATCCTGCCATGAAGGTCCTTGTTCAGGCACTTCCTATTACAAGGTGACAATGTTCTCTCCCCGTCTCCCAACTGTAATCCCGCGTTGTCACCCTGTCACATGCATGTGGATGTTATGCATTCTGACGTTCAGCCAATAGGCTGCTTTTCACGTGCTTACGCGCCTTCTGTTGTAAAATGTCTGTTAACAGGGCTCAATAGCTTAAGTAAAAATTTACACTCTTATTTGACTCCTTCCCCTGTCTCCACATGGCTCCATCTGAAGTTTTCAAACAGAGGCAGAAATGGTGTCAGTGGGAGGAATAGTGTCCCATCATTGGTGTCAGTTGGAGGAATAGCGTCTCATTACTGGTGTCAGTGGAAGTAATAGCGCCTCATTATTGGTGTAAGTGGGAGAAATAGTGCTCCATCATTGGTTTTAGTTGGAGGAATAGTGCCTCATTATTGGTGTCAGTGGAAGTAATGGTGCCTCATTATTGGTTTCAGTTGGAGGAATAGTGCCCCATCATTAGTGTCAGTGGGAAGAATAGTGCCTCTTTATTGGTGTCAGTGGGAAGAATAGTGCCTCATCATTGGTATCAGTGGGAGGAATAGTGTCCCATCATTGGTATCAGTGGAAGGAATAGTACCCCATCATTGGTGTCAGTGGGAGGAATAGTGCCCCATCATTGGTGTCAGTGGGAGGAATAGTGCACCATCATTGGTGTCAGTGGGAGGAACAGTGCCCCATTATTGGTGTCAGTGGAAGAAATAGTGACCCATCATTGGTGTCAGTTGGAGGAATAGTGCCTCATTGTTAGTGTCAGTGGAAGAAGTAGTGCTCCATCATCAGTATTGCAGTGCTCCCCCCCCCCCCGGAGTTCCACTTTAAAATGTTATTAATTTGCAAATGGCATTGGAATATCATAAGCAGCGGTTGAGAGGCCATCACAGTGGCAGTTGACAGCATCAGCGGCAGCTGATGACTTTTCGTTTGGGGGGGTGGCAAACAAACACCCCCCCCCCCCCCCCCGTGGCACCTCAAACCCCTCCCCCTGCTGTCTGGCGGTCCACCGGCACTTACCCCATCAGTGGCAGGGATTGGTGGGCACATCGGGGATCGGTGGGCACACAGCGGTGGGGATCGGCGGGCACACAGCGGCGGGGGATCATCTCCTGTGTCCTCTTCTCTTCTGAGATCAGGTCTCCTCCCCTACTCCTAGACATCCAATAGAATCGCCTGACCTTTCAGCCAATCAGGAAAAGGGTATCAGACCCGGGCTTCCTGATTGGCGGAGAGACGATTCAGTGTTAGAAAAGTGAATATTCATTTGCTTTTCTAACACACCTGGGTGGGCTCCGAATGCAATGCTCTGCGCCCCGATCTCACCCTATTTTGAAGCCTATTACAGCCTCTGGCTCTAATCAGGTGCTTCAAAAAAAAAGCACCCTCGCCGCTGTAATTCATGCGCCTAGCGTCCTGAAATGGGCCAGAAGCATGAATAGGGGGTGGCTATGCATGCCATATAGGGGATGGCGTGGATAGAGGGGGCAGCGCCCATGCGCCCTTAATGGACGGGCCACCCCTGGTCGGCATCATAATCATGCCAGGGGGGCCTCCATATAGACGTGGCTGTGCAGTCCATTCAGCAAAATAAAAAAGGAAAAAGATGTACAAATAAAACTGTAAATTTTGTATTATAGCGATGTCGGTGACTTTCATTTTGGACGCGCGCCACAAAGCTGATAAAAAAAAAATGTTGAACATTTTTGTACCATTCCCCGTTTTATTTACGGGCGCACGCTTTTATTTATTTCCGCTCCATAAAATATAACCATACGAAGTTATTACACTGTTTCGCCTTTATTTCGATTTCATAAAAATTTCTGCGGCCAAATAATTTTTCCTTCCATCTTGGAATCGCGCTCGGAAAAAGAAAGAAAAAAAAAAAATGAAATGCTCCGGGAAGGAGGACAGATCGGGCCAGGGCTCTCATTGGGCCCAAGGCATGGCGGAAAATTCAGGACGCCTGGGGAAAAAAATAAAATAAAATTATTCCTCTTGCTATTTTACGACCCTTCAACGCCGAGTTGGGGCTGCGCATTGATATAAACCTGGGCGGTAAATCCTGGGCGCCGCCAAAACTACCTTCCCGGTTTAAAAAAAGCAATAAAGCAAAGGGGAATCGTAAAAAAAAGTTGTGGTTTCGGGGGACCCTGACTTGGGATACATGGCCAGGAGATTAAAGGGGGGGGGGCGTAAAAATGGATGACCTAAACCGCTAGGCGTATTTTAGCGGGAAGATTCAGCGTCGCTTCCTCTGGAGGGTGCTTTTGCCGCGAACAGATTTCAGTATTATGTTCTCCCGATCTCACTGCTGTAACAGACAATATTTTTCTACTTGACCCGGTGAGGAATGAGGCCGCCGAGACTCATTGTGGCCGGGGCCGAACCGCCAGGTTATTTCTCACACTCGGTTGTTAGGTTTTTTTCTTTTTTTTTTTTTTATTGCCGCGCAGAAAAAAAAAAAAAAGATATGAATACAAATGAATCCGCTCGGCAGAGAGAGAGAGAGAGACATCTCATAGAGCGGCGGTTAACCCAGCTGGAAATTACGGCAAGAGGACCTGTTACAAAACGAAAAGCGAGCAATGACTTTATGCGGGGCGATTGTCCGATTTAGTCGTCTATTAGTACATCTTTCTGGTGGCACAAGAGGAGGTGAGGGTAAATTTCCCCAATGGGGACATAATGATAAATACGGTAAATAAAACCAAAAATTGTTCCTTCTTTTTTAAAGTAAATCTAAAGCCAGGGTTAACGCGTTTCGATACGCAGCCTCCTCTTCAGGGCAGACTTGTAATATGACATCTCCCAAAAAGGTGTTCCATATGCATAGTGGATTAGTGGATTATTCCATCCTAACATTCCCAGTTCACCTCCAGAAGGTCTTGACCATCAGTTGTAAAGCTAATCTAGGAAAAAACATCCCTGTGATGCCCAATGGAAAAGGGAGGGGGCGCTCAAGAATCTTCTATCTGAGCATGACTAAAGGAACAGGTCCTACAGAATACCCCTGGGGGGGGGCTAAAATGCTATGTACCCCATACTCATTAACATGGGGGGGCATTGGGATCTGGGACGACGAGCGAGCTCCCCCCAATCCTGAATCATACCAGGCCACATGCTCTCAACATGTGGGGGATGCTTTGGGGCAGGGGGAGGCTCGCCCCCCCCCCAAAGCACCTTGTTCCAATTTTGATGCAGACAAGGGCCTCTTCCCCACAACCCTGGTTGTGGAGAAGAGGCCCTTGTCCGCATTAACATGGGAACAAGGTGCTTTGGGGGGGGGGGGAGGCGCTTGCTCATCCCACTTCTGTCCTGGGCTGCATGCTCATGGAAAAGAGAGGGGGCACTCAATAATCTTCTACCGGAGTATGGCTAAAGGAACAGGTCCTAACTACAGAATACCCCTGGGGGGGCGTCTAAAATGCTATGTACCCCATACTCATTCACATGGGGGGGCAGGATCTGGGGGCCCCCATGTAAAAGGGGGCTTTATAGATTCCAATAAGCCCCTACCCTCTGACCCCCACAACCACCGGCCAGGGTTGTGGGGACGAGGCCCTTGTCTGCATCAACATGGGAACAAGGTGCTTTGGGGGGGGGGGGCGCTTGCTCATCCCACTCCTGTCCTGGGCTGCATGCTCATGGAAAAGAGAGGGGGCACTCAATCTTCTACCGGAGTATGGCTAAAGGAACAGGTCCTAACTACAGAATACCCCTGGGGGGGCGTCTAAAATGCTATGTACCCCATACTCATTCAAATGGGGGGGGCAGGATCTGGGGACCCCCTTGTAAAAGGGGGCTTTATAGATTCCAATAAGCCCCTACCCTCTGACCCCCACAACCACCGGCCAGGGTTGTGGGGACGAGGCCCTTGTCTGCATCAACATGGGAACAAGGTGCTTTGGGGCTGAGCCCCCCTGCCCCAAAGCATCCCCTCCATGTTGAGGAAATGTGGCCTGGTATGGTTCAGGATGGGGGAGGGGGGTGCTCGCTCATCCCCCCTCCTTTCCTGGCCTGCTGGGCTGCATGCTCGGATAAGGGTATGGCATAGATTTTGGGGAGGACCCCACGCCATTTTATTTTTACATTTTGGCGTGGGGTTCCCTTTAGGATCCATACCAGACCCAAAGGACCTGGTATTGATTGGGGGAACCCCCATGCTGTTTTTTTTTTTCTTAATTTTTTTATTGCCGACAATTGTTTAGTTTACATTCAGCTGTAAGCAGGGAACACAGCTGATAAGTCATCCTTTGTTAAGGACGTGACCGTCGGCTTGCTGGACCGCTGCTTAAAGCAGAAGTACAGTCAAAGCTTGTTTGGCTGTACTTCTCCTGTGGATCACAGGAGGGCAGTTTGTTCTGCACTCCCGTGACCCATTTTCAGCAGACAGCGGGCTAAAGCCCGCTATCAGCTGACATCACAGAGAGGGTCCGCCCACATGCCTGCACTAGGGCCGCTGAGAGCCTGAGACGGTCTCTCCGCCCCCTCCAGAGCCCAGAGTTCCAGCTCTCTGCTCAGGAAGCTCTGAGAACCGAGCGATCAGCGGTATTTGATCGCTCGGTTCTCAGTGTTGGAGCCAGCGGGGGACAGATGCTGCATCCACCTAGACAGTGGCGGCTGGTGCTCCATTTTATTTGGGGGGGGGGTGTCAAACAAACCCGCCAGCCCCCACACTTACCCCATCCAGGTCCCGGGAGGCTTCGACGGCTTTCCCCGGCTTCATCTCCCAGCCAATCCATTTTCTTCTCCTCCCAGCCAATCCAGTCTCAGGACCAGCTTCCTGTCCCGATTGGCTGGGAGGAGAAGCAGAAAGACAATAGCGAATGTTGATTCGCTATTGCCACAAGTGGGTGGGCTCCGGGCGCAATGCTCTTTTTGGCTTTTTGAAGCCAGTTTTTTTTGAGCCTTCGGCTCTAATCATAGGCTTGGCAAAAAAAAAAAAAAAAAGCCCATAGAACGCAATGCATTCGGCGCCCTGCATAGAGATTAGGGGGGGTGGCACCCCTTATGGACGGGCCGCCGCTGCACCTAGGTAAGTATGACTCTTAAAAAATAAATAAAACCCCATACTTCTCTTTTAACAACCAGCTATTTACTGATTGTTAAGGATGCCAGCAGCTACCCGTTTCTTAACAAAAACGCTTCAGCTCCTAAACACTTTTAAAAACCTCTAAACACTGCAAAAACGCTAAATGTTGGCAGTTTATATGCAGCATTTTTTTTTCTTTTTTTTTTTTGTGTGCATGGAGCTTAAGAAGACCATGACAGAGGGGGAAAGAGCAGGGAGATGAGCTCCTCAGCCTACCGCTGTTCCTCCCCTGTCCAATCACAGGCAAGGGGCTGGTAGGCGACCGGGCTTTATTTGCACAACTTTCTCAGCTCTGCATGTACAGAAATACAAATCCTTTGGCAGGTATATCAGCTCCCTTGTATGTGTTTGTTATTGAGGCGGTTTGCCTGGAGCTCAGCTATAAATGACATGGGAGTTCAGAAGAGGGACAGTCCTCCCAGAACAGAGACATCTCAGCAGGAGGATGTAAGTGGAGAGATAACACATTTGGGTTCAGTCAATAAAGCAGTGCAAAGACCCGTAAAGGATGGATCCTCTTATAACGTAACGCACTTTGCACATTGCTGGTTGCCCCAAATAGACCCATTTTCCGGTAGAAAGTGCCGCTGTGGAGCTGAAAATAAAAAAAATAATAAAAAAAGCTACATGGTGTTGGCTGGTTGCTGTCAACAGATAACTACTCTATCTGCCCATCCATATGTAAAGTGTTTTGCTGGCGGCCTTGTCGCCCCGTAATAATTGCATCGGTGTCAGCCGACCGGCGGGGGTTAACTATCCAATATAGAGCGCAAGCTGCCAGAGCGGATTACTTATCCCCCTTGGATAATGGGCTCCTCTGGGCAGGAATTAATCATGTCAGCCCCTCTCCGTCGCCGGGAGTTACACCTGACTGGGACCGCGGCGGGATAGTCCTTCATCAGCGCCGGTCTAGAGACGGGAAGATGCTCTACCTCTGGGGGGAGCCACTGATGACAGCAGAGAATGGGTTAACCTAACTGGCTACAATGTTAATAGTAGAACTCCAGGCAAAAAAAAAAATGGGCTTGATATGATACAGTCTGCCACTAGAGTAACATTGTAACATTTTATTAGCGTAGTTTATTACACAACATTGTAACATCGCTTTAGTGTTGTTTTTGTTTTGTTATTATTGTTGATAGTTTTAGATCCGTTGGCTTTCCACTTTTATCAGGGTGGCAACGTTGGATGTTTTGCAGTAAATTGCTGCAGAGTTGTCACCCTGTGGCTGGGCCATTCTTAAGCCCTGTACACACGGTCTGACTTTTTGCCAACAAACTTCAAAGTGAGCAAGTTTGACAAAAAATCCGACCGTGTGTACGCTCCATCGGACAAACAAATCAACCAACAATAGCAGAAGTTGACCAAAGGGTGGCGGTAAAGAGCAGAAAAACACGTGATGTTGGAAAAGTTTGCAGAAAAGTCCTGCCGTGTGTATGCTATGGGTGTGCCCGGCCAACTCCCTTAGGACAAAAATCCAAGGAAAAGTTTGTTTGAAGTCCGACCATGTGTACGAAAGTCATTTTAGACCTCAGAAAAACATGCGCAGTACATCCCTGCCATACATGCGCATTTATTCCCCTATGTTTTATCCCTTTTACCCCTTCCCGCCCAGCACTGGCATCCCTTTAACTAGGCTATTAGGCTCGGGGGGGGTGGGAAGGTCTGCCTCATCACATGACCAATGTAGTCACATGACCAACCACAGTGGTCACATGATTGGAAGCCGGGCCCGCCAGCTACCTATCAGTGCTAAAGACTGGGAGCTGTCCTTGACATTGAACTTGCTAGCAAGTTTGACTACACTTCCTCGCATAGCTTCCTCCCTCCTTGCACATCATAGGCCTCTCCTCTTCTGGGAGTGGCTAATTGCCGTCTGTGCTGGCCCAGCTCTTCTGCCCCTCCCCTCACCTACTTACATAACCTTTTATCTACCCCAGATGAACCCATGAAGTAGTTTTCAAGTCTAGGGGAACCCAGGCTAAAATTCATTTGTGGTCAGTGGGAAAATGCTCCTTTTTCATTTGTGGTGAGTGAGAAGAATGTCTCCCCTTGCAGTGTTCTCCAGAATGCTTCCCTTACAGTCCATTAGTGTCATCTAGCTGGCTCTGCCAAGTTGTTGCCCCAAGAAGTATGAAGGAACTATCAAATAGGTGGTCAAACAGCCATAGCTCAAGGAACCCTTAAGAACCTCTGGAGGAACGCTAGGATTTCATGGAACCCTGTTTGGAAACAGTGTTGCCAACCCCCTGAAGTGAAATTTACTGGCAAGGATGCCAAAATTTCTGTACGGCACCAATTTCTTACTGGCAAAAATAATGAAGATTACTGGCAGAGCTAGATTTTTTACTGATGCTGCAAAAAAGTACCTAAAATTACGGTTTTTAGTACTAAACAGTGCAAATATCAATATTTCAACTATAAACACACAGCTAATGCTAATATCAATGTGTTTAAGTTAAACAAAAGTAAAAAACATATTTCTCAATTCACATGAAGGTTAGGTTACTATAACCCAGCCAGCACAGAGTTCCCTCTTACATCAGAGTCTGCAGGATGCCCCCTTACAGTGCAAGGGAACTCTTATGTAAAGGGGAACGCTGCAGATCATGATGTAAGGGGGAACTCTGATGTGGAGGGGGGCTCTGGTGAATAGAGACCACCTTCCGCAGAGTGAATACACTAAGGTAAGGGGGGGTACTAATATAAGGGGGAAACCTTTATATCAGTGCCCCCTTACATTATTGTATTCATTCACCTCCTTACATCAGTGACCCCCCCCCCTCAGAATGGCCTGGCGGCACTGTCACTTACCTCCTCTCGGGTGCACAGTGTGGGGCTCAGTCAGACAGCTCCAGCTTGGTGGCTCTGATCTCCTCTTCCCAGTCCACACGTCTGTTTCTTCCTGGGCCGTAACCCCCATCCCGGCGGCACTCCCACTCTTGACTCCTTTCTAGGATCCCCTCAGAGACTGTAGACATGACAAGAGATGGTCAGAGGCTGCGGACACACGATACAGGAGGGGGACAGAGACTGCAGACACACTACAGGAGGGGGACAGAGGCTGCGGACATACTACAGGAGAGGGACAGAGGCTGCGGACATACTACAGGAGGTGGACAGAGACTGCGGACACACTACAGGAGGGGGACAGAGGCTGCGGACACACTACAGGAGGGGGACAGAGGCTGCGGACACACTACAGGAGGGGGACAGAGGCTGCGGACATACTACAGGAGGGGGACAGAGGCTGCGGACACACTACGGGAGGGGGACAGAGGCTGCGGACACACTACAGGAGGGGGACAGAGGCTGCGGACATACTACAGGAGGGGGACAGAGGCTGCGGACATACTACAGAAGGGGGACAGAGGCTGCGGACATACTACAGGAGGGGGACAGAGGCTGCGGACATACTACAGGAGGGGGACAGAGGCTGCGGACATACTACAGGAGGGGGACAGAGGCTGCGGACATACTACAGGAGGGGGACAGAGGCTGCGGACATACTACAGGAGGGGGACAGAGGCTGCGGACATACTACAGGAGGGGGACAGAGGCTGCGGACATACTACAGGAGAGGGACAGAGGCTGCGGACATACTACAGGAGAGGGACAGATGCTGCTGACATACTACAGGAGAGGGACAGAGGCTGCGGACATACTACAGGAGAGGGACAGAGGCTGCGGACATACTACAGGAGAGGGACAGAGGCTGCGGACATACTACAGGAGAGGGACAGAGGCTGCGGACATACTACAGGAGAGGGACAGAGGCTGCGGACATACTACAGGAGGGGGACAGAGGCTGCGAACATGATGGTGCCCTCCTCACCCCCTTACAGTAGCCTCCTCCTCTGTCCACCACCATATTACTTCTGCACATCATCAGTGTGCTGTGTCCTCCTCCTGTACCCCTTTCACCACTCCACAGGTCAGGGCAGCACTGTGCTGCCCTGACCTGTGAAGAGGTGAAAGGGACACAGGAACCAGAGGAGGATACAGCACACTGATGACGCTGTCCCCTTGTATCCCCCCTGTTTCACTGACTTTGAGTCCGTCCTCCTCACCCCTGGCTGGGCCCTGTCAGTGCTCCGCTCCGAGTCCTCCACCGACCACCTATGATGAGTGCATGGCATGCACTCACTGCAGGACGGTGTCCCGCCACTGCCGCCACTGCAGCCACTGTGGCCTTTTCAAAAATGGCGCCAGCGGCGCCATCACGTTCCTGCGTGTGCGCCGCCGCCCGGCCGAGTTCCGAATGCGTTTGGCCGGCGCATTCGGAACGGCGCATGCGCAGTTGTATGGCCGGCTCGCGCCCATCTTTTTTATGGGCGCCGGTGCCCATAAACGGACTTTTACGTACAGCCCGAAAAAGGGGTTAAATCGTGGGCTGTACGTAAATCTATGTACGGTTGGCAACACTGGTTGGAAATGACTGATCAGAAAGATTATTGTGCTATGCCACTGGTTTGCCAAGTGGTGTTGGCCCCAGAACTATGCGGGCAGCTTCAGATGGGGAAGTCAATTGGTCACAGTTCAAGGAACTCCTAGCAACCTTTGGAGGAACCCAGAAACCCCTAGCAATATCTAGAGGAACCCTGGTTGGGAATGGCTGCTCAGGAAGAGTATTGTGCCATGCCCCTGGTTCTGCCAGGTGGCATTGGCCCCAGAACTACAGTGCCTTGAAAAAGTATTCAGACCCGTTGAAATTTTCCACATTTTGTCATGTTACAACCAATCATAGAATATCAGAGTAAAGGGGGCTGAATACAAATGCACGCCACAAATTTATTTGTAAGAAAAAAATGAAAACCATTTATCATTTTGCTTCTATTTCACAATTATATGTCACTTTGTGTTGGTCTATCACATAAAATCCCAATAAAATACATTTACGTTTTTGGTTGTAACATGACAAAATGTGGAAAATTTCAAGGGGTATGAATTCTTTTGGGAGGTCAATTGTTCACAGCTCAAGCAACCCCAGGTAACCTCTGGAGGAACCCTGGTTTCCCTAGCAATCTCTGGAGGAACTCTAGGGTTCCATAAAACCCTGGTTGGAAACGGGGATGAGCCGAACACCCCCCTGTTCGGTTCGCACCAGAACCTGCGAACAGACAAAATGTTTGTGTAAACTTTAGAACCCTATTAAATACAATGGACTCGAACGTTCGAAATCTAAAGTGTTAATTATAAAGGCTAATATGCAAGTTATTGTCCTAAAAAGTGTTTGGGGACCGGGGTCCTGCCCCAGGGGACATGTATCAATGCAAAAATAAGTTTTAAAAACGGCCGTTTTTTCGGGAGCAGTGATTTTAATAATGCTTAAAATGAAAAAATAAAAGTGAAATATTCCTTTAAATTTCATACCTGGGGGGTGTGTATGATATGCATGTAAAGTGGCGCATGTTTCCCGTGCTTAGAATTGTCCCTGCACAAAGTGTCATTTTTGAAAGAAAAAAATGCATTTAAAACTGACTCGCGGCTATTAATGAATTGTCGGCTCCCGGCAATACATACAAAAGTCATTGATAAAAAAAAAAAAAAGCGTGGGGGTTCCCCAGAATTCAATTACCAGGCCCTTCAGGTCTGGAATGGATATTAAGGGGAACCCCGCCGCAAATTTTAAAAAAAATTGACGTGGGGTTCCCCCAAATATCCATTCCAGGCCCCTCAGATCTGGCATGGATTTTAAGGGGAACTCCACCCCAAATTTTAAAAAAAAATGGCGTGAAGTCCCCCTAAAAATCCATACCAGACCCCTTATCCGAGCACGCAACCTGGCCGGCCGCAGGAGAAAAGGGGGGGACGAGAGAGCGCCCCCCCCCCCTCCCTCCTGAACCGTACCAAGCCACATGCCCTCAACATGGGGAGGATGTCCCTATGTTGATGGGGACAAGGGCCTCATCCCCACAACCCTTGCCCGGTGGTTGTGGGGGTCTGCGGGCGGGGGGCTTATCGGAATCTGGAAGACCCCTTTAACAAAGGGGACCCCCAGATCCCGGCCCCCCCCTATGTGAATTGGTAAGGGGTACATTGTACCCCTACCATTTCACGAAGAAAGCGTAAAAAAATGTTTAAAAAAACACACAAACACCTTGAAAAGGTCCTTTATTTAAAAAAAAAAAAAAAAACATTCCAGCGGTGAAATCCAGTGTCCCGCGGCGATCCCGATGTCCAGCGCTGTCCTTCATTGGTTGTGCCTGAGCGGACCTGATGGGGAACTCCCTCTCAGTATTTTAAATGTATAGACCCGCCCCTTCTAAAGTTCCCCATCAGGTCCGCTCAGCGGACCAGATGCAGAACATGAGAAGGGGCGGGTCTATACATGTATTACCAAAGTGAGAGCAGTTCCACATCAGGTCCGCCCCCTCGGTATGTCGGACCCGCCTACGTCATTGGCTTGAGCGGGGAACTTCCTTCACTGTGTAATTTAAATTTACATAGTGAAGGAAGTTCCCCACTCAAGCCAATGACGTAGGCGGGTCCGACATACCGAGGGGGCGGACCTGATGTGGAACTGCTCTCACTTTGGTAATACATGTATAGACCCGCCCCTTCTCATGTTCCGCATCTCGTCCACTGAGCGGATCTGATGGGGAACTTTAGAAGGGGCGGGTCTATACATTTAAAACACTGAGAGGGAGTTCCCCATCAGGTCCGCTCAGGCACAACCAATGAAGGACAGCGCTGGACATCGGGATCGCCGCGGGACACTGGATTTCACCGCTGGAATGTTGTTTTTTTTTGTTTTTTTTTTAAATTAAGGACTTTTTCAAGGTGTTTGTGTGTTTTTTTTAAACATTTTTTTACGCTTTCTTCGTGAAATGGTAGGGGTACAATGTACCCCTTACCAATTCACATAGGGGGGGGCCGGGATCTGGGGGTCCCCTTTGTTAAAGGGGTCTTCCAGATTCCGATAAGCCCCCCGCCCGCAGACCCCCACAACCACCGGGCAAGGGTTGTGGGGATGAGGCCCTTGTCCCCATCAACATGGGGACATCCTCCCCATGTTGAGGGCATGTGGCTTGGTACGGTTCAGGAGGGAGGGGGGGCCGCTCTCTCGTCCCCCCCTTTTCCCCTGCGGCCGGCCAGGTTGCGTGCTCGGAAAAGGGGTCTGGTATGGATTTTTAGGGGGACTCCACGCCATTTTTTTTTTAAATTTGGGGTGGAGTTCCCCTTAAAATCCATTCCAGACCTGAAGGGCCTGGTAATTGAATTCTGGGGAACCCCCACGCTTTTTTTTTTTTTTTATCAATGACTTTTGTATGTATTGCCGGGAGCCGACAATTCATTAATAGCCGCGAGTCAGTTTTAAATGCATTTTTTTCTTTCAAAAATGACATTTTTTGCAGGGACAATTCTAAGCACGGGAAACATGCGCCACTTTACATGCATATCATACACACCCCCCAGGTATGAAATTTAAAGGAATATTTCACTTTTATTTTTTCATTTTAAGCATTATTAAAATCACTGCTCCCGAAAAAACGTCAGTTTTTAAAACTTCTTTTTGCATTGATACATGTCCCATGGGGCAGGACCCAGGTCCCCAAACACTTTTTAGGACAATAACTTGCATATAAGCCTTTATAATTAGCACTTTAGATTTCTCCCATAGATTTTTCGAATTTGCCGCGAACACCCCAATTTGTTCGCTGTTCGGCGAATAGGCAATGTTCGAGTCGAACATGAGTTCGACTCGAACTCGAAGCTCATCCCTAGTTGGAAATAGCTGATCAGAAACATTATTGGTGCCATGCCACTGATGCTGCCAAGTGGTGTTGGTCCTAGAACTATGTGAGCACCTTCAGATGGGAGGTGAATTGGTCACAGCTCAAGGAACCCCTAGCAACCTTTGGCAGAACCCTGGAACCCCTAACAATCTCTAGAGGAACCCTAGTGTTCCATGGACCCCTGGTTGGGAATGGCTGATCATAAAGATTATTGTGCCATGCCACTAGTTCTGCCAGGTGGTGTTGGCCCCAAAACTATGTGGGCACCTCCAGATGGGAAGTCAATTGGTCACAGCTTAAGGAACCCTCAGCATACTCTGGAGGAACCCTGGTTGAGAAAGGCTGATCAGAAACATTACTGGGGTCATGCCACTGGTTTTGCCAAGTGGTGTTGGTCCTAGAATTATGCGGCCATCTTTAGATGAGAAGCCAATTGGTCACAGCTCAAGAAACCACTAGCAACCCTGGAACCCCCAGCAATCTCGGAAGGAAACCCTAGGGTTCTACGGAACCCTGGTTGGGAATGGCTGATCAGAAATGATTGTGCCATGCCTCGAGTTCTGCCAGGTGGTGTTGGCCCCAGAACTATGCAGCCACCTTCAGCTGGGTGGTCAATTGGTCACAGCTCAAGGAACGCCTAGCAACCTCTGGAGGAACCGTGGAACCCCTAGCAATCCCTGGAGGAACCCTGGTTGCGAATGGCTGATATAGAGTGCCACTTGAGTAACAGCTCTGAGTTTGCTGGGGCTGGCGATATCACATCCAAGATGGCGGCATCAGCAGCAATATCAGGGGTTTTGGATGTCTACACAAGGGAGGCTTTTTCCGTTAAATAACATGTATAACATACAGTAATATACACATTATAGGAACATTGTTGTTGAAATTAATGGTCTGGCAACATGAACTTTTTAAGAAGGAGGTGAATACCGGCAGCCTACGCCTTAATCTTATGACCGCTTCTCTTTAAGAACAATTGCGTTTAGCGAGAACACTGTTTTCTGGTGGAATTAGCAGACGGATAATGGAATGCAGCGAGATATGAGTTTTCTTAAATAAAAATTCAAATGGAACGGTAAGAAGGAAAAGGATACAAAAGGTAACGTGCTTGACATCCTAATTGACGCATTCTCGCGGCACGCTTTTATTACGGGTCATCTGAGGGGAGGCAATATCTCCCCATTATAATGCATCTCCTTTCCACTCTACCAGCATGGGCTTGGTGACAGCGGTAACAGCGTGAGAAGTTTCTCGGAATTAGCTACCTGTTCTACGCGCCTGCTGGCACCTGGCAACAGATGCCGCCTCGCGTTCCCATCACGCATCATGCCAGAAAGCAGAACAGAAGTAAAGTCTATGCTTTAATTGGTGTCCTACGACCCATACGGCCTTGCAGCTAGGTATGGAACTTGGCTGTCAAAAATAAATGCACATTAAAAGTGAACAGTAAGATAATGCGTCTGTTAAGTCATGCCTTTAGGACTATTTTTTTTTATTTTTCCTCAATTGACGCGTCGAAATGTGAAATTTCACTTCCAGTGGGAGAAAGTCACCTGATGCGTTCTTTTTTGCATCTTGAATGGACTTCAGCAGCTACCAAGGGGTTAGAACAGGGGTGTTCCCACTCCTATCACATTGCCGATAATGTGACTTTACGGCAAAAATCAAAAATGGGGGGGCCAAATTTTGAATATCAAGGATCCCTTGCAGCTGATAAAAAAATTAGGAAAACTCATTGGTGTATTCAAGAAGAGGAAAAAATCTAGAAAGCTCAATAACCCTGGCAAGGTGGCTCCCTCAATGGGCACCCAACAGTAGCCCAAACCGTTGTATGGTTTGTAGGTTTGTACATGACCAGTCTATCACAATTCACGTTCTCTTGGGCTCTTCCATCCTTCTTGGTCCGGAGATCCCCAGCAACAATAAACCCCCCCCCCCCCAGGAAAATCCAACATGAATAGACTCAACAGTAAAACCCTCCCAGCAACAATAGATCCCCCACCAGCAACAATAGTCTTCCCCAGAAACAACCACCACCCCCCCGAAACAATAACCTGCCGTCCACAAGCCCAATAACCCTGGCAAGGTGGCTCCCTCAATGGGCATCCAACAGTAGCTCAAACCGAAATGCGTTGTATGGTTTGTACATGACCAGTCTATCACAATTCACGTTCTCTTGGGCTTTTCCATCCTTCTTGGTCTGAAGATCCCCAGCAACAATAGACCCCCCCCCCCCAGGAAAATCCACCCCATCCAGCATGAATAGACTCCTCAACAGTAAAACCTTCCCAGCAACAATAAATCGCCCACTAGCAACAATAGTCTTCCCCGGGAAACAAACGTCCCCCCCCCCAAAACAATAACCTGCCCTCCACAAGCCCAATAACCCTGGCAAGGTGGCTCCCTCAATGGGCACCCAACAGTAGCTCAAACCGAAATGCGTTGTATGGTTTGTACATGACCAGCCTATCACAATTCACGTTCTCTTGGGCTCTTCCATCCTTCTTGGTCTGGAGATCCCCAGCAACAATAGACCCCCCCCCCCAGGAAAATCCACCCCATCCAGCATGAATAGACTCCTCAACAGTAAAACCCTCCCAGCAACAATAGATCGCCCACTAGCAACAATAGTCTTCCCCGGGAAACAAACGTCCCCCCGAAACAATAACCTGCCCTCCACAAGCCCAATGACCCTGGCAAGGTGGCTCCCTCAATGGGCACCCAACAGTAGCTCAAACCGAAATGCGTTGTATGGTTTGTACATGACCAGTCTATCACAATTCACGTTCTCTTGGGCTCTTCCATCCTTCTTGGTCTGGAGATCCCCAGCAACAATAGACCCCCCCCCCAGGAAAATCCACCCCATCCAGCATGAATAGACTCCTCAACAGTAAAACCCTCCCAGCAACAATAGATCGCCCACTAGCAACAATAGTCTTCCCCGGCAACAACTGCCCCCCCCCCCCGAAACAATAACCTGCCCTCCACAAGCCCAATAACCCTGGCAAGGTGGCTCCCTCAACGGACACCCAACAGTTTCTCAAGCCACAGAAACACAAGAAAGGAGCTCAGGACCAAGAAGGATGGAGGAGTCCAAGATAACTTTGATGATAGATTGGACATATAAAAACCAACCAACGCGTTTCGGATTCCAAACCACTTCCCCTTCATTATGACACAGGATAAAACATGAATGGACTCAGTAACCAAACAGATCTATATTAGGATCAGAATTATACCTTCTCGTGGAGTAACAGTGTAGTGGTTGCTGAATGGACAATCTTCTCAGAAGCCACCAGGAAGAAATAAACTTCAGGCTGCGGGGTACTCCGGGTAACTTCCTCCCTGATGACTGTGTCAGACATCCCCCAGGGCCCAGTGTTTGGAGCTGGGGGTGATCACCATTTTGAGGAAATGATGCATTATCCGAAGTAATGTCTATACAGAAGAGTTGGTGCTTTAGGTGTTGCTGCGGGAGGCACCTTTTTTTTGGCCTTATCTGTGGGGTTTGCCAGATTTTCGGTCCCTAAGATGTAAATCCAGACCTGGGAGCAACAAATCATCAGTGGTTGCTTACTGTGCACCACCAGTGACGCATTTTGGTCCCGGAACTCCATGCTCCTGGAATGCAATACTTTTCAGGGGTCAGTATAGGTAGGTACACAGTCATGGTTCCCGTGTCATGATCTGCTCTTGGTAAAGTCTTGGTATGCTGGTTTTGGTATCCTGATCTTCTGTCCTGGTAAAAATCAGGCGATGGTCCACTTCGATTCCCATGTATGCCTACACTCCGCTGCAACCTGCCCTGACCCATGGCCTTGGCCTATGTATGTAGTACTTTATTCCCTTTTTAACCGGGTGGCCTTGTCTAACTGGATAGAGCCAAGTCTAATCCCTTCACTAAGACCAGTGGCGGTCAACTTGGCAATTATAAGGGACGGCAAGTGTGGCCCCTGGCATGTCCAGAAGCCCACACAAAAGTTTTGTTTTAATAAATATACATCACATTAATGCAGGTGTCTCCAAACTACCAGCCCTTGGAACACTATTCCTCCCACTGACACCAACGATGTGACACATTCCTTCTACGGACACCAGCAACTGAACACTATTCTTCTGCTGACACCAATGATGGGGCACTGTTACTTTCATTGACTCCAACGATGAGGCACTATTTCTTCCACTGACACCAATGATGGGGCACTATTCCTTCCACTTACACCAATGATGGGGCACTATTCCTTCCACTTACACCAACAATGGGGCACCATTCCTTCAATTGACACCAACAATGGGAGACTATTACTTTTACTGACACCAACAATGGGGTGTATTCCTTCCATTAACACCAACAATCGGGCACCATTCATTCCATGGACATCAATGATGGGGCACTATTCCTTCCACTGACACAAATGATGGGGCACTATTCCTTCCACTGATACCAATGATGGGTACTATACCTCTGATTAACACTAACAATGGGGCACTATTCCTTCCATGGAAACGAACGATGGGGCACTATTCCTCCCACTGACACCAACAATGGGGGACTATTACTTTCACTGACGCCAACAATGGGGTGTATTCCTTCCATTAACACCAACAATCGGGCACCATTCATTCCATGGACATCAATGATGGGGCACTATTCCTTCCACTGACACAAATGATGGGGCACTATTCCTTCCACTGATACCAATGATGGGTACTATACCTCTGATTAACACTAACAATGGGGCACTATTCCTTCCATGGAAACGAACGATGGGGCACTATTCCTCCCACTGACACCAACAATGGGGGACTATTACTTTCACTGACACCAACAATGGGGTGTATTCCTTCCATTAACACCAACAATCGGGCACCATTCCTTCCATGGACATCAATAATGGGGCACTATTCCTTCCACTGATACCAATGATGGGTACTATCCCTCTGATAAACACTAACAATGGGGCACCATTCCTTCCATGGAAACGAACGATGGGGGACTATCACTTTCACTGACATCAATGATGGGGCACTATACCTTCCATTAACACCAATGATGGGGGACTATCAATTTTACTGACACCAACAATGGGGCACTATTCGTCCCACTGACACCCAGCAGTGGAGCACTATTCCTCTAATGCCGCGTACACACGATCGGAAATTCTGACAAGAAATGTGAGCTTTTGGTCGGAAATTCTGACCGTGTGTATGCTCCATCGGACTTTTGCTGTCGGAATTTCCGCCAACAAAAGATTGAGAACAGGTTCTCTATTTTTCCGACCGAAAAAGTTCCTATCGGAAATTACGATCGTCTGTATGCAATTCCGACGCGCAAAAGAAAAAACACGCATGCTCAGATTCAAGCAGAAGAGCCGAACTGCCTATTGAACTTCATTGATCCCGGCTCGTCGTACGTCTTGTACGTCACCGCGTTCTTGACGGTCGGAATTTCCGACAAGATTTGTGTGACCGTGTGTATGCAACACAAGTTTGAGCTGAAATTCCGTCGGAAAAAGAATCCACGGTTTTCTTGTCGGAATTTCCGATCGTGTGTACGCGGCATTACACAAACCGTGGAAAACGATTCTTCCCACTGTTACTAATGATGGAGCGTTATTCCTTCTTCTACAGACCATAGGTGCAATGAAATTCTTGTCCTCCCACCAACAACCAAGCCTGAGGCTTTATGCCCGGGGCCATTTTCTACTCCCATTTGTCACAGTCCGGCCCCCTAATGTCTGAAGGACAGTCCTTTGACCCTTTGTTTAGAAAGTTTTGAGACTCCTGCATTAATACTAGTTTGAACAGCACCCCGGTGCACTGTTACTGTAGCAGGCTATGCACCTTCACCGCAGCCCTCACAATATACACGCCGTTGTTGCGCTAAAAAAAAATCTCAGTTTTTCACTACTTTAAAGTGGTGTTCTGCCAATCCATTGGTACCGCACTACATTGGCACATGTGCATTAAGATTGAACGGAACCTTAGATAAGATCAAGTCGGGTTTGTAAGAACAGAAATTAGCACATCGGCGACATTTTTCACGGGTTTGCGGTTGTTAAGAATCGGAATGCTTTCGCAGCAAACACAAATCTCATCAAGAACATTCGGCGTGACCGTGGTGTTAATGAGAGGGGTTTTTTATTTTATAATTTTTTTTATTTTAATTTACTAAATTTTTTTTTTTTTTTTTTAAGTATTAAAGTCTCTTTTCTTCGTTTTATGGGGTTTTTCCTTCGTGGACAATTTGGTTAGTGGACTTGGTCCAGCCCCTCCATGCAGATCATTTCTAATACAAAGAGAGAAAAAAAAATCCTATAAGTGCATCACTACAAAACCTGTGTGTGGAAAGTGAAACGGCCTCAGCCCGGGCTCCATCCAGGCCACTCCCTCCTACGCGTTTCGTCTCAGAGCTGATTGAGCAAAGATGGGAGTATAGCCTCATGTTAAAAAAAAAGTTAATAATCATTAAAGGTGTACCATCATCCAGGTTAGTATGAAACAAGGTTAGAGAGAAAGAGATTTTTACCGCTCCAGGTGAACACGCTCCAGCAATTTGTAGTATCAGGACTACCGTGGGTGCCAGCAATGCACATAGCATATAGAGAAAAAAATAAAAAATATGGACAGCCGCACTCCAAAAAACCTTTGACGGTCGCCCTTATTGTAAAAAATGGAAGATCACACCAAAAATCATCACAGCATAGCCGGGGTAACAGCTTACATGTTTCACACTGAAGGTCAGTGCTTAATCATAGCTATGATTAAGCACTGACCTTCAGTGTGAAACATGTAAGCTGTTACCCCGGCTATGCTGTGATGATTTTTGGTGTGATCTTCCATTTTTTACAATAAAGGCGACCGTCAAAGGTTTTTCGGAGTGCGGCTGTCAAAGGTTTTTTGGAGTGCGGCTGTCCATATTTTTTTTTTTTTCTCTATATGCTTAGTATGAAACAACAAAGGGATGGGGACAAGGGACAGAGCTGATTGAAGGGAAGGGACACACCTCAAAGTCCTTTCTTGTATTAGGAGAGGTATGGTCTCCAGAGAGAGAGATATAATTTTGCCCCCCTGTACAAATCATTAGTAAGACCTCATCTGGAATATGCAGTTCAGTTTTGGGCCCCAGTTCTCAAAAAGGATATCGGGGAACTGGAGAAAGTGCAGAGAAGGGCAACCAAACTGATAAGAGGCATGGAGGAGCTCAGCTATGAGGAAAGATTAGAGGAACTGAATTTATTCTCTCTTGAGAAAAGGAGATTAAGGGGGGATATGATCAACATGTACAAATATATAAGGGGTCCACATAGTGAACTTGGTGTTGAGTTATTCACTTTACGGTCAACACAAAGGACAAGGGGGCACTCTTTACGTCTAGAGGAAAAGAGATTTCACCTCCAAATACGGAAAGGTTTCTTCACAGTAAGAGCTGTGAAAATGTGGAACAGACTCCCTGCAGAGGTGGATCTGGCCAGCTCAGTAGATTGCTTTAAGAAAGGCCTGGATACTTTCCTAAATGTACATAATATAACTGGGTACTGACATTTATAGGTAAAGTTGATCCGGGGAAAATCCGATTGCCTCTCGGGGGATCAGGAAGGAATTTTTTCCCCTGCTGTAGCAAATTGGATCATGCTCTGCTGGAGTTTTTTGCCTTCCTCTCGATCAACTGTGGCAATAGAATTGGGTATATGGGATTGTACGATATTTTTTTTATTTTATATATTAATTTTTTTATGGTAGAACTGGATGGACTTTGTCTTTTTTCAACCTGACTAACTATGTAACTATGTAACCTCCCTCCACACCGCACTCCTTTTTTCTCTTGGTGTCGGGAAAACTTGTCAGAAGTGACTCTTCTTGCTGATAGCAGAGGAAGGAGGCAGCAGACAGAAATGACACTAAAGCCCCGTACACACGGTCGGACTTTTGCCCAACAAACTTCGTTTTGAGCAAGTTGGACCAACAATCCGACCGTGTGTACGCTCCATCGGACAAACTTTTTTCGTTTGGTTTTGGATTTCATCGGACAAAAGTTGGGTCTACGAACGGACAAACTTTTGCCCAACAAAAGTCCAATGGAGCAAAGTCCGACCGTGTGTACAGAAAACCAGCGGACTTTAGTCCGATGGACAACACAACTAATGTTAAAATCAACCAACAATAGCAGAAGTTGACCAAAGGGTGGCGGTAAAGAGCAGAAAAAACACATGAAGTTTTAAGAAAGTTTGCAGAAAAGTCCGAGCGTGTGTATGCTATGGGTGTTCCCAACCAACTCCGTTCGGACAAAAAACCACGAAAAAGTCCGATGGAAGTCCGACCGTGTGTACGAGGCTTTAGTGCTCTGGATTGAGACAAGTACACACTATAGAGGGATATGCTTTGTTCATATTTTATGTCTGAGATTTACAACCACTTTTGCAAATCAACAATTATTCATTAAAAACGGCACTTCCAGAAGTCTGACCCGGGGATCGTGGGGTAGATATAGGAGGGAACAAAAGAACAACTCACCCCACACGTTCTTTTTAATTTCTGTAAAAGGTCCGTTCTGTAGAGGCCTCGGTTTTTGCCTACAGATTCCTTTTTATATGTTACACTGTGTTGAATTAATCTGCGTCTCTCCAACTAGGTCCGAGGTACTCATCCATTGGAGTTTGTATTCAAAATCTCAATAGAGTTGACTAATGGGTCACAATTGCCAGTTGAAACCCAACTCCCATGCTATGGAAGTCAAGACTCTTTCCCCCTAGGTCCTTCTCATAATCCCCATGGTATCAATCCCCACCAGCAATCAGCCAGCAATAGATATAACAGGGATCTACTTCCTCTGGGAGATGATGAACAGAGCTGCTTCAGCTGTACAGAAACCTATGTTCTAATAGGATGTGATGTAACTTTGCTTCCATTGTACACCCATATTGGGTATGAGGCACTATTCTTCCCACTGACACCAATGATGGAGCACTATTTCTTCCATCTATACCAATAATGGGGCACTATTCCTTCCACTGACACCAATGATGGAGCACTATTCCTTCCATCTATACCAATAATGGGGCACTATTCCTTCCACTGACACCAATGATGGAGCACTATTCCTTCCATCTATACCAATAATGGGGCACTATTCCTTCCACTGACACCAATGATGGAGCACTATTCCTTCCATCTATACCAATAATGGGGCACTATTCCTTCCACTGACACCAATGATGGGGCACTATTCCTTCCATCTATACCAATAATGGGGCACTATTCCTTCCACTGGCACCAATGATGAGGCACTATTCCTCACACTGACACCAACAATGGGGCACTATTCCTCCCACTGGCATCAATGATGGGTTACTATTTTTCCAAATAATACCAGTGATGGGGCTCTATTCCTCTCACTGTTACCAATGAAGGGGCATTGTTCCTCACACTGATACCAATGATAGGGCACTTTTCCTCCCATTGACACCAACGATGGGGCACTATTTCTCTCACTCACACCCATGATGGAGCACTATTCCTTCCATCTATACCACGGGTCTCAAACTGGTGGCCCTCCTGTTGCAAAACTACAAGTCCCAAGAGGCATTGCAGGGCTGACAGTCACAAGCATGACTCCTCCCACAGGAAGAGGCATGATGGGACTTGTAGTTTCGCAACAGCTGGAGGGCCGCCAGTTTGAGATTCCTGATCTATACCAATGATGGGGCACTGTTCTCCCCCCCTCTGACACCAATGATGGGGCACTACTTCTCCCACTGACACCAACGATGGGTTACTATTCTTCCAAATAATACCAGTGATGGGGCACTATTCCTCCAACTGACACCAATGAAGGGGCATTGTACCTCCCACTGATACCAATGATAGGGCACTATTCCTCCCGCTGACACTAACGATGTGGCACTATTCCTCCAATACCAGTGATGGGGCACTATCCCTTCACTGATACCAATAATGGGGCACTATTCCTTCCACCTGTACTAATGATGGAGCACTATTTCTCCCACTGATACAAATGATGAGGCACTATTTCTCCTACTGATACCAATGATGGGGCACTATTCCTTCCACCTGTACTAATGATGGAGCACTATTTCTCCCACTGATACAAATGATGAGGCACTATTTCTCCTACTGATACCAATGATGGGGCACTATTTCTCCCACTAACACCAACGATGGGTTACTATTCTTCCAAATAATACCAGTGATGGGGCACTATTCCTCCCACTGACACCAATGAAGGGACATTGTTCCTCCCACTGATACCAATGATAGGGCACTATTCCTCCCACTGACACTAACGATAGGGGCACTATTCCTCCAATACCAGTGATGGGGCACTATCCCTTCACTGATACCAATAATGGGGCACTATTCCTTCCACCTGTACTAATGATGGAGCACTATTTCTCCCACTGATACCAATGATGGGGCACTATTCCTCCTACTGATACCAATGATGGGGCCCTATTCCTCCCCCTGAGACCAATAATGGAGCTCTATTCCTCCCCCTGACACCAACAACGGGGCACTATTCCTCCCACTGACACCAATGATAGGGCACTATTCTTCATTCTCCATTGTCTACTCCCAATTATGCTGGGGCATTTTACACTCCTACTGGCCACAGTCTGGCCCTCTCAACTTCTGAAGGATAGCAAACTGGCCCTTTGCTTAGAAAGTTTGGAGACCTCTGCTCCAGCTTTCGTTTTCTCCAGAACAGCATTTTTTTTTTCAAATTATAAGCAGCTTGATGGAGCTTAGAAGGGGGTCAGCCGCACCTGTGAAGGACTTCAGCTGGGATTCATAAATGCGTCAAGCTGATTCAAACTGCTCTTGGGACGCACTTGGGACGCACTTGGGACGCACGCTGCATCCTCCCATCTGCACAAGCCTTAAAACCTCACCATGAGCCTTCAACTACAATTGATGACGCGTAGGATCCAGTTGGTTCCGATGGTAGGTGGTAAATATTAGGTTCAGGCCTTCCACAAGTTCTCTTATGTTGGCAAATGTTCTTTTACACCTGTCCTTTATTTTACATCACTACGCGGTCCTTTGGAAGCAGAAGAGAAATTAATATCCATTCCTCTTCCTTGGAGTGAGATGTGAATGTGTGTTAACAACCGAGCAAATTTTTCACTTTTTTTGGAAAACGTGCTTCAATTTCGGAAACCCTCCCGCGCCATCTTTACCTCTGTGGCGAGAACAGCTGTGCTGCAATGTTCAATTACCGCAAATCTTTTTTTAATTGAGGACAGTACGACGGATTATTTTAAGTCATGAAAAATTAACCTTTTTGATGCTGCTGGAAGGCATGAAAAAAAATCGGCTTAATAGAACGGGAAGTCGGATTGGGAAAGCGATCTGCCAAAACTTGGTATTTAATTACACCCAAGGTCGGTATGAGGAGGAAGGGGGTGGGGCTGAGCGCGGACGCAGCCAGGAAAAAAGAAATAAAATACACGGTGCTGATGAGGAATTAATAAGGCAGCTGTGCTAACGAGCCTCGTTAATGATGATGTTGTTAAAGAAAAATACTTTGCATGTTTTTAATTACAGCGATTATGGAGTTGGTAACAAGCATTTTGTCTTAGTCAGTTGTCCTATTAGTTAAAATTGTTGGTTTCCAATATCTGAGATCTCTATGAGAAGTGGAGATAATCGGCAGTCTGAATATGAGATTATAAACCGGTTATTTGCAAAAGCACAAGTTTCAGTGGGATAGTCCCAACTTCCAAGTCCCCAAAATGGCAGAGCTTGTCAAAATTGACTAAGTTCCTATCTATGCTTTCCAAATTCTCCCTACCTTTTTAGTGAATGAGATTAGTGGCAGGGCATGGGGCTAATCAGAAGCAGAGGTCCCTCTTTCTTCCTATTGTTTACAAACCTCAATAGCTTAAGCTGAAATTGACTATCTCACTTATTAGGCACCTCTGTCTGAGGTTTTAGTGAGAAAAGGCATAGCTATGTAAAGCGCTGCATAAATTGATGGTGCTATATAAGTACCTAAAATAAATAAATATCTGAAAAGGAAGTACTTTCACTGCGCTCTCTTTAGGCAATGTTGCCCCCATTTCTTTCCTTCCCTTTGCCTTCCCTTTTCCTTCCCTCTCCTTTCCCTTTCCATTATGTTTCCTGCCTTCATTCTACTACTTTCTTTCTATTGTTTACCAACCACAATAGCTTAAGCTTAAATGGACTTACTCACTAAGTACATATTTCTGAGATTTCAGTGATAAATATCATGCCTGAAAATGAAGTACTTGTGCTGATCTGTTTAACATTGCTTTCTTTTTGCTTCCTTCATTTTATGGTTTAATTTCTCCTATTTGTTTCCTCTTTGTTTTTCCTTCATTTTCTTTATTCCTTTCATTTCTTTCTTTCCATTGTTTACAAACTTCAATAGCTTAAGCTGAAATTGAATATCTCACTTATTAAGCACCTCTGTCAGAGGGTTCAGTGAGAAATGGCTTGCCTGGAAAGGAAGTACTTTTGCTGTGCTCTCTTCAGATAATGTTGCCAACATTTCCTTCCTTCCCTTCCTTCCCTCCTTCCTCTGCCTCGATTCTACTTCTTTCTTTCTATTGTATACAAACCTCTATAGCTTAAGCTTATAATGACTATCTGACTTATCAGACATTTTCAAGGTTTTAATGAGAAACAGCATGCTTGGAAAGTAGGTATTGTGCGCCGCCATTGCCGTGGTCACCCCTTGGGTCGTTGCCCTCGCTTTCTTTTTCTTTCCTTTTTCATTTCATTTCTGTTTATTTTATCGTTTTTTTTTTTTTTTCTTCTTTTTTATTTCTTGCATTTCTTTATTTCACACTACAAACATCAGTAACTTAAGCTGAAATTGGTTGCTTCTCATTCCTTTTACTTTATATTTCTCCATCACTCAGAACTTTGTCATTAAGAATAAAGCTGGCCATAGACAGTTCAGCAGGGACCAGCCAAGATTTGAACCATGTATGGGCAGGCTAATATCAATGTACCCAAGTTGATTGAAAGAAAATTGCTCCATCTATGGCCAGCCTTACATTTTGTTTCTTATTCCCAATACACTGTAGGATTTCGCTCTCACTTCGTACTCCCATTACATCAGACCAAAAAAATTAACTTAACCAGCAACTTTGTTTACTGAATAAAGTTAGTGAAATTGCACAGTTTTTCTCCAAAAAGTTCCTCTTTAACAAATGGTAGGGCTATGCTGTGGTGTCTCATCATCATCATCATCATCATCACATTTAGCTTGAAATGGTTTCTAACCAATGGTAGTCCCATTTTCAGGGTCCCACCCACCAATGGGGTACCCATAAAGATGCAACACTACATCTCTCTGTGTCTGGTCCTTCTTGTTCACATGACCAACCTTCAAACACCACTCCAAATCTGCTTCTCCCCTGTGGTCCAAGTCCTTCCTGCTCAAATACCCTTGCAATGTGAACCTCAACAGGCCAAACAGCAGATGCACCACAGCATGTTAACCCTTTCAACAGGTGCAAGACTACATCTCTCCATGTATGGTCCTCCTTGATCCAATGACCAGCCTTCAACCACCACTCCAGCTTTTCTCCTACTCCCCTGTGGCCCAGCCCCTTCCGGGTTCAAATACCCCTGCTTTGGGAACCTCAACAGGACAAACAGCAGATACACCACCGGGGCTGCCATCAGGGGGGGTACAGGCAGTACACCTGTAAAGGGCCCCGGATGGCAACCCCCCTCTTTTTTTTTGTTCTTTTTTTTTTTTTTTGTTCGTCAGCACCCAAAGCCCCCCCCCAACCTCAACAATTCGGGCGGCTGCACCCCCCCGCTTCTCAATTCGTTGCACCCCCCCGCTTCTCAATTTGTGGCAGCCCCCCGCTTCTCAATTTGCGGTGGCAGCAATCCCCGGTTCTCCTCTGCTCCAGGGGGCCCATGCCTGAAGCTGTGTAAGGGGCCCCAAAATTCCTGATGGCGGCCCTGTACACCACAGCAAGTGAACCCTTGTACTACTACATAGTAACTTTGAATACAATACACAAATAGCAGTACTGGCACCTACCTACAGGAGGCAATGCTGCTGGGAGGGTTGGATTGGAGCAGTAAGTAACAGAGCTGTAACAAAACAGCCAGAAGGCTGGAAAATCTTTATATTTTCCACAAATGTAGAACTTTTCTGTATCATCTTTCCTTATGAATAAAAGTGGTCAGGAAGACATAAAGTGTACCCAAGGTCCAGAGCTTTGAGTCCTGCAAAGCAAAGTTCTCCATTCAGACACAATTCATATATCTGTACAAAATATAACTTTGAAAAAACTTTTTTCTATTCAGATAAAGTTGACCTGCAACCATTATCGTCTCCTTTAATGTTCATTTCTGATGAATCTCCATAGCGTTGGCAAACTCTATTGTCAGTGGCACCGCGCTGTAATACAAACATCCCTCTCTTCCGTTAGACTGCAGTCCCGCTTTAATGGCTGTAATTAGCAATGGTAGTAATTGATTTTTACTAAGCAAACGAAACGCTGAATATATTATCACTGGAGTTCTTGAATTTTCAATAATACTATAAAATCTCACAAATATTGTGTCTCATTATCAGCATGTCACTAATTAACAGGAATGTGTGTATTTATTAGTTCTTTTCATGTACTTCCAAGAAAGTTCTGCAGTGCCATACTATTCTGCTTGTTATAAGGATTTGCAGGCCTGGACTGACAGATTGGGACCGGCGGAATTTGCCATAGGCTGCGCACATTTTGTGCATAGTAGTGATGGTGGGAGCCTCTCATAATGGGCACAGCAGGTGTACAGACCCAGGAACTCAGCACAGGGATGGTGGGAACCCCTCATAATGGGCAAAGCGGGTGTACAGACCCGGGAACTCAGCACAGGGATGGTGGGGACCCCTCATAATGGACACAGCAGGTGTACAGACCCAGGAACTCAGCACAGGGATGGTGGGGACCCCTCATAATGGGCACAGCAGGTGTACAGACCCGGGAACTCAGTACAGGGATGGTTGGAACCCCTCATAATGGACACAGCAGGTGTACAGACCCAGGAACTCAGCACAGGGATGGTGGGGACCCCTCATAATGGGCACAGCAGGTGTACAGGCCCAGGAACTCAGCACAGGGATGGTTGGAGCCCTTCATAATGGGCACAGCAGGTGTACAGACCCAGGAACTCGGCACAGGGATGGTGGTAGGCCCCTCATAATGGGCACAGCAGGTGTATAGACCCGGAAACTCAGCACAGGGATGGTGGGAACCCCTCATAATGGGCACAGCAGGTGTATAGACCCGGGAACTCACCACAGGGATGGTGGGAACCCCTCATAATGGGCACAGCAGGAGTGCAGACCTGAGAATTTGGTGCAGGGATGGTGGGAACCCCTCATAATGGGCACAGGAGACCCAGAAACTCAGTGCAAGGATGGTGGGAACTCCTCATATTGGGCCTAGTAGGTGTACAGACTCAGGAACTCAGCACAGGGATGGTGGAAAACCCTCATAATGGGACCAGCGGGTGTACAGACCTGGGAACTCAGCAAAGGGATGATGGGAGCCCTTCATAATGGGCACAGCAGGTGTATAGACCTGAGAACTCAGCACAGGGATGGTGGGAACCCTTCATAATGGGTACAGCAGGTGTGTAGACCTGAGAACTCAGCACAGGGAAGGTGGGAACCCCTCATGATGGGCAAAGCAGGAGTATGAACTCTTTATTTCGGTATGACCATGTAAATAACCGTGAAGTCTAATGCGTTTCGGCAGGAGCCTTGTTCACGGCACCACCACAGTTCTCATCTAACATCAGGTCCTAAACCTTACAGATGAACACCCATACCCACAGACACCCTCTAGAATCTTGTAGAAAACCTTCCCAGAAGAAGAACACACCAACCACATACAACTTTTTTTCCCAGAAGAGTGGAGGATGTTATAGGCACAAAGTCCATATTATTGGCTATGGGGAGAAGGAGGTCATGGAATTGTTTTGGAATGGGATATCCATCAAGCTCATATAGGTTTGATGGTCAGGTGTCCAGAAACATTTGGTCATATGATGTATCTTTTAAACATGACCAGGTTGGCACTGTCAGTGCATTGTGATTGTTGAGTTATTCACTTGTCTCTGTTGCATCTCACCCGCTCTCTACTTTTCAGATATGGGCAACTTTGAAGAAGGTGACACCACCCAGACAGTGTCTCATGGAGATGCAGCTGTCATCCCTGCCCCCAGCATTGCCAGTTTTCCTCAACCACAAGTTACCTGGTTCAGAGATGGCAGGAAGATCCCCCCAAGCAACCGCATGTAAGTAGTCCTATATCCGGACAATCCATAGTCCTTGCTGAAGGTCTGGGTTTGCGGTCTTCATTTGGGGCAATATCTGTTCACCTGTTATTTTTCTTTGTAGCCCCTGTGCAGTCCAGTGATAAGGTCTAAGGATCTTTTTTCTTCTCTCCCATTTGGGACTGATTACATGCAAAGTCCATTCCCCCCACATAACACATTTTACCAAATCCTCACCAAGCACACTGGAGCCTTTATACAACATGGTATGTCCCACTTTCATCACCAATCCGTAACATAGGAGGTCCTCATATTCCTCATTTATGGGCACTGAGGAAAGCCGTTCAAATCCCTTCTTTACTGCCTCACACATCTGGTTTCTGTTTGTGAAGGTTCAACCCAACATATAAAAAATTTGAATGCCAGACAGGGCTGTCTTAATAGCATCATGGGCCCCTGGGCCCCAGATATCCCCCCAGCACTCTGATTCCTCTAAACCCCAGATATCCCCCCCCAGCACTGTTACCGTATACCATAAGATACCCCTTGTATTGTGACCCCACTACATCCCTGATACCCCCTACACTGTGGCCTCTCTACATCCCTGATACCTCTAGCACTATAGCCACCCAAGCTACCCCAAGAATTGCTACCCCCTATACACCCCAGATCCCCCCTCAGCATTGTTTTTCCCCCATACACCCTTGATATTCCCCAGCACCATTATTCCATCCATGTAGTACCCCCTTTTCCAGTGGAGATACAGTGCATGTAAACTTTTGGCTATGTACCCACCTCCAGCACTGGACTCACCTATACCAATCAAGCAGGCAGAAGGAGGGGCGGAGGAGGGAGCATCCCTCCGGGCATGCCAAGCCCTTCGGTGCAAACCGTGCTGCACAGCTGAGCTCACCATGACACCATCCACAATGCTACTTCCGCAGGTGGGCTCTCAGTGCTGCAGACTCAGCAGCTCCCACTCCAGCTCCTACCCTGCAGCCCTTGAGTCCCGAGCATTCAAGCTACATGGGGCGGGGTCAGAGCATCACTGGCGCTCCAGCCCTGCCCCTCCCTGCCGGCTGTGAAATAATAGGTTTCATTCTACACAGCACGGCGCACCGCTGCCAGCCTGCCTCCCCTGTGTATCCATCACTCTCAGTGCCATCATGGGGCCCCCCAATTTTGGGGCAGCCTGGGCTCAAGGACCAGCTGCTTTGGGGAAAGTGCAGGGGCCCCTCATGCATCTGGGGCTCCTGGGCAGTCTGAAAAATCTATTTTCTCCATCTTAAAGGCTGATAGACAATGGACTGGCAAAAAAAGTGCATTGGGCCTGACCACTACCCCAGGGACATGTACCAATGCAAAAAAAAAAAAAGATTGACTATCGGACACTTTGGATATGGTATGGATTTTGAGGGGGAACCCCATGCAAAAAACAAAAAAATCCATAGCAGACAAAAAATAACGGTGTGGGGTACCCCCCAAATCCATACCAGATTATGCCCATGCCAAACAAGGAACCTTCTGTGTTCAGAGTGCAGCAGTGCAGCTACTTTTACGTGTGGGACCTGGAAGTTCATGGAGATCACTGTAGTAGCAGTATAGTAGTGATATACTGGTGGTGTAGTAGTGGTGTCTGCTTCAGTGATTTCCACCTTCTAGAGCAGGGGTCTCTGAACTTTCTAAGCAAAGGGTCATGTTAACTGTCTTTCAGACTTTAGGGGGGCCGGACTGTCAGTGAGAAAAATCAATGCCCCATCCATAGGTGTGCGCAGCCTATTGCATTAGGGTGTGCACCCCAAAGCCCAAACACACACTACTGATTGCTCATGGTGTTCATTCAGAAAGGGAAGGGGCCGGTAAATTACATATTTACTGGCCCCTTCCCTACTCCTAAAACATCCCAGCAGAAACAGCCGATAGGAGAGGAGGGAAGCTGGCAGCGCTGCCGGGGGGAAAGATGGGAGCCAAGGCAGTAGAGGTAATCTGTGCTGCACAGGGTGATTAGGGTGTGCCTGGACACACCTGGCATACCCTGTGCGCACGCCTATGGCTCCATCGTTGGTGTTAGTGGGAGGAATAGTTTCCCGTTTTTGGTGTCAGTGGGAGTAATAGTGCCCTATCTTTAGTGTCAGCGGGAGGAATTGTGCTCCATCGTTGGTGTTAGTGGGAGGAATAGTGCCTCATCTTTGGTGTCAGTGGGAAGAATAATGCCCCATCACCTGGCTGCGGAACCAGTGGCCTCGGATTGGCCTCATACATAGGGAAAGAGCCGGTGCTGGAATGAGGAACAGGCGAGGGTGACAGACTATACCTCCCTATACATTTCCATCATTTATAAGCAGGATTGGGCCAAAAACATCTCCGCTCCTCACAAACCATAAAAAAGTCTGTATTTTATCGAGTATCTTTTGTTATAATCCATATCAGCCACGTAATGGCCATGAATTAACTGTATTATCCTAAAAATCTGAAGAATTTAAAGCATAAAAGTCTCTGCAACAAATCAGCCCAATGCAGGTAAACGGCAGCTGCTTAGTTCAATGACTGCGAGGCTCAGATCCCGTTCCAAAAATCTTATACAGGCTCTGTATTCCATCCACACGTTACCCACCGACTCGTCTCTGCATTTTGATGTTTCACATGCTCAGGGATCACGCATTCCTTTGTCGGCAGCTGACTCGCATAAATCCTCGGAGAAAGAAAGACGACGCGTTTCATCCCAAACAGGGTCTTTATTAAGCCTGTTATGTAGCAGGACTATTGTTTTAAATCCTCAGATTTTTTAGGTGATCCAGCTAATTTATGGCCGTTAAGGATTTTAAAGTCGAATTCCAGGGATAGTAAATTTTATACATAGTTGTTTTGTTCCAGCTTGGACCAGCTACTGTAGGTGTATACCAGACCTGTGGGATCCCTCCAGAATAGGGGTCTCCAAACTGCAGCCCAGGGGCCGGATGCTGCTTTTTGCTTGCTTTTATGGCACTGGTTCATTCACAGATACCAGCAATGGTGCATAATTCCCCCACCCCCCCCCCCCCCCACTGACACCAATGATGGGGCACATACAGGGAAGGTGTGATCAAAATTATACAAATATTCAAAAACAAAAAAAGGAGAGAATATACATACCCAAGCGAGTTGATGGGGCACTATTCCTCTCACTGACACCAAAGATGGGCCACTGTTCCTCCCATGGACACAAATGATGGGGCACTTTTCCTCCCAATGACATTAAACATGGGGCACTATTTCTCATACTGACACCAACAATGGGGCCCTATACCTCCCACTGACACCAATGATGGGACACTATTAATCCCACTGACACCAAAGATAAAGCACTATTCCTCCCACGGACACCAACAATGGGGCACTTATCCTCCCGCTGACACCAAACATGGAGCACTATTCCTTCCACTGACACCAAAAATGGGGCACTATTCCTTCCACTGACACCAATGATGGGGCACTATTCCTCCCACAGATACCAATGATGGGACACTATTTCTCCCACTGATACCAATGATGGGACACTATTCCTCCCACTGACACCAATGATGGGACACTATTCCTCCCACTAACACTAATAATGGGGCACTATTCCTCTCACTGACAACAATAGGGCACTATTTTTGCAACTACTATCAGTAATTGGGAACTATTGCACCTCCACCTAACCACATAGGTGCTATGTAATTTTTTACTCCCGCTGACCACTAAGCCTGAGGCTTTATCTACTCCCACTGTCCACAGTTTGGCTCTCCTAAAGTCTGAAGGACAGAAAACTGTTCCTTTGTTTAGAAAGTTTGGAGACCCCTGGTCCAGTCTATATATTTTCCTATGATTCTAGTACCCCAGTGCTCCTCAAATCTCTTCTGTGTTTCTGTGATTCTAAAACACCCCAGTGCTATATAGGCTTTCTTGTGATCCCAGCAAGCCCAGTGCTCCCAGTGACTCTGTGTTCCCAGACACTTTCCTTTCTCCTGTGATTCCAGCACCCCATTGCTCCCAGAGGCACTTACTTGAGTACCTGTGCATCTTGCTCTTTAGTTGCCTTTTGTGTAAGTCAAAGTCCCACTGCCTGGGAGCTGTTCTGCAGCAAAGCCCATCACCTTTTACATGGAGCTTTGGTAAAAAAACATATGGTTCCTTAGACCCTACTCCTCAGACCTTCTAATGCCACGTACACACGATCGGAAATTCTGACAACAAAACCGTGGATTTTTTTCCGACGGAATGTTGGCTCAAACTTGTGTTGCATACACACGGTCAGTCGCACAAATCTTGTCGGAAATTCCAAACTTCAAGAACGCCGTGACGTACAAGAAGTACGACGAGCCGAGATCAATGACGTTCAATAGGCAGTTCGGCTCTTCTGCTTGATTTTTTGAGGTTTTTTTTGTGTGTCGGAATTGCATATGTAGCGGGGTGCCACCTTGCAGTGTGGTTACAAGACTATTGTTGTATTGAGAATGAACCCAGCTCCCTCCGGTGTCCTTTTTTCTTTCTCGTACATCACGGGACACAGAGCGACATAGTCATTACTAATGGGTTATATAGATACCTTCAGGTGCTGGCACTGGCAACTTCCAAAACCGGAAGTACCCTCCCCTATATAAGCCCCTCCCATCCGGGAGCACCTCAGTTTTTTGCCAGTGTCTAAGGTGTTGGCCAAGAAGAAACATGTGTTTTTCACTGAGCTTGCGTACAGGTTCTTTTGGGCCTCAGTAAGCTATTCCGGATCCGACCAAAAAAACTTCATAGCTAAACGGTCGGTACCCGGGCCTTGCAGAGAAGAGCAAGGTTTTGCCTGTAATGCTTCTCTTAGGAGAGCTGGACCCTGGGATCCAGAGCTCTGGTCATACCCATGACCAAGATGTTTTCTGTGCAGGGTGCTATACAGGTCCAGGGGAGTGGAATCCTTGGGAACCCGGTCCCTGAAGGTTTAATTACAATGCCTGCCGTGATAGGTGAAGTTTGGGCTTCTGTGGACCAAACAAAGTCCTGCGGCGGGGAACAGGTAAGTGGGGGCCCCCAGGAACTTGGTTCTATTGGGGGACCCCCAAGCCTAATTTGTCTTTCTGTCTGTTACCTAACGGTATTCCCGCTAATATCTGTGCATGCCTGTAACTACTAAAAAATGTAATAATTTTAATAGTAGTCAAGAAAAAAAAAAAAAAAAGATATATATATTTAATATATTAGACTGCGGTACCTGTGTTAATCCACTAGAGGCCGCTGTGGAACGTTTCTTGTCATGTGGACTAGTTTCTTTTTATCAGAGCAAGTCCAGGCAGATGGTGAGTTCTCTTGTGGGAAACTGCTTCCTCTGCCATGTTGCAATGCTCGTCCATCCCCCGGCCTGCGGCAAAAGGGGCCCTGGCTCTTGTCCCTGGTTTCCTTTTCAAAATTAGCGCCGAAGGCGCACGTGGCCGCGCGCGTGCGCGTGCACGCGCCTCTATATATAGAGGTGAGCCGGGAAAGGGGGCGGAGCTTGGGGGATGACGCTCTGTGCGCGCCGCAGCGCTTCTGCGCATGTGCGGGCGTCCCAGCATGTTAAAAACCACAATTATGTGTTGTGAGCTGGCTATGGAGTGCAGAGACAGAGCTGGCAACATTTAAAAAAGGCATACAGCAAGCGGTTGATGCAGGCATCCCCATAGAAAGGCACATTAGTAGACACCAACTGGTTTTATAGCAGCATTTGTGCTAGACTATTGTCAGTAAGTGGTGTATTTCGGCTGGAATACCTCAGCTTTGGGCTTAGGAATAATGCCGTCAAAAAACTCCGGGACTAAAAATCCCAGGAAGCATAGGGGGTCTCCATCGGGCTCTGAGGATCTTGGGCATGCTTCGGCTGCACCAGTCTCCTCTGAAGAATCAGAGGTTAGTGACCGTAGGGCACCCCCAGGAGTACCTGGTACTGTGGCTGTCCTCAGTTCACCTGCTCCTGTGTATGTAACAGAGGAGGTTTTTTCCTCAGCTCTGGGAGGGCTGGAAGAGAGATTGTCAGCATTGATCGCTGCTTTCCTGTCACAGGAAAAAAGCGCTCGATCTCCGTCTCCTCCCTCAGAGTGCCTGTTAGCAGAGCAACAGTCCCATACAGGGATCGACCTGCCTGAAGGGGATCAGGATGAGGTCGATTCTGTTGTAGAGGAATCAACAGTGGAAGAGCCATTCTCAGCATCACATGCTGAGAGGTTATGGGTGCAGTCCCTGACTAATATGGTCCGATCAGCATTTAAAATGCCCCTTGCGGAGCCATCATCCACTTCTGTCTCCTCGTTGGGGTCGCTAAAAGCTCCCCAGACTGTTTGTTCCTTTCCGATCCATCCTTTACTGGAAGGGCTCATTTACCAGGATTGGGAGCATCCTGATAAAATATTTACTCCTCCCAAGAGATTTCAAGTGGTCTATCCCATGGAGGATAAGTTCATCAAAAAATGGAGGGTCCCTACAGTGGACGCAGCCATCTCTTGTGTGAATAAATCACTGACATGTCCAGTGGATAATGTCCAAATGTTCAAGGACCCAATAGATAAAAAATTAGAGTCCTTATTAAAATCTGCTTTTTCTACAGCAGGATTGGTGACACAACCAGCAGTGGCAGCTATTGGGGTCTACCAAGCAGTGAAGGATCAGTTGAAACAGGTCTTAAGGGACTTGCCAGATCAGCAGGCTCTTGCCCTAGCTGATCTACCTAGAGCCTTATGCTTTGCGGTGGACGCTATAAAGGATTCAATCCATCAGGCCTCCCGCCTTACGCTGTCTGTAGTACATATGCGCAGGCTTTTATGGCTCAAAAACTGGTCTGCTGAAGCTCCCTGTAAAAAATTGCTGGTCAGCTTCCCATTTCATGGTGAACGCTTATTCGGGGAAGACCTGGACAAATATATCCAGAGAATTTCCAGCGGTAAAAGTACACTTTTGCCGGTTAAAAACAGAGTTAGAGGTCCCTCTTTTAAGAGGCCTGCTTCTCCAGTCCCTAGGACATCGGCTGTGAAACAGTTCCGACGGCCTCCTCGGTCAAATCCCGGAGGTAAAAATCAGGGACAATTGCAGGGTAACAAGAAGCCCTGGAGCAGGAGAGGTACAAAACCTCCCCCAAAGTCAAATGCATGAAGGGTTGCCCCCACTCAATCGGGTGGGGGGAAGACTTCAGTTGTTCACAGAGACCTGGCGGGACACGATCAGAGACAGATGGGTGCTCTCCGCAGTAAATCTGGGATACAAATTGGAGTTAAAAGACTCCCCTCCTTCCCACTTTATAAGGTCAAACGTGCCAAGGCATCCCCAGAAGAGAGGATCCCTCCTGTTGGCACTAGAACAATTATTGCTCCAAGCAGTAATTATAGAGGTTCCCCTGGAAGAATGGGGGTTCGGGTTTTACTCAAACTTCTTTACAGTCCCGAAGCCAAACGGGGACGTGAGGCCCATATTAAATCTAAAAGGGCTAAACAAATTCCTACATATCAGGACTTTCCGGATGGAGTCGATCCGGTCGGTGGCCACTGCCCTACAAGGGCAGGAATGGTTAGCCTCGATCGACATCAAAGATGCTTATTTGCACATTCCCATCTTTCCAGCCCACCAAAAATTTCTACGCTTTGCGGTAGAAGGGCGCCATTTTCAGTTCAGAGCCTTACCCTTCGGTCTGGCCACAGCACCACGAGTGTTCACAAAAATTCTGGCCCCATTATTGGCCAATCTAAGAACACGAGGTGTAACGATAATGGCATATCTAGACGACTTGTTGCTGATAGACCACTCAGTGGAAAAACTAGAAGTGGTTGTTCACGAGACAATCAAGTATCTGGAATATCACGGTTGGATTATCAACCGAGACAAGTCAGCCCTAAAACCAGTCAAAAGTCTGGAATACTTGGGGCTAAGGCTGGATTCAGACCAGAGAAAAATTTTCTTGCCTCAAGAAAAGGGGTCGTCTTTGAGAGATTTGATCCACTTAGTGGGTTCAAAAAGACAGCCATCCATACGCCTGTGCATGAGGCTGCTGGGAAAAATGGTGGCATCATTCGAAGCAGTACCCTACGGTCAATTCCATTCAAGGAATTTGCAAAGGGCCATACTGTCAGCCTGGAACAAAAAAGTTCAGGCTCTGGACTTACCAATGTCCTTGTCCCCTTCCGTTCGCAAGAGCCTCCGCTGGTGGTTGGTTCCCCAGAATCTGGAAAGAGGGAAATCCTTCAGTCCGATTTCTTGGAAGGTGGTCACTACAGATGCCAGCCTTATAGGCTGGGGAGCAGTACTGGAGCAATGGTCTCTCCAGGGCAGATGGTCGGATGCGGAAAAGGCCCTGCCCATCAATCTCTTAGAGATACGAGCAGCCCGGTATGCCCTAGTAGCATGGACATCCAAACTCCAAGGGTCCCCTGTCAGAATTCAATCAGACAATGCCACAGCAGTGGCATATATCAATCATCAGGGGGGCACCAGGAGTCGTGCAGCCCAGAGGGAAGTAAATTACATCCTGAGATGGGCAGAAAGATATGTCCCAGCCATATCTGCGGTATTCATTCCAGGAGTGGAGAATTGGAAGGCGGACTTTCTAAGTCGCCAACAATTATGCCCAGGGGAATGGTCCCTTCATCCCGAGGTTTTCCGGACAATATGTCAGCGGTGGGGAACACCGGATGTAGATCTGCTAGCATCCAGATTCAACGCAAAAGTGGACAGGTTTGTCTCTTGGACAAGGGATCCCCTAGCTTGCGGCTCGGATGCCCTAGTGTTCCCTTGGGATCAGTTCAAGCTGATATATGCATTCCCACCGCCACAATTGTTACCTCGATTACTCCGCAGAATCAGGGTAGAAAAGAAACCAGTGATTCTGGTGGCTCCAGCGTGGCCCCGAAGAGCATGGTACGCGGAGATTGTAAAGATATCTGTGGGGAGTCCTTGGACCCTCCCACATCATCCGGACCTGCTTTCGCAAGGACCGATATACCACCCTTCCTTACCAGCCCTAGGTTTGACGGCCTGGCTATTGAAGCCCACATTCTAAAAAAGAGAGGGCTCTCTAATGCTGTGGTATCTACCATGATCAATGCCAGGAAGCCGGTATCCAGGCAGATCTACTATAGAATCTGGAAGGCGTACATCGCCTGGTGTGAGGCCAAGAAATGGCATCCACGTAAATACGTAATAGGTAGGATTCTGGACTTCCTACAATGGGCTGTAGATAGGAAGCTTGCCTTGAGTACTATCAAGGGTCAGATTTCGGCCTTGTCAATATTTTTTCAAAGGCCCTTGGCTTCGCATTCACTAGTCAAAGCCTTTATACAAGGAGTGATGCGTATTAGTCCTCCGGTTAATATTCCCATATGTCCATGGGATCTAAACTTGGTTCTGTTGGTTCTACAGAAACAACCATTTGAACCATTACAGCATATTTCCCTGGTTCTTCTCACCAGGAAATTGATTTTTCTAGTAGCCATTTGTTCGGCTAAAAGAGTGTCGGAATTAGCAGCTATGTCCTGTAAGGAGCCATATCTGGTTATCCATAAGGACAGAGTAGTGTTACGTCCTCATCCAGCCTTTCTTCCTAAGGTGGTATCGAGGTTTCATTTGAACCAAGATGTGGTTCTTCCTTCTTTTTTCCCCAAACCTACTTCGGTAGAGGAAAAGTTATTGCATTCTTTGGATGTAGTAAGAGCAGTTAAAGCTTATCTAAAAGCCACTGCTCAGATTCGCAGAACGGATACTTTGTTTATTCTGCCGGAAGGCCCCAGAAGGGGTCAGGCAGCGTCAAAATCTACTTTAGCCAAGTGGATTCGACAGGTCATAATGCAAGCCTATGGCTTGAGAAGGAGACCGCCTCCGTTCAAAGTTAGGGCGCACTCCACGAGAGCAGTTGGAACTTCATGGGCAGTGCATCACCAGGCCTCCCTGGCTCAAATCTGTAAGGCCGCAACATGGTCTTCAGTACACACGTTTACTAGGTTCTACCAGGTGGACGTTAGAAGTCAGGAGGATGTCGCCTTTGGGCGCAGTGTGTTGCAGGCCGCAAAAGATCCTCATGTCTGATAGCGCTCAGCTTATATATGGTGTATCCCCCCCCTCGTTGGGCATTGCTTTAGGACATCCCATTAGTAATGACTATGTCGCTCTGTGTCCCGTGATGTACGAGAAAGAAAATAGGATTTTTATAACAGCTTACCTGTAAAATCCTTTTCTTGGAGTACATCACGGGACACAGAGCTCCCACCCCTCTTTGGGGACACTTATTGCTTTGCTACAAAACTGAGGTGCTCCCGGATGGGAGGGGCTTATATAGGGGAGGGTACTTCCGGTTTTGGAAGTTGCCAGTGCCAGCACCTGAAGGTATCTATATAACCCATTAGTAATGACTATGTCGCTCTGTGTCCCGTGATGTACTCCAAGAAAAGGATTTTACAGGTAAGCTGTTATAAAAATCCTATTTTTTATGACATCGCAGCAACTGTTTCCTTTAACTGTATGGAACGGTGCATTATGGAACTTATAGTACAGGGAGAAAGAGACTCCATTGCCATGGGTAACAAACAGACTACAATACCCACAGAGCAGCTGTACTACCAGAGTGCATTGCATCATCGCACGGCCTTCTAGGGAAAATTACTTAAAGGAAGGGAGGAGCTACACTCTGCCTCTCTGGACATCGCCTTCGATCAAGCAGGAAGCCTGCGTTGAGGCCTGCTGCCGGAGTGTCTAGGCCGGAAAGCCTGGGCCTACAGTTATCAAGTAGGTTCACTCAGCCCAAGGAAGGATCCTTTTCCGTGTGTCCAACTCTCGCTCCACAGAGACCGGAGTCGTCCATCTACCGACACCTTGTGTGGCTGTGTGAGGGACCGGAGACTGCAAGTTGTGGAGAGACCGTGCACCGGAACACCGACAGCGGAACTTATAAGAGGGACGAGGCCTGGTTTGGTGAGGGGGCACCTGCCCAATATTGACTAACTGTTGCATAGGACTGTGACTCTTAAAGACTTGCCATTATTATTAGAGTAGCATACCTCCCAACCGTCAGGGATTGGCCGGGACTTTCCCGCCTTGACACCCTTTTCCCGCTATCCCGCCACAGAGGAAATTTTCCCACATAACGAAGAGGGAGAGGAGGAAGGAGGAAGAGGTAAGAGTTCTACTCTATGGCAGCTGGTTTCAGGACACTTGCCCACAACAAAATAGGGTTTCCCCGCACAGTCCGCAGGTCAGCTTCTAACGTAACACAGGATTCCTGATCACGTGCCTAGACGTAGGCCTTCCTCACTAATAACAACATTGAACACGCCTTTCGTTTTCTATTTGCTGCTTGTAACGGTAGCTCCGCCTTCATTGCAATATGATTGGAGCCATTGTTAGCTCTACCTGGAAGTTGTAGTTTGATTTGTTAGTATCGCGGGAAGGGGCGGGGGTGTGGATATGTGTGTGTATGCTGTATCTTCCTCTTCCCTCATGCTCTATGCAGCGCTCGGGCCGCTGCAGGAGTTTCGTTTCCTGCTATTCGCCATGATGAACAAATGAACTCGCGGGGAATGAAATTTAAATTCCAGAAAGGGGAGAAAGTGCTGTGTTTTGAACCAGACCAGACCCTAAAGTCTTGTACGATGCCAAGGTGAGCTATGGGAGAGGGGGCGGGGGAAGGCAGCTGTGTATACCTCAGGGCTGCCATTGTAGTCACCCTGCTGCTGCTGCTGACAGGGGTTCATGTGTTGTCATGCGTGTCTGTACTAAGTCCTTGTGTGTGATGAGGCATGCTATGGTATTTGCTGACAGCAGTCCCTATTAGTCCTGGGTGTCCTATTAGGATCGCTGAGGCCAGTGTGTAGAGACCATACCTCCCAACTGTCCCTGATTTGGAGCAATGTCCCTTATTCCTCCTCATGTGTCCGTCATGTTGGTCTGATCTGTATAGTTGTATATAAAATGCACTTTTTATCTATACAAAGTGTTTCCCAGTGCTAACCCTTTCATCTGATTTCTAAATTGCTGCATTTATAAATTCCAAAAGCCAATATAAATGTAGTGGTTAAAAAAAAGCACTTGTGGGTTTAACCAATCTTGTTGTTTTTTTTTGTACAATTCTCCTTTAAGTGGGCGTGTCCTATGCCTGCATCCTTTGGCTGATAGATGTCCCTCATTCCCATCTCAAAAAGTTGGGAGGTATGGAGTAGTGCGCCGCATAAAAGGACATAGTGCATGTCGTAGTGGCTGCGTGTTTTAAGGATTGGCGTTTGCACCGTCAGCGAGTTACATGTTCATAAACATTGTGGATGTTCGTTCTTTGCCTTTTTCATAACCGTATGGATTACAAATGTTTGATGTGCACCAACAAATGCTAGCGAAGACTCTTACTGCTGGAAGGAACTTTGTACTGGATTTAGTCAGGCCTGTCTAGAACAAATAGTACTGGGACACGTGTACAGTATTGCCCATTAGGGGGAGCTCGCGAGCATACAGTCTAAATATATAGAAAGTGTACACCAGAACTGTGATTCTTTGTTTTGACTGTTTCTAACTAAAATATTCTGCTATATCATTGACTTTTGCAGGGCCCTGTAGGAGTCAACTGTATTTTTGTCTAATTCTCTTACTTTTTCTCACCAAGTAAAATTAACTCTTGGTTAAGTAGAATTCTGTGTGGAGTTTCTGTTACCCTGTTGGACCAGTGGCCATTACAAGGTAACAACTTTATTTACAATTTTACTACTGTGTGACATTATTGTGTTTCCCAATTACCAGTGGGTTCCACAATCTCTGTGCAGACCAGTTGTGCCAAGGGAGGGTTCAAGCCAAATTCCTGGGGTTGATAGCCAGAGTACAGACCCAAAACAAAACCAGCAGCTCCTTCGGGGGTAATGCTACACATACAGACGATCGGAATTTCCGCCGAGAATTTTTTTTGTCGGAAAATTTGAGAACCAGCTCTCAAATTTTTGTTGTTGGAAATTCCGACGGCAAATGTCTGGTGGAGCCTACGCACGGTCGGAATTTCTGACCAAAAGCTCACATCGAACATTTGTTGTGGGAATTTTCGATCGTGTGTACGCGGCATTAGTCTTGTTCCTCCTGCCTTCCCTATATCTGGGGTCCTCCCGTGTCATGTTAGCCTTTGTAGTCACTTCTTATCTCCATTGTCTTCTGCTACTCCGTGACCCAAGCTTCCAGTGTCCCCTATGGTGACCCTCTGGAGAACTGATGCTCCTTCGTGGCCCTTCTGAGGTCAGTGTCGCAGTTGCCTGTTTGAGGGAGTCGGTGGGCCACAACCTGGGAGCTGTTTTGCAGCAAAGTCCATCACCCTCTGTGAGGTGCTCTGGTGATAACTAGGCAGCACCTTAGATTCTGCACCTCAGGCCTTGTACACACGACCGTTTTTCTCGGCAAGAAACGTCAAGAAAACTGTTGAGAGAGCTTTCTTGCCGAGAAAACCGTTCGTGTGTATGGTTTCTCGTAGAGAAAACTGTCGTGAATCTCGACAAGAAAAAAAGAAAACCTGCTTTCTTTTTTCTCGTCGTGATTCTCGTCAGACTGTTTTTGGACGAGAAAACCGTTCTTGTGTAGGCTTTTCCGAGTCTTCAAAAACCACGCATGGTCAGAATCAAGTATGAGACGGTAGCACGCCTTCTTGTAAAACTAGCGTTCGTAATGGAGATAGCACATTCGTCAAGCTGTAACAGACTGAAAGCACAAAGTCAGAAAAGCGCGAATCGTCTCTCACCAAACTTTTACTAACACGTGGTAACACGAGATTAGCAAAAGCAGCCCAAGGGGTGGCGCCATGAGAATGGAACTTGCCCTTTATAGTGCCGTCGTACGTGTTGTACGTCACTGCGCTTTAGACCGACGAGTTTTTGGATTGACAGTGTGTATGCAAGGAAAGATTGACAAGAATATCATACAAGCTTGACAAGAAACCCGTTGAGAAAAACAAAGTTTTTTTTGCAACGAGATTCTCGGCCGTGTGTACGAGGCTTCATCCTTTTTTAGGTCTCTCACCTCCGCTGAACATGCAGGTGCTGCTGCTGCTCCATGACTCAAGCTTCCAGTTTCTGCTTGATGACCTTTGGGGAACTGGTACTTCCCGGTGTCCTCTTTGAGGCCTCTGCCTTCATACAGCCCCAGTTACATTTCCCAAATTCCTGATTAGCCTGTTCCTAGTGAATACAAACTCCCATCTTTTTTTAGGTTCATAATTTTGCTCTTACACTTTCAAAATCCTATGGGTCCCATTTAAACTCATCATTGCCAGTGCATTGTCCCTGCCTGTTTAAATGAAGCAATCCATCGTAGAGAAGAACAATTAAAGCAGAGCCGGTTCTAAGCGGCTGTGAGCTCGGTGCGTGGTATCAGCGGCTCTCAAACACCTGTCTGCCGCTGCATCATGCTGAAATTTAGCAGTACTAATGAACAGCGGCACAGTCTCCTTATCTACCTAATTGCAGAGAATTATTATCCAGATCATCTGGCAGCTGATCCCCTGTGAGCGCGGCTGAGCCGAGAGATATGTGTGGGGCGGGGTGCCAGGAGGGGGACACACTGGAAGGGGGTGTCAGGTCAGCGAGCGAGGAGAGCGGAATGTCACAGCTTCCAATAAAATCCTTCTTTTTTTTTTTCCAGGGAAATTCTGCTTCTTAAGCTTGGGATGAGAATGAAACCTATTTTATTGGTGTGCCAGCTGAGCTAGGGACCGATGCTGAAAACTAGGCTCCTGCTGTGGGAGACCCAGGTTTGGGGTGCACAGGATAATCCCCAGTCCTTTTGTAGTAAACTGTGAACACCATTAAAGAAGGTTTCTTATTTATTAGAGGACATAATCATGTGTATGTTGTAGACCTGAAAATTGTTGTGGTTTAAGGCTTATTTTTTATCTTTGGATAGAGTGAAGAACTTCTGTCAGGTTTTAATTGCTTGTTTAGATAAACCAAGAGCGAGCTTGAAACCCAGTGCTCCCCGAGAATCTTCTGTGTTCCTGTGATCCCAGAAACCCTGTTCTTCCATGAGAACCTGTGTTCCTGTGAGCCCAGAAACCCAGTGCTCCCCAAGAATCTTCTGTGATCCCAGAAACCCAGTGCTCCCCGAGAATCTCCTGTGTTCCCAGAAACCCAGTGCTCCCCGAGAATCTCCTGTGTTCCTGTGAGCCCAGAAACCCAATGCTCCCCGAGAATCTCCTGTGTTCCTGTGATCCCAGAAACCCAGTGCTCCCAGAAAATCTCCTGTGTTCCTGTGAGCCCAGAAACCCAGTGCTCCCCGAGAATCTCCTGTGATCCCAGAAACCCAGTGCTCCCAGAGAATCTTCTGTGATTCGAGAAACCCAGTGCCCCCGAGAATCTCCTCTGTTCCTGTGAGCCCAGAAACCCAGTGCTCCCCGAGAATCTCCTGTGATCCCAGAAACCCAGTGCTCCCCGAGAATCTTCTGTGATCCCAGAAACCCAGTGCTCCCCGAGAATCTTCTGTGTTCCTGTGATCCCAGAAACACAGTTCTTCCATGAGAACCTGTGTTCCTGTGAGCCCAGAAACCCAGTGCACCCCGAGAATCTTCTGTGATCCCAGAAACCCAGTGCTCCCTGAGAATCTTCTGTGATCCCAGAAACCCAGTGCTCCCCGAGAATCTCCTGTGTTCCTGTGATTCTAGAAAACCCAGTGCTCCCTGAGAATCTCCTGTGTTCCTGTGAGCCCAGAAACCCAGTGCTCCCCGAGAATCTCCTGTGATCCCAGAAACCCAGTGCTCCCTGAAAATCTCCTTTGTTCCTGTGAGCCCAGTAACCCAGTGCTCCCCGAGAATCTTCTGTGATCCCAGAAACCCAGTGCTCCCAGAGAATCTCCTGTGATCCCAGAAACCCAGTGCTCCCCGAGAATCTTCTGTGATTCCAGAAACCCAGTGCTCCCCGAGAATCTCCTCTGTTCCTGTGAGCCCAGAAACCCAGTGCTCCCCGAGAATCTCCTGTGATCCCAGAAACCCAGTGCTCCCCGAGAATCTTCTGTGATCCGAGAATCTTCTGTGTTCCTGTGATCCCAGAAACACAGTTCTTCCATGAGAACCTGTGTTCCTGTGAGCCCAGAAACCCAGTGCACCCGGAGAATCTTCTGTGATCCCAGAAACCCAGTACTCCCCGAGAATCTTCTGTGATCCCAGAAACCCAGTGCTCCCCGAGAATCTCCTGTGTTCCTGTGATTCTAGAAAACCCAGTGCTCCCTGAGAATCTCCTGTGTTCCTGTGAGCCCAGAAACCCAGTGCTCCCCGAGAATCTCCTGTGATCCCAGAAACCCAGTGCTCCCTGAAAATCTCCTTTGTTCCTGTGAGCCCAGTAACCCAGTGCTCCCCGAGAATCTTCTGTGATCCCAGAAACCCAGTGCTCCCAGAGAATCTCCTGTATTCCTGTGAGCCCAGAAACCCAGTGCTCCCCGAGAATCTCCTGTGTTCCTGTGATCCCAGAAACCCAGTGCTCCCCGAGAATCTTCTGTGATCCCAGAAACCCAGTGCTCCCCGAGAATCTTCTGTGTTCCTGTGATCCCAGAAACACAGTTCTTCCATGAGAACCTGTGTTCCTGTGAGCCCAGAAACCCAGTGCACCCTGAGAATCTTCTGTGATCCCAGAAACCCAATGCTCCCCGAGAATCTTCTGTGATACCAGAAACCCAGTGCTCCCCGAGAATCTCCTGTGATCCCAGAAACCCAGTGCTCCCTGAGAATCTCCTGTGTTCCTGTGAGCCCAGAAACCCAGTGCTCCCCGAGAATCTCCTGTGATCCCAGGAACCCAGTGCTCCCTGAAAATCACCTTTGTTCCTGTGAGCCCAGAAACCCAGTGCTCCCCGAGAATCTTCTGTGATCCCAGAAACCCAATGCTCCCCGAGAATGTCCTGTGTTCCCAGAAACCTAGTGCTTCCCGAGAATCTCCTGTGTTTCTGTGATCCCAGAAACCCAATGCTCCCTGAGAATCTCCTGTGATTCCAGCACCCCAGTGCTCCCCGAGAATCTCCTGTGTTCCCCTGATCAAAGCACCCCAGTGCTCCCAGAGAATCTCTTGTGGTCCCACCAACCCAGTGCTCCCTGAGTATCTCCTGTGTTCCTGTGATTCCAGCTAAAGGTTAGTTATTTAGAATTTTCATATTTTTGTTCTTTCGAATTTTCAGATTTTCATTCTTATTTTCGAATTTTTGGATTTTCCAAATTTAGGAATTTACGAATTGCGATCATAACGAATGACCAGAAAAAACGAAAAAAACAAAACAAAAACAATGAAACTAAAACTAACAAATTTTTCGGCAGTGCACATGTCTAGTGGTGTAGTAGTGCAATAGTAGCAGTGTGATTGTAACAGTGTAGTAGTGCTGTAGTAGCAGTGTGATAGTAGCGCTGTAGTAGTGCTGTAATAGCAGTGTGATAGTAGTGCTGTAGTAGCAGTGTGATAGTAGCGGTGTAGTAGTGCTGTAGTAGCAGTGTGATAGTAGCGCTGTAGTAGCAGTGTGATAGTAGTGCTGTAGTAGTGCTGTAGTAGCAGTGTGATAGTAGCGGTGTAGTAGTGCTGTAGTAGCAGTGTGATAGTAGCGGTGTAGTAGTGCTGTAGTAGCAGTGTGATAGTACCGGTGTAGTAGTGCTGTAGTAGCAGTATGATAGTAGCGGTGTAGTAGTGCTGTAGTAGCAGTGTGATAGTAACGGTGTAGTAGTGCTGTAGCAGCATTTTCTTGTTGTGACCCGATGAAAGATAAAATCTGGTTTCTGAGCGTTGCTGCACTTTGCGAGTCAGATTGCGCTTTGCACGGCTTTCTACGGGGGGTTGTCGAGTTGTCGGTGATGCCCATCATTGCCCATTGCTCATTCAGATTCTGCTTTCTTCCCTTGCAGCGCCATCACCAAGGACAACACTCTGGTGATCCTGTCCAGCGTGGCCCCCGATGCTGGACGCTACTACGTGCAAGCCGTCAACGACAAGAATGGCGACAACAAGACCAGCCAACCCATTACGGTCACAGTGGAAAGTGAGTAACAACCCGGCATCCTGACATGCAGCTTGTGGGCTGTAATCATTTCCAACCATTTCTAGATTCCAGCAGAGTTGGATTTATTTTCCTAAGATTATAAAGTGCCGAGGGCAATGTTGGCATTCTATAAATCAAGAGTAGTCCAGAATAATAATGGATCAGCGGCGATGGCGGCCTTGGACCGCGCGTAAGTTTAATTTGTGATCTTCGCCAGGGTAACAAAAAGTTTCCTAAAGAAGTCTGCAGAGCGTCCGGCGGACGCTCAGATGTTATTCCCGTCACATACGGGTGTCACTCGGGTGAGCACATAGACGGAATGGTCGGTGCCCGCTATCTCAGCGAGCATTAGAGGAGAGTCAGGGTTGCCGGAAAGAAGATCGATAGTGAAGGTAGGAATTAAATGCCAAATGAAAGGAAATAAAAGCCCCTTTAATCCTGAACTTCGCAGACAGCCAGAAAAGCTGCTGATCCAGCAAGGGGAATACGGATGTGGCTGGTTTATCGCGGTCGGGGAGAAACTGGCGCAAAAAAAAAAAAAAGTTAATAGCCCTTAGCGGGATGCCACCTGTAATCTCCGAGGCGGATAACTGCTGGAGAATAAGGGAAAAGTACAACGGCAAGCAGCTCTGTGTTATCCCAACTTTGTGAGATAGAAGGTAGATACATTGTAACAGAATAAAAAAACATTGGCTACACATTGAGACAGAAGGTAGACGACACCTTGTAGCAAAATATACACATTGGCTACACATTGAGATAGAAAGTGAATACATTTTAGCAGAATATGCACATTGGATACATGTTGAGATAGAAGGTGGCTATATTGTAGCAGAATATACACATTGAGATAGAAGGTGGATACTTTGTAGCATAATATGAACATTGGCTACAAGTTGAAATAGAAGGTGGATACGTTGTAGCAGAATATGCACATTGGATACACATTGAGTTAGAAGGTGGATACGTTGTAGCAGAATCTACACATTGACTACACATTGAGATAGAAGGTGGATACATTGTAGCAGAATATACACATTGGCTACACATTGAGATAGAAGGTGGATACATTGTAGCAGAATATACACATTGAGATAGAAGGTGGATACATTGTAGCAGAATATACACATTGGATACACATTGAGATAGAAGGTGGATACGTTGTAGCATAATATACACATTGGCTACACATTGAGATAGAAGGTGGATACATTGTAGAATATACACATTGGCTACACATTGAGATAGAAGGTGGATACGTTGTAGCATAATATACACATTGGCTACACATTGAGATAGAAGGTGGATATGTTGTAGCATATACACATTGGCTACACATTGAGATAGAAGGTGGATACATTGTAGAATATACACATTGGCTACACATTGAGATAGAAGGTGGATACATTGTAGAATATACACATTGGCTACACATTGAGATAGAAGGTGGATATGTTGTAGCATAATATACACATTGGCTACACATTGAGATAGAAGGTGGATATGTTGTAGCAGAATATACACATTGGATACACATTGAGATAGAAGGTGGATACATTGTAGCAGAATATACACATTGGCTACACATTGAGATAGAAGCTGGATACATTGTAGCAGAATATACACATTGGATACACATTGAGATAGAAGGTGGATACATTGTAGCATAATATACACATTGGATACACATTGAGATAGAAGGTGGATACATTGTAGCAGAATTTACACATTGGATACACATTGAGATAGAAGGTGGATACATTGTAGCAGAATTTACACATTGGATACACATTGAGATAGAAGGTGGATACATTGTAGCAGAATATACACATTGGATACACATTGAGATAGAAGGTGGATACATTGTAGCAGAATATACACATTGGCTACACATTGAGATAGAAGGTGGATACGTTGTAGCATAATATACACATTGGCTACTCATTGAGATAGAAGGTGGATACATTGTAGAATATACACATTGGCTACACATTGAGAAAGAAGGTGGATACGTTGTAGCATAATATACACATTGGCTACACATTGAGATAGAAGGTGGATACATTGTAGCAGAATATACACATTGGCTACACATTGAGATAGAAGGTGGATACGTTGTAGCATATACACATTGGCTACACATTGAGATAGAAGGTGGATACATTGTAGAATATACACATTGGCTACACATTGAGATAGAAGGTGGATATGTTGTAGCATAATATACACATTGGCTACACATTGAGATAGAAGGTGGATACATTGTAGAATATACACATTGGCTACACATTGAGATAGAAGGTGGATACGTTGTAGCATATGTGAGGGGGTTAGCTTGGCAGCGGGTGTGTGTGACCCCCGGGATGGGCTCCCCACACAAAAACAGGCCCAGCAAACGGAGGTTGTGGTTTTCAAAATCAAAAAAAAGGTGCGGTTTATTTTCTATTTACAGTGACAAAACACAGCAAAGCAAAAGAAACATAACCAAAATAAATCCTGGTCAAGTTGACCTCTGACTAAACATACCGGTTTCCTAACTAACAACTGGGATCAGCCTAGTGCTGTCCTAGTCCCTAAGTCCCTGGTTTAGTAAAAGTCCAAACAAATAGCCACACAGGCTTTGCCTCACCGCACAGGGGTTCACTCTCCCTAGACAGTCCACACAGGTCTGGTTCCAGGCATGAGCTAACATCTAATGAAGCTGGGAGTTCTTAGAGGCCTACATGAGCTGACAAGCTTCAGCTGGCCTCATCAACTCCCTGTCTGTACGACGCCCAGCCCTCTCCCTAGAGGTATGAGTCATCCATGAGCCCACTAGCCTTATACAACTCTCCACCTAGTTGTATAAGTCGGCGTAAAGCCTGAATCTGGGCGAAATATATCTACCCCCCTGGATGCAACCAGGTGACTTTACCTTCCTGCTGTCACATACCCCCCCCCCCTCTTGTTTTAACCTCGGGGTTGGAACACCAGCAATCAGGCATTCATGTACTCGAGACAAAGCATCCACATTCCCCATTTGAACGCCAGGGCGATGCTTTACTGTGAAGTTGAATTCCTGGAGGGCCAGGAACCACCTATTCACTCTTCTATTTGTTTCCTTGTTTTGAGCCATCCACTTTAACGGAGCGTGATCCGTAACCATGTCAAAGTGCCTACCTAGCAGGTAGTACCGAAGGGAATCTAGAGCCCACTTCACCGCTAAACACTCCTTTTCAACGGTGGCGTAATTTACCTCATGGGACTTCAACTTCCTGCTGAGGTAAATGACTGGGTGCTCTTCCCCGTTCCAGACCTGGGACAATACTGCTCCTAACCCCACATCTGACGCATCACTTTGTACGACAAAGTCTTTAGAGAAGTCGGGTGAGTACAACACTGGCTGGCTACATAAGGCTTGTTTCAAGAATTGGAATGCTGCCTCAGCCTCGGGGGTCCATTTAATCATGACCGACCCTTTCCCCTTCGTTAGGTTGGTTAGGGGCACAGCCTTAGAGGCAAAGTGGGGAATGAATCGCCGATAATACCCAGCGATTCCCAGAAAGGCTCGTACCTGCTTCTTGCTGTTGGGACGTGGCCAACTCTGGATGGCCTCGACTTTGTTGAGTTGGGGTTTTATTACTCCCCTCCCAATGGTGTACCCAAGATATTTGGCCTCCTCCTGCCCAATGGTACACTTCTTGGGGTTAGCCGTAAACCCCGCTTCCCGAACAGAGTCCAGGACTGCTTGCACTTTTGGCAGATGTGAGGCCCAATCTGTGCTATGGACAATTACGTCATCCAGGTAAGCCGCAGCATACTTCCGATGGGGCCTCAGCATCTGGTCCATTTTCCGCTGGAATGTGGCCGGCGCATTCTGTAACCCGAACGGCATTCTTTTATATTGGAACGCCCCGTCTGGGGTTACAAATGCGGTTTTCTCTTTGGCCAATTTGGCCAGGGGGATTTGCCAATACCCTTTTGTGAGGTCAAGAGTCGTCATGTATCGGGCTGTTCCCAGCCGGTCGATCAACTCATCTATACGTGGCATGGGGTAGGTGTCAAATTTTGTAACTTTGTTCAACTGACGAAAATCGTTACAAAATCGCCAGCTCCCATCCGGTTTAGGCACCAACACAATGGGACTAGACCAATCACTTTGGGACTCCTCTATCACCCCTAAGTTCAGCATTTTCTGTACTTCCTCCCGTATTGCCTCCCGTCGGGCCTCTGGGATCCGATAGGGTTTTAACTTCACCCTTTCACCGGGCGGGGTAATGATGTCATGCTCTACCCCAGATGTTTGTCCCGGCAGCTCAGAGAATACCTCCTTGTTGCGAAGCACAAACTCCTTAACCTCCTGTTGTTGGGGTTGTGACAAGGTGGCTGCTATTCCAACCTCAGGAATCACGCAACCAGTTTGAGCTGGTGACCAAGTGTCTGCGACTAGGGACTCTCTATCCCTCCAGGCTTTCAACAGATTAACGTGATAGATCTGTTCGGGCTTTCGCCTTCCTGGTTGTCTGACCTTGTAATTCACTTCGCTCACTTTTTCCATTATCTCGTAGGGGCCTTGCCATTTGGCAAGGAATTTACTTTCAACCGTAGGGACAAGTACCAGTATCCTATCCCCCGGGGAAAAGGTACGGGTCTTGGCTCCACGGTTGTACACTCTCTGCTGTGCTAACTGCGCTTGGGCCAAATGTTCCTTCACGATGGGCATTACCTGTGCAATTCGGTCTTGCATCAGGGCGACATGCTCAATCACACTCCTGTGGGGAGAACTCTCACTTTCCCAAGTTTCCTTGGCAATATCCAACAGCCCTCTTGGGTGTCTCCCATACAGTAACTCAAAGGGGGAGAATCCCGTAGAGGATTGGGGCACCTCCCTAATAGCAAACATCAGATAAGGAAGTAGACAGTCCCAATCCTTTCCATCTCTATCCACCACTTTCTTCAACATTTGCTTTAGGGTTTTGTTGAATCTTTCAACCAGCCCATCGGTTTGGGGGTGATACACAGATGTACGTAATTGCGTCACTTTGAACAATTTACACAGCTCCTTCATAACCCGGGACATAAAGGGTGTACCTTGGTCCGTAAGCAGTTCTTTACAAATACCCACCCGGCTAAAAACAAGAGATAGCTCTTTGGCTATGGTTTTGGCCGAGGTATTTCTGAGAGGGATCGCTTCTGGATAACGGGTGGCATAGTCCATTATAACCAATATGTACTGGTGCCCCCTAGCGGACTTGATTATAGGACCTACCAAATCCATGGCGATCCTCTCAAACGGGACCTCAATGATGGGTAGAGGGACCAGCGGGCTACGGAAATGTGGCATCGGGGCCGACCTCTGACACACAGGGCAGGAGGAACAATAATTTTCTATGTCCTTTATCACCCCCGGCCAATAGAATCTCTGTAATACCCTCTCTCGGGTTTTCTCTGTCCCCAGATGACCTCCAAGAATGTGCCCATGGGCCAACTCCAACACCAACTTCCTGTAAGGTTTGGGCACCACAAGCTGCTCAACGGTTTCTTCTGCCCTTTTTGCCACCCGATACAGTAGGTCCTTCTCTACGCTGAAGTATGGGTAAGTGCAGGTATTATCTGGGTTCACTAACTCGCCATCTATTTCCACTACGTTTTCCCGTGCCTTTATTAGGGCGGGGTCTTTTAACTGTTCTGTGGCAAAATTTTCCCTGTGAACCTCAAGATCAGAAAACTCCACAGACGGTAGGTTTTCGTCTGAGGAGGTGGGCTCCTCTCCAGTTTCTTGAGTCTCCCCTGCCAATACTGATAAGGGAAATTCCGGAGAGTCCTCACCACTCTCAGGGGAGTTCTGGCTATCCCATTCCTGGTACATAGGGGCACCAGTGGGGGGCTCAGGGTCATCCCACAGTTCCCAGAACTTCGGAAAATCCCTTCCCACAATGGCGTCATGCGGTAACTGAGATACTAAGCCCACTGGATGAGAGAGGGTACCTTTGGGGGTCTCGAAACACACTGTAGTCACTGGATACTCTCGGGTGTCCCCATGCACACAAATAACAGCTACCTTGCTATTCCCAGAGACCTCTGTTTTAACTAACTCAGCCTTTATCAGGGTCACAAGACTACCTGAATCCAGCAATACCACAACATTTCTACCATTAACACACATTTTGCATAAATGTTTCTCAGTTCCTCGAATGGCAGTGCATGCGACTGTCGCACACAGCGACTGACGTCTGCCCATCAGAAAGTCACACTGCATTTGTCTGCTGTTGATTGGCATTTGCTAGAGCCAGCTGCTTCAGTATCTCCTCCATGCTGGCTTAAAAAAAACTGCCACTGGTTCTCCACCAACTGTGAGGGGGTTAGCTTGGCAGCGGGTGTGTGTGACCCCCGGGATGGGCTCCCCACACAAAAACAGGCCCAGCAAACGGAGGTTGTGGTTTTCAAAATCAAAAAAAAGGTGCGGTTTATTTTCTATTTACAGTGACAAAACACAGCAAAGCAAAAGAAACATAACCAAAATAAATCCTGGTCAAGTTGACCTCTGACTAAACATACCGGTTTCCTAACTAACAACTGGGATCAGCCTAGTGCTGTCCTAGTCCCTAAGTCCCTGGTTTAGTAAAAGTCCAAACAAATAGCCACACAGGCTTTGCCTCACCGCACAGGGGTTCACTCTCCCTAGACAGTCCACACAGGTCTGGGTCCAGGCATGAGCTAACATCTAATGAAGCTGGGAGTTCTTATAGAGGCCTACATGAGCTGACAAGCTTCAGCTGGCCTCATCAACTCCCTGTCTGTACGACGCCCAGCCCTCTCCCTAGAGGTATGAGTCATCCATGAGCCCACTAGCCTTATACAACTCTCCACCTAGTTGTATAAGTCGGCGTAAAGCCTGAATCTGGGCGAAATATATCTACCCCCCTGGATGCAACCAGGTGACTTTACCTTCCTGCTGTCACACATAATATACACATTGGCTACACATTGAGATAGAAGGTGGATACGTTGTAGCATATACACATTGGCTACACATTGAGATAGAAGGTGGATACATTGTAGAATATACACATTGGCTACACATTGAGATAGAAGGTGGATACATTGTAGAATATACACATTGGCTACACATTGAGATAGAAGGTGGATACATTGTAGAATAAACACATTGGCTACACATTGAGATAGAAGGTGGATACATTGTAGAATATACACATTGGCTACACATTTCGAGATAGAAGGTGGATACATTGTAGAATATACACATTGGCTACACTTTGAGATAGAAGGTGGATATGTTGTAGCATAATATACACATTGGCTACACATTGAGATAGAAGGCGGATATGTTGTAGCATAATATACACATTGGCTACACATTGAGATAGAAGGTGGATACATTGTAGAATATACACATTGGCTACACATTGAGATAGAAGGTGGATACATTGTAGAATATACACATTGGCTACACATTGAGATAGAAGGTGGATACATTGTAGAATATACGCATTGGCTACACATTGAGATAGAAGGTGGATACATTGTAGAATATACACATTGGCTACACATTGAGATAGAAGGTGGATACATTGTAGAATATACACATTGGCTACACATTTTGAGATAGAAGGTGGATACATTGTAGAATATACACATTGGCTACACATTTCGAGATAGAAGGTGGATACATTGTAGAATATACACATTGGCTACACATTTCGAGATAGAAGGTGGATACATTGTAGAATATACACATTAGCTACACATTGAGATAGAAGGTGGATACATTCTAGCAGAATATACACATTAGCTACACATTGAGATAGAAGGTGGATACATTGTAGCAGAATATACACATTGGCTACACGTTGAAATAGGTGAATACATTGTAGCAGAATCTACACATTGGCTACACATTGAGATAAAAGGTGGATACATTGTAGCGGAATATACACATTGGATACACATTGAGTTAGAAGGTGGATACATTGTAGCGGAATATACACATTGGATACACATTGAGATACAAGGTGGATACATTGTAGCGGAATATACACATTGGCTACACATTGAGATAGAAGGTGGATACATTGTAGCGGAATATACACATTGAGATAGAGGGTGGTTACATTGTAACGAGATATACACATTAGATACACCTTGGCCTATTTATATCTCTATTGTCCCTGATAGACACAATGACACAGCGCCACATCTTCTTCACATGTGAAAGAAACGCTCCCATGAATGTACAGACACACCTACAAGAACACCTTCAGTGATGAGAAGAATTCAGGCAAAATCTATAAAATCCGTCCTTCGCTCATTTTAACCACGTAATTGTTTTGCACACATTTAAAATCGTCATTTTTACTATAAAATTACTTAGAACTTCAAAACATTATATATTATCTGAAAGCAGAGGCCCTGGAGAATAAAACGGTGGCAGTTGGGATTTTGTTTTATGTCGCACAATATATGCACAGCCATTTATCAAATGCAAGTCATCAGGAAATAAAAAGAACACCAAAATAATATTTTGTGCACACAAACACATTATAATACCCATAATATATTTTTGTAAAATATAGAAAGATGACCTTGCGTCGAGCAAATGGATACCAAAAAAATTTCAAGATTTTGCACGTGTCTGTGAAATGGTGAGAAGGTAGATTTCCTCCATTTTTTTTTTTTTTGGGGGGGGGATTTTTTTTTTTTTTTAATCAGGTAAATATAAAATAATTCTCAGGGAGCAGCTGTTGTGCTGAGCACAGACCTGAATCACTCAGGAGGTGAATTAGCTCTCTGCGTAAAGAAGATACAAACCCCAACTGGATGACATTTTGTTTTCTGTTTAATATAAAGACATTTGATGGGTCTTTTTTAATAAAATACTGTTTTCACCTTTTTTATTATTATTTTTTTTATTCTTTTTGTATCTCTGATTTGCTGATCTTCTCAGCTACTTGACTGCTGAGAAGGGGAGGCACAAAGTTTTATTGAAGCATTATTAAGGCCCTCTGATCCCTCCTGTATTGAATTGTCTTATAAATGTACTGTCTGCCCTCATGTTGGGCGCTGTGCAAACCGTTGGCGCCATATTGAAATTCTGTATAATAATAATAAATAATAATATTAACCCCTTCCCGCCCAGGCCAGTTCTGGCATTTCTCTCCTACATGTAAAAATCTGCATTTTTTTTTTTTTGCTAGAAATTACATAGAACAACCAAACTTTATAAATATTTTTTCAGCAGAGACCCTAGAGAATAAAATGGCAGTTGTTCCAATTTGCTACGTCACACAATATTTGCACAGCCATTTTTCAAATGCAATTTAAAAAAAAATACAATTTCATGAATTTTAATGCAAAAAAAAAAAAACACAATGTATATAACCCAATTTTTGGTAACACATAAAAGATGAAGTTACATCGAGTAATTAGATACCAAACATGTCACACTTTAAAATTGCGCAAACTCATGGTAGGGCACTTAAAATCTCAACAGGTGGCGCTTCGAACATTTTTTACAGGTTACAGACGAGGTCTAGTGCTAGAATTATTGCTTTACCTCTAACGTTCGTGGCGATATTTCACATGTGTGGTGCGAACACCGTTTCTATATGTTGGCCTACGTATGCGTTCACTTCTGCGCCCAAGCATGGGGGCACTTTACATTGTTAATGTTTATTATTATTATTTATTTAATTTGTTTTTTATTTTATTTTTTTACACTGTCCCTTTAAATTTTTTTATAAATTTTTTTTATCACTTTTATTGCTGTTACAAAAAATGTAAACCTCTCTTGTGACAATAAAGCATGACAGGTCCTCTTTTTATGGAGAGATCTGGGGGTCAAAAAGGATCACCTCTAAAAGAACGGCGCCTGATGGAAGCAAGGTCCATCAAGACATGGATGAGCGAGTTTGGGGTGGAGGAACTTGACCGGCCTGCACAGAGTCCTGACCTCAACCCGATAGAACACCTTTGTGATGAACTAGAGCGGAGACAGGCCTTCTCGTCCATCGTCCGTGCCTGACCTCACGAATGCTCTTCTGGAAGAATGGTCAAACATTCCCATAGACCCACTCCTAAAGTTCTAAGACATTTTCTAGCAAAAAAATACTGATTGTTGCATGTTAAAAATAAAAGGGCCTGGAGCTGAAGTGGTTAATATGTAGGGGTTCACATACTTTTTCTTGCCCCTGTATATGGACCTGGCCACGTTCGGTGAAGGATCTCACCGGGGGGTTGGAGTTCTCACTCATACATTGTATCCGAGTTTATTGCAGGACAAAGAAATTAAGACATTTCATCACTTTATTGTTTTTTTTATTTTTTATTTCCTCGTTGCTCCACTTTCTAGATTAGCGCGGTGCGTTGAGCGAAGCGCGGTCTCTCCGGTGGAGGTGCACTCCAGGCGTTTTTATGTGGCCCTTCCATGCCATTGTCAGCCTCCATCACGTTTATTACATAACACGGCTCTCCATAGGATTCCTTATTTCAGTCTTTTCTGGACACGGATATAAAAAGCCCGGCTTTGCTGTAAGGGAAAAGCACTTACATGCAATTTATCAGGTCACCGTAGACGTTGGCCGTCCGAATATTTACAGTTATTACCTTTCTAGAACACGGAATGCTTCCACTTCCATGGCCTTTATACTGCAATATAAGAGCACTATACCCAGTGCCTGAGATCTTATATAAGCTTTAACATGTGAATGTCATTGGAGAAGTTGTTGTCAGTCTTTCATCAAAATAATACATTTTCTAAAAGGGGGGATTTATGTTGGGAGGGGGGAAAGGGATTTGTGCTAGGAGGGGGAGGGTGGGGGTTAGGATTGGGAATTTGTACTAGGAGGGGGGATTTGTGATAGAAAAGTAAAATATCATAAAATGTTATTACTATTATATATATGGGGGGGGGGCTTATTTGTGCTAGTAAGGATGTTTGGGGGGTATTTGTGATAGGAGGGGAAATTTTGGGGGGGGATTTGTGCTAGGTTAGGGGATTGCGGGAGGAGAATTTGTGCTGAAAGAGACAGATTTGGAGTGGGGGGAGTGAATGTGTGCATGGAGGGGGATTAGTATTTTTTTTGTTTTGGGGGGGAGGGGGGCAATTTGCGCTGGGGGCATATGGGGGGAGAATGGATTTGAGCTGGAGGGGGGGTGGATTTATACTGGGAGGGGGGAATTTATGCTTAGAAGTAAGCACTTAGATTAATTCTAATTTTTTTTGAGGGCAAGGGGGTTTTGGCTGACACATAATGCTCATACATCTTAGAAGGGGGGCACAATTTGGCATGTTGGCCCTGGGCATTAGATGACTTTTTCCCGGCACTGAATGTTGGGTGACAACGCTGCCGATTCCCTGCAGCCCATTTGCATTCCAGCAATGGCTGCCATGGCATTTCTTAGGCTGGGTTTCAGGATGGCGACAACAGGGGGACCATGCCTGTCGTTTGTAGTCTCCATTGAAGGCCCATGTGACTGGGTGACAACACAGGAGCACAATCGGGAGAGTAGAAGAGCGTTGTCCCCCATAACAGGAAGTACATGAGCAAGGGAGGCTCTAATATGAAGGTGGGATGTCTGGCGTAAAATGGGGGCTCTTATGTGAAGGTGGGATGTCTGGTGTAAAAGGGGGGCTCTAATGTGAAGGTGGGATGTCTGGCGTAAAATGGGGGCTCTTATGTGAAGGTGGGATGTTGTGTGTAAAAGGGGGGCTCTTATGTGAAGGTGGGATGTCGTGTGTAAAAGGGGGGCTCAAATGTGAAGGTGGGATGTCTGGTGTAGAAGGGGGGCTCTTATGTGAAGGTGGAATGTCTGGTGTAAAAGGGGGGCTCTAATGTGAAGGTGGGATGTCTGGTGTAAAAGGGGAGCTCTAATGTAAAGGTGGGATGTCTGGTGTAAAAGGGGAGCTCTAATGTAAAGGTGGGATGTCTGGTGTAAAAGGGTGGCTCTTATGTGAAGGTGGGATGTCTGGTGTAAAAGGGGGGGCTCTAATGTGAAGGTGGGATGTCTGGTGTAGAAGGGGGGCTCTTATGTGAAGGTGGAATGTCTGGTGTAAAAGGGAGGCTCTAATGTGAAGGGGGGCTCTTATGTGAAGGTGGAATGTCTGGTGTAAAAGGGGGGCTCTAATGTGAAGGTGGGATGTCTGGTGTAGAAGGGGGGCTCTTATGTGAAGGTGGAATGTCTGGTGTAAAAGGGGGGCTCTAATGTGAAGGTGGAATGTCTGGTGTAAAAGGGGGGCTCTAATGTGAAGGTGGGATGTCTGGTGTAAAAGGGGAGCTCTAATGTGAAGGTTGGATGTCTGGTGTAAAAGGGGAGCTCTAATGTGAAGGTGGGATGTCTGATGTAAAGGGGGGCCCTAATGTGAAGGGATGATGTCTTCTGTGATGGTAGGGGGGCTTGTGGCCCTAATACTGAAAAGTTTGGTGACCCCCTGCTCTGGAGTGATTAAGGGGGGTTTGAATGGGAAAAGGGGACGCTTATGTAAAAAGGGGACTTCTGATGTAAAGGGGGGTGTCTGATGTAAATGGGGGGGCTCTGGTGTGAAGGGGGGACTTCTAATGTGAAGAGGGGGCTCTATTGTAAAGGGGTGATGTCTTATGTGATGAGAGGGAGGCTCATGGCCCTTGTACTGAAAAGTTTGGAGACCCCTGTTCTATAGAGTCCACCAGGGGGCAGCAGTATTGTGGTGTCACGGAACCCCAGTGGGGTTTCAAATAGGAAGAACATAGAGGAGCAGATTTATAAAGCATTAGACGGTTCCCCGTTTTTGTCACTTAGCAGGAACGTTCGCTGCCTTTATAAACCACATTGCCCTCCGTCTTCTCCGGCAAGTTCAATTCGAATCACATTTGCTTACGTTTGCCCTACATACAACCAGTATTACATATGCCACCATCGAACGCATTTAAACTGTTTGATGTTCTAATATGGAAAATTGTTGATTTACTAAATGATTCAGCATTGAACCCCGTGGAGGCGCCGGTTTCTTCCTGTTTCCCAGTCACTGCACACAGCCAGAGCACTACAAATGGGGACATCAAATTTCATTCTGCAGATTCAGGCTTAAACTGACATGACTATAGGGGGCAGATATCAGTAATAGGAGAGATATAGGGGGCAGATGCCAGTGAAGGGAGGAGTCTAGGGGGCAGATGCCAGTGAAGGGAGGAGTCTAGGGGGCAGATGCCAGTGAAGGGAGGAGTCTAGGGGGCAGATGCCAGTGAAGGGAGGAGTCTAGGGGGCAGATGCCAGTGAAGTGAGGAGTCTAGGGGGCAGATGCCAGTGAAGGGAGGAGTCTAGGGGGCTGATGCCAGTGAAGGGAGGAGTCTAGGGGGCTGATGCCAGTGAAGGGAGGAGTCTAGGGGGCTGATGCCAGTGAAGGGAGGAGTCTAGGGGGCTGATGCCAGTGAAGGGAGGAGTCTAGGGGGCTGATGCCAGTGAAGGGAGGAGTCTAGGGGGCTGATGCCAGTGAAGGGAGGAGTCTAGGGGGCTGATGCCAGTGAAGGGAGGAGTCTAGGGGGCAAATGCCAATGAAAGGAAGAGTCTAGGAGCAGAGGCCAATGAAAGGCGAAGTCTAGGGGGCAGATGCCAGTAAAAGGAAGAGTCTAGGGGGAAGGAGCCATTAAAGGGAGGTTTCTAGGGGACAGTTGCTACTAAAGGGAAAAGTCTAGGGGGCAGATGTTCTTGAAGGGAAGAGTCTAGAGGGAAAATATCAGTGAAGATAATAGTTTAAGGGGCAGATGCCAGTGAAAGCAAGAGTCCAGGGGGCAGATACCAGTGAAAGGAAGAGGAGGAAGTTGCTAGTAAAGGAAATCGTCTGGGGGGCAGATGTCGGTAAAGGGAAGAAGAGAGGGGGCAAAAGCCAGTAAAGGGAAGAGTCTAGGGGCATATGTCAGTGAAAAGAAGAGTCTAGGGAGCAGTAGCCATTGAAGGCTACTAAAGGGAAAAGTTAGGGGGCAGATGTTAGTAAAGGGAAGAGTCTAGGGGGCAGATGCCAGTGAAGGGAGGAGTCTAGGGGGCAGATGCCAGTGAAGGGAGGAGTCTAGGGGGCAGATGCCAGTGAAGGAAGGAGTCTAGGGGGCAGATGCCAGTGAAGGAAGGAGTCTAGAGGGCAGATGCCAGTGAAGGGAGGAGTCTAGGGGGCAAATGTCAGTAAAGGGAAAAATCTAGGGGGCAGATAGATAGTAAAAAGAAGAGTCTAGCAGGCAGATGTCAATGAAAGGGCGGGCACATATGTTTTATTTCTCATTTATTGAGAGACATAGGAAGTCTTTCACCTTTGTACTGACACCTACGTTGGACACTGCTGTCTAGGATTGGGCACTGGCAAAAAAATGTTGACCATCCTAGGATAACTCCTCCTGATTCCAGCATCCCTCGGGTTTTTGCTAGTGTCCCAGGAGGACACTATTATTTTTATATAGCTCTGCTGTGTTAGGGCTAACTAGTTGCCACCTTTTTCGGCATGATCATTATCAGCCTGGCCTTAGAAGTACCGCGCCTGGACCCTGTTGGACTTCCGGAGATGGCCTGGAAGTAACCTTCGGGCACTGGGCTTCGCATAGGACGCTTTGCAGATTCCGTTTTGGTAAAAGTTAGCCGTGTCGCACTTTCCAGGTCCAGAGTTTCTGACATTTGCCTCACTTAGTAAGTAGGCCGATCAGGCTGAGCTCTAAGTTCTATCTCAATTAATTAGGTTGCTGGGCGCCTTTAATCCCCCCCTCCCACCAGTTTTGATTCAGAAGTTGTAAAAGGATTTTACTGTGAGTACAAAAATCCAATTTTCCATCATATTGTGCAATCTTTTATTCATTATTATTGTACGGGATTTATACAGCGCCAACAGTTTGCACAAAATTCATTAAATTATGTGCATGTATCGGCTTTAATGGCAATAGATGGATAAAAAGAGAGAAAGAGAGATAGAAAAAAAGACATTAGTTTGCCATTTGAAAAGATTGAAAGCTGTGCTGGGGGTTTGTGCCGTGGTTGCATTCCGAGCCGGAATGGTAAAGTCCCAACTAATCTCCAGACCCCGGCACTGCTGAGTCAGCAGGATAGCGAACACACGCCCGGGATTTATTGCAAATGAAACGTGCCCGCTGTCCTAACGCTCCCAGACACACCGCTGGCCCTTCTGCTGACAAAGGTAATGTTTTACAGAAACCGTATCGTGCGCAGACCTGGAACAACGCACCGCGGTCATCCGTTATGTGCACCCGGAGCCATTATAAGTGTAACGCAAGTTCTATGATACATAAAACAGAACTTGGGTGACCTGCTGCCTGCACTCCGAAATAGACGCCAACTGGTGAGAAGCGGACAGCGAGGCATGGTAATACAAGGTGTCATGGGTCGACCGGAAGACACCATAATATTAAAGTGACCTTTTCAGGATACAAAAAAAACACAAAACCTCAAAGTATACAGAAAAAGTACAAACAAACGGCAGCTGCCCCAATCTAGAACTGTCCTGAACAGCAAGGAGCACATGGAAGGGGGCGACAAAAACAAAGAAAAACTCTAGACATGTGCACTGCCGAAAAATTTGTTTGTTTTCGTTTTAGGGTTATTTTCGTAAATTTGAAAATTCATAAATTCGTAAATTCGAAACTTCATAAATTCGAAAAAACGAAAATGAGAAAGAAAATCCGAAAATTCAAAAGAACGAAAATCCAAAAATTAGAAATAATAACTAAGTAATAATAACTATTAAATTATAGGTATTGGGATTTCCTTTCAAATTCAAAAATTCTTAATTTTGGAAATTTGGAAATTCGTAAATTCGAAAATCCGAAAAAAAAAGAAAGAAAATCCGAAAGAACGAAAATCCAAAAACTTGTAATAATAACCAACTAACTAATAACTAACTATTAAATTATAGGTATTGGAATTTCCTTTCAAATTTGGCTGTTAGTGAACGCAACGAATACGAATTTAACCGAAGTTGCATAGTAGGTGAGGTTGAAAAAAAAGACACAAGTCCATCAAGTCCAACCTATGACTTACGAATTATCCAACGTAACGAATGCCACATCTAAACAAATATAATGGAATTAATTATTATTAGATAATAATAATAATAATAACAATAAAAAGTTTTTTTATTATTGTTCTTTATTGTTCATTATTATTATTATTAATTTGTTATGTTCCATACGTTTAGATATGGCATTCGTTATTTCGGATAATTCGTAACTTCGGATAAATTCGTTTTTGTAGCGTTCACTAACAGCCAAATTTGAAAGGAAATTCCAATACCTATAATTTAATAGTTACGTTATTATTAGTTGGTTATTATTTCAGATTTTAGAATTTTCGGATTTCCAAATTTTAGAATCTACAAATTTTAGAATTGACGAATTTACAAATTTACAAATATTCTGAAAAAATAATTTAATGGGTTTTCGTTAATTCTAATATTTCCGAATAACCAAATTTGTTGAAATTTGTTAAAAAAACGAATTTGGAACGAAACAAATTGCAATTACAATTGTCTAAAAAAAAAGCTCCCAGCCAGCCTGCAACAAACCAAATTGAACTGTCTAATGCGGTGTACACACGATAGGAGTTTCCGATGAAAAAAGTCAGACAGAGATTTTTCATCGGAAATTCCGACCGCGTGTGGGCCCTATCGCAGAAATTCCGATGAATTCCATCAGAGTTTTAAATTAGAACCTGTTCTATTTTTTTTCCGATGAAATTCCGTCGGAATTCCGATGGGAGTTTGGTCGGAAAAAAAGTCAGATCGTGTGTACGCGGCATAACAGTCCACGTTAAAAACAGAGCGCTTCGTTTGCACACATTTGCAAATACATGCGTAAGCTGCAGAGGTCGCGACAAGGTATCCCAAATTTTCTGCAGTCCTAACTTTGATCTTCATCTTTCCCGCTTGGGACTTCCATTGATCTCAATGTGATGCCATACCGGGCAGTTCTGTATATATGTGAGACTTCTGCCACTATATAGTTACATTTTCCTTTGTGAATCTCTCCCTGATAACCTTGGCGAGGACCATTTGTGCTCCTCCATATAACTTATACCACTTTACAATATCAGATTCTGGTGGTATCCCCAGGGCCGTCGGAACAGGACAGGCAAACCAAGCAACTGCTTGGGGCCCCCAGCTGGCCTGGGGCCCCAGCAGAGCTGCCTCCCCTCCCGCGATTGGCGGCCCCCCCTCCCGCGGTTGGTGGCCCCCCCCCACGATTGGCGGCCCCCTCCTCCCGCGATTTGGCGGCCCCCTCCTCCCACGATTGGTGGCCCCCCCCGCGATTGGCGGCCCCCCCACCCGCGATTGACGCCCCCCTCCTCCCGCGATTGGCGGCCCCCCCTCTCGCGATCGGCGTTGATGTCCCGCGTTAGCAACCCCCCTTCTAAACTTAAAAAAAAAGTTAAAAAAATTGTGTAGCACCCCCCCGCTTGGGGCCCCCAAATTCCTTCAAACGGCCCTGGGTATCCCGTGTACTGCACCCCCCAAAGTCTGCCTCATGGGCCTTACACAAATCGTCGGGTGTTTTCTGCACCCATCTTGCCACATTCTCCATTGTTACCATCATGTTTGCATATGAATAACTCCCGAAGAAGCGTATTTTGGCGCAAAACTAGTTGAGTACATACCGAACCAATACTAAGCCGAACGGATTTACCCCGAATGGACCCCCTTGTACAACCATCAGGACAGTACCCCTATTTTTGGGTTATGTACTACATTGATTCTCAAGCCCCGTACACACGGTCGGACTTTTTGACAACAAACTTCAAAATGAGCAAGTTTTCAAAAAAATCCTACCGTGTGTACGCTCCATCGGACAAACTTTTTCGGTTTTCATCGGACAAAAGTTCGCTCTGCAAACGGACAAACTTTTCGGCAAAGTCCTATCGTGTGTACAGAAATCCATCGGACTTTTGTCCAAAGTACAAACACGCATGCCCAGAACCAATGTTAAAATCAACCAACAATAGCAGAAGTTGACCAAAGGGTGGCGGTAAAGAGCAAAAAAAACGCGTGATGTTGGGAAAGTTTTGTAAAAGTTTGAAGAAAAGTCTTGCCGTGTGTATGCTATGGGTGTTCCCGGCCAACTCCCTTCAGACAAAAATCCACGGAAAAGTTTGTTTGAAGTCCGACCGTGTGTACGAGGCTTTACATTGGTTTAACCTACTTACCTTAGGGGTGCTTTGCCTCTCTACAGTTTGTTTTTTAACACTTTTCAAGGTTCATCATTGTGGTATATACCTTTTTATATACTTGTATGTAATTTTCTGATTAAATATTTGTTCTAATAAAAATTGTTATCAATAAGATTTTAAATATGCCTAGAAAGTCCAATCCTTCTGTTCAGTCTTTCCATTAGACTTGATTAGAACGTGGCGGTATAGTATACCTTTGGTTGTCCACAGTACCACCTTGTGAGGACACCATTTACCGTATATACTCGAGTATAAGCCAAGTTTTCAGCACATTTTTTTGTGCTGAAAATGCCCCCCTCGGCTTATACTCGAGTCACCTTTTTTGCGCCTGATCTCCCGGACTTTGGGGACCCGGTACCGACCGGCCGTAGGTCCCCTGGAAATGTTGTAGCCCCACTCTTCCTCTACAAGTGTGCAACATTTTTTGTCCGGGAGACCTACGGCCGGGGAGCACCGATTTTTCAAAGCTGGGCACCCCTTCCATAGACTCCCATGTTGAACGGTCATTTCTCCAGTGACTTTGGGGACCCGGTACTGGTCAGTCGTAGGTCCCATGGACCCTGAACTTAGCACACATGTAGCCCCTTTTTTCCTCTACAAGTGTGCAAAGCTTGTTGTCTGGAAGACCTACGGCCGGGGAGCACCGAATTTTCAAAGCCAGGCACCCCTTCCATAGATTCCCATGTTAAACGTCAGTCTAGTCATAGGCACAGTGAGGCATGGGTGGACACAGTGAGGCATGGGTGGACACAGTGAGGCATGGATGGACCCAGTGAGGCATGGATGGACCCAGTGAGGCATGGATGGACCCAGTGAGGCATGGATGGACACAGTGAGGCATGGGTGGACACAGTGAGGCATGGGTGGACACAGTGAGGCATGGGTGGACACAGTGAGGCATGGGTGGACACAGTGAGGCATGGATGGACACAGTGAGGCATGGATGGACCCAGTGAGGCATGGATGGACCCAGTGAGGCATGGATGGGCACAGTGAGGCATGGACATGGACACAGTGAGGCACAGTGAGGCATGCAGATGGACACCCTAGGCTTATACTCGAGTCAATACGTTTTCCCATTTTTTTGTGGTAAAATTAGGTGCCTCGGCTTATATTCGGGTCGGCTTATACTCAAGTATATACGGCACCTATCCTCGGCATTTATACATTTCGAGGGCCTCCATAGTAACAGCACAAACAATATATTGTCGAAAGTATTGTTGTTCTCAGTCCATATTTTTAGTATAGGAATTGTCTCCTCCTTATTGTGTCTATTGTTAAGCGTTCATATTTGTGTCTCTTTGTATTTCGTTATGTCTCAGCAGATGTTGGTGGCCCTGCAGACCCGATTGCTCCCGTTATTGTCATTGCACCTCAGAACACAAGCGTTGTGTCTGGGACCTCTGAGGTGATGATGGAATGTGTGGCCAATGCCAGGTCAGTATAGACAATCATCCAAAGTGTTTATTATGTCCTTCCTTTATCACGTTTTATCCACATGTCAGAGTGCAGATAATTTATTTAAATCAGTGGTCTCCAAACTGTGGCCAGGGGGCCAGATGCGGTCCTTGGCATGTCTTTATACGGGCCCTTGAGGCATTATTCCTGCCACTGACACCAGCGATGGGGCACTATTCCTCCCACTGAGACTAACAATGGCGCACTATTCTGCCCATTGACACCAATGGTGGGGAATTATTCTACACACTGATATCAACAATGGGGCACTATTCCTCCCACTTACACCAATGATGGGACATTATTCCTCCCACTTACACCAATGATGGGACAGTATTTCTCTCACTGACACCAATGATGGGACACTATTTCTCTCACTGACACCAATGATAGGAGATTATTTCTCCCACTGAGACCAACAATGGGACAGTATTCCTCGCATTGATATCAAGAATGGGGCACTATTCCTCCTATTGACACCAATGAAGGGGCATTATTCTTCATACTGACATCAACAATGGGGCACTATTCCTCCCACTGACACCAATGATGGGGCATTATTCCTTCCACTGATACCAATGATGGGGCACTATTCCTCCCACTGACACCAATGATGGGGTACTATACCCCCCACTTATACAAACAATGGGGCACTATTCCTCTCACTGACACCAATAATGGGCCACTGTTTCTCCCACTGAGACCAACAATGGGGCATTATTCCTCCCATTGACCTCAACAATGGGGCACTATTCCTCCCACTGACACGAATGATGGGGTACTATTCATCCCACTGATATCAATGATGGGGCAATATTCCTCCCACTGACACCAATGATGGGGCACTATTTCTCCCACTGAGACCAACAATGAGGCACTATTCCTCCCATTGACACCATTGATGGGGCATTATTCTTCCCACTGATATCAATAATGGGGCACTATTCCTCCCACTGATACCAATGATGGGGCACTATTCCTTCCACTGACACCAACAATGGGGCATTATTTACTCCCACTGGCCACAGTCCGGCCTCCCTAAAGTTTGAGAAACTTTGGAGACCCCTGATTTAGATCAAGCTGCAGTCCATCAATATGTACTCCCCATCAACTTTTAATCTGCAGCAGTTGAAGAAGGTGCAGAGCTCAAAGCCCGGCTCCAATGGGCAGGAAGCTGATAATACTATAAAGTTCAGGAAGGTGTGAGAGACCTAAATTGTAATTCTGGATCATATCATGTTGTTTCAAAACATTAAAAAAGTCCTTCCATACATTGGCGTTGGTTGATGAACAACAAATTATTTCTCTCACTTCAGACCCCTTGCCAAGTTGAATATACTATGGAAGAAGGATGGATCTCTTGTCTCCAGCGGGGTGAGCGAATTTGGGCGCCGTCTTACCATCCTGAACCCCACCCTGAGTGATGCCGGCTATTACTCTTGCGAGGTGACATTACGCAGCAGCAGCGTGCCCCCCGTCACAGCTGGAGCCTACCTAACTGTCCTTGGTAAGAGCTTCAATGGGATTGCTGGATGGGAATTCATCTGTTTGTTTGAAATAATGAATATTATTTTACTATAGCACTTTGTAGATAGCTTTCAAGAGAAAGTCACCCAAGTGAGGGGGGATAGTGAAATGGGTGGCAGAACTCAAAAAAGGAAAAATGTAAGTCAAGGTCTTCTGCTGTAAGGTCAGATACTGGCATTGAATGAGAAGAATTGGCTCCTGCAGTAAGGTGAAGTAATGATGTTGGTTGTTGCTGTGAGTTACGTAAACTGGGAAAACCTGGCTCCTGCTGGGAGGTGGGATATTGATGTTGGTCAAGAAGACCTGGCTCCTGTTGCAACATAAAATAGTAATGCTAGACAAAAAGTCCTGGGCTTTTGCTGTGAGGCGAGGTACTGATGTTGTACGAGAAGACCTGGCGTCAGTTGCATGGTAAGGTCCTGATGTTGGGTGTAAAGACCTTGTCCCTGCTGTAGGTTCAGGGGCTGATGTTAAACAAGAATACCAGGCTCCTGCTTTCAGGTAAGGTATTTAAGTTGGACGAGAAGACCTGGCTCCTGCTATAATGTCATGTGCCGATGTTGGACACAAGACCTGGCTTCAGTTGCATGTTAAGGTGCTGATGTTGGGGGTAAAAGGTCTTATTCCTGCTGTGAGGTAAGGTACTAATGTTGGGTTAGAAGACCTGGCTGCTGCTTTGAGGCCAGCTTCTGATGTTAAACAAGTATACCTGGCTTCTGCTTTAAGACCTGGCTCCTGTTATGAGGTCATGTGCTGATGTTGGGCGAGAAGACCTAGATCTTGATGTAAAGTCAAGTACTGATCGATTTGAATACTTAGCTCCTGCTGTGAGTTCAAGTGCTGATGTTCAGCAAGAATGCCTGTCTTCTGCTTTGAGGTAAGGTATTTAAGTTGGACGAGAAGACCTGGTTCCTGCTGTAGGCTCAGATACTCACATTAGAAAATGAGGCTTCTGTTTTATGTTCAGGTGCTAATTTTGAACAAGAATACCTGGCTTCTGCTTTGAGGTGAGGTACTTAGGTTGGACAAGAAGACCTGGCTCCTGCTGTTAGGTCGTGTGCTGATGTTGGACAAAAATACCTGGCCTATGCTGTGGGGTCAGGTACTGAGGGATTGGAAGACCTGGCTCCTGCCTTGAAGTAAGGTACTGAAATTGGGCAAGACGTCTTTACTCTTTCTGTGAGGTCAGGTGTTGCTGTTAGACAAGAAGATCTGGCTCCTGCTGCGTCATAAAATACTAATACTGGATGAAAAAGGCTTGGCTGCTGCTGTAAGGCCAAGTACTGGTTGATTAGATGACTTGGCTTCTGCTGTGAGTTCAGGTGCTGATTTTTGAACAAGAATACCTGGCTTCTGCTTTGAGGTGAGGTACTTAGGTTGGACAAGAAGACCTTGCTCCTGCTGTAAGGTCATGTGGACGAGAGAATCTTGCCAATGCTGTAGAGGCAGATACTGATTAATTAGAAGACCTGGCTCCTGCCTTGAGGTAAGGTACTCAGGTTGGACAAGAAGTCCTGGCTCGCTCTTTGAAGTCAGGTGCTGCTGTTGGAAGAGAAGACCTGGCTCCTGCTGTGAGGTCATGTGAACAAGAGAATCTTGCCAATGCTGTAGAGTCATGTACTGATTGATTAGAAGACCTGGCTCCTGCCTTGAGGTAAGGTGCTCAATTTGGATAAGAAGTCCTGGCTCTTTCTTTGAGGTTAGGTGCTGCTGGGACGAGGAGACCTGGCTCCTGCTGTGAGGTCATGTGAGGTAGAGAGAATCTTGCCAATGCTGTAGAGGCAGGTACTGATTAATTAGAAGACCTGGTCCTGCCTTGAGGTAAGGTACTCAAGTTGGACAAGAAGTCCTGGCTCTTTCTTTGAGGTTAGGTGCTGCTGGGACGAGGAGGCCTGGCTCCTGCTGTGAGGTCATGTTCTGATGTTGGACAACAGAATCTGGCCCATGCTGTAGAGTCATGTACTGATTGATTAGAATACCTGGCTCCTGCCTTGAGGTAAGGTGCTCAATTTGGATAAGAAGTCCTGGCTCTTTCTTTGAGGTTAGGTGCTTCTGGGGCAAGGAGACCTGGCTCCTGCTGTGAGGTCATGTGCTGATGTTGGACGAGAGAATCTAGCCCATGCTGTAGAGTCAGGTACTGATTAGAAGACCTGGCTCCTGCCTTGAGGTAAGGTACTCAGGTTGGACAAGAAGTCCTGGCTCGCTTTTTGAAGTCAGGTGCTGCTGTTGGAAGAGAAGACCTGGCTCCTGCTGTGAGGTCAGTTGAAAGAGAAGGCTTGGCTCTCAGTTAGCATTCCGGTTCATCCCAAAGGTATCTACATGCCGTGTGTTGAGGTGTACTGCATCGCAGAAGATGTAACAGGACTGTTTGTTTTGTGCGTTTAGAGGTGTTGACAGCCCATTTAACATGAATGCACTACCTCAACACAACGTGCCTTGGAGCACAGTAACACATGCATTACAGGTTACACAGGTGTGAAGGATGCTTGCATATTAATACATGATTACTGCTACTTTTTCATATCAGGCAGTTTATGATGATGTAATTTAGCTATGGTGTCCCTTTGAAGGAAGCAACAGTGTGGCCTAGGCTTTTTTCTTTTTTCACTGTTACGTGACAGGTCCACTATATGGCACACATGTTTCAGAGAGAAGTTATTAAGCAGGTGTGCTGCCATAAACTAACTGACTAGAGTGTTTCCTGTTCGTCACGAAGAATCCACCAGGGGAATACTCTGTCCAATCCAATTATCTATCGGCGGACAGTGTGCGCTAATCTCAATGACACGCCGAGCTTTCTGGCGGTTTCTAATTGATTACAGCTCTGTAACGGATATATATCCCTAATTAGCAAATCCCAGTGGCCTGCAGAGTTAGAAGACAATGATTTTTTTTTTTTTTTTTTTTTTTTAGAAAAGGAAAACTAAATGGATCCCATTTAAATTGAATCTGTCAGAAGACAAATACCCATCTCAGAAGCCTGCGGTGGAGACAGCTGTTTCCCGACTTAGGGCGGGTTCATATTTGTGCAATGTGGTAACGTTTTGGAATGAGCTGTTAAAAATCGCACCTGAACCTTTTTTGGGAACACGTCTAATGCACTACCATGTGCAATATGCGTGGTTTCAGCACAGTTGGGGTGTGGTCCTATTAACTTGAATGGGTCACATTTGATGGTGGTCAACATCAAAGATGGCAGCTTGTAAAAATTTCACCAAGCCACAACCAAGGCAATGTGTACTATCTGGGCTCCTGGCCATGTTAACTTGCAGCTTAGCAATTGGATAGGGGGGTGGGGCATTATAACCACAGCTCAACTGCCTGTTTTTACTGTTCCATATCCACACAAGACCTTAGTGTACGGGGGTGAAGTACCAATACATATCATGTGCATTGCCATACTGCGCCGTAGCGACAGTAACGTACCTCCACGGCCATTGGGGTGAACATATTCTGCATGACTGTGAGACACCTCCCCGGATCTCATGGAATAGTACCTTCTATATATCTGAAATGGGTATTTTACTTTGTTGCAGATTGCCTTTAAAGCCCAACTTAGTAAATTTTTGCTTTTAAAAGTTTTTGATACCCAAGAAAGGCTTGTATTCTTTGTTTCATTTTCTATCAATGTCATTGTTGGGATTTCTCCCCATGTCCTGTCCTGTTGACACCCTGGGACATCAGGTGACACCAGGACAGGAAATGAGGGGAGTCCTCACCAGTGTGAGTGGGGGCACAGATGGCAATAAATACCCAGAAAGGTATTAAATTGTATACCTAATAGGGGGAATAATTCAAAAGGGGAGCAGCCAGAATCTGGAGTAGTTGAACTTGTACATGGCAACCAATCACCTTCTATCTTTTATTTTCACAGCTTAACTCAACAAGCTGAAGATGGAACCTGATTAGTTGCCATGTACAACTGCTCCAGATTCTGTCTGCTCAAGTTTTGGCAAATGCCCCTGCCCCCCATTTATTTTTAAGAATAGTGCCTATGGTCATTTTCTTGGGCCATAATGTACTCAAATAATGGAATGTATGGGTGGGATGGGTGGCGGAACTCCAAAGTAAACATATAGTCAATGTTTCCTTCCATTGAATGAGAAGAATTAGCTCCTGCAGTAAGGTGCGAAGTACTGATGTTGGATGAGTAGGCCTGGCTACAGCTGTGAGGTAAATACTAATGCCAGGCAAGAAGACCTGGCTTTTGCTATGAGTTGAGGTGCTTATGTTGGATGAGAAGACCTGGGTCCTGCTGTGAGGTCAGGTGCTGGTGTTTGATATGAAGATCCAGCTCCTGCTGGGAGGTCAGCTGCTGATGTTGGATATGAAGATCCGGCTCCTGCTGTGAGGTCAGGTGTTGATGTTGGATATGAAGATCCGGCTCCTGCTGTGAGGTCAGGTGCTGATGTTGGATATGAAGATCCGGCTCCTGCTGTGAGGTCAGGTACTGATGTTGGATATGAAGATCCGGCTCCTGCTGTGAGGTCAGGTGCTGATGTTGGGAGAAAAGACCTGACTCCTGCTGTGCAATTAAGTAATGCTGGTCAACAAGGCCTGGCTTTTCCTGTGAGGTTAGGTACTTATGTTGGTCAAGAAGACCTGGCCCCAGTTGCAGTGATGTTGGACAAGAAGACGTGGCTCTTGCTGTAAGGTAAAGTACTAATGCTGGCCAAGAAGACCTGGCTTGTGCTGTGAATTGAGCTCTTGATGTTGGTCAAGAAGACCTGGCTCCAGGTGCTGATGTTGGGTGAGAAGACCTGACTCCTGCTGTGAGGTCAGGTGCTGATGTTGGAAGAGAAGACTTGACTCCTGCTGTGTGATAAAGTACTAATGCTGACCTGGCTTTAACTGTGAGGTCAGGTACTTATGTTAGTTAAGAAGACCTGGCCCCAGTTGCAAGATAAGGTGGTGATGTTGGACAATAATACCTGGCTCCTACTGTGAGGTAAAGTTCTAATGCTGGGCAAGAAGACCTGGCTTTTGCTGTGAATTGAGCTACTGATGTTGGTCAAGAAAACTTGGCACCAGGTGCTGATGTTGGGTGAGAAGACCTGGCTCCTGCTCTGAAGTCAGGTGCTGATGTTGGGTGAGAAGACCTGGCTCCTGCTCTGAGGTCAGGTGCTGATGTTGGATGAGAAGACCTGGCTCCTGCTCTGAGGTCAGGTGCTGATGTTGGATGAGAAGACCTGGCTCCTGCTCTGAGGTCAGGTGCTGATGTTGGGTGAGAAGACCTGGCTCCTGCTCTGAGGTCAGGTGCTGATGTTGGATGAGAAGACCTGGCTCCTGCTCTGAGGTCAGGTGCTGATGTTGGATGAGAAGACCTGGCTCCTGCTCTGAGGTCAGGTGCTGATGTTGGATGAGAAGACCTGGCTCCTGCTCTGAGGTCAGGTGCTGATGTTGGATGAGAAGACCTGGCTCCTGCTCTGAGGTCAGGTGCTGATGTTGGATGAGAAGACCTGGCTCCTGCTCTGAGGTCAAGTGCAGATGTTGAATAAGAAGATCTGGCTCCTGCTGTATAGAATGTAGGAATTGAGGAGAATTCTAACAAGTAGCAGCAAAGCTAGCAAATTACCATCCCACAGAGATTCGAACCTCTTCCCATGATACCTTATTTTTGGGATTTCACTTTGTTATCTTCTGGTCCAATGCACACTTTGTTTGTTGGGTAATCAATAGATAAAAACAGAATATTAGCACATAGGAAGTATCATTTTATATGACAGCCCTGCTGAACTTTATTTTATTGTATATAGAACAACCCAACTTCCAGGTGGATGGGAAGACAATTGGGGATTATGGCCGGGTGATCCTGTTGTTTTACTATCCAAGACCTATATGAGGCCAGATGCTGACACAGCTTAGTAGGCACCACCTTTAACTAAAATATACATTTTTAGGGGACCGACCCTTTAGATAGAGGCTAATGGGGAGGGATGTTATCCAGAACTGGCACGTAAAAATACTTTGATTACTGTAGACCAGTGGTCTCCAAACTGTGGCCCGGGGGGCAGATGTGGCCTTTGGCTTGCCTTTATTTGGCCCTTGGGGCACTATTACATCAGCTGACACCAATGACAAAGAACTGTTACTCCATTACTCCCACCGACACCATCAATGGGGCACCATTGATACCAAGGATGGAGCACTGTTCCTTCCATTCAGACCAATGATTGGCCATTGTTATGCCCACTGATGCTGGGGCATTTTTTGCTCCCACTGGTCACTGCCCTCCTAAAGTCTGAAGGACAGTAAACTGGCTGTTTGCTTAGAAAGTTGTGAGACCTCTGCTGTAGACTGGTGACTTTTCCCATCCAGTTGCCATTGGGTTACTGCATGGAATTTCACTTTGTCCAGCTTGGATAAATCAGGTTGTTTATGAAGCATAATTCGGCTAATTCCCTTTTGTGTTTCAGAGCCACCACAGTTTGTGAAAGAGCCCGACAGACATTTGACAGCGGAGATGGAGAAAGTCGTGGACATTCCATGTCAAGCTAAAGGTGAGCACCAGATGCACCAATAGCAAACTGTTGTCCTTAAATGAGTTGCTGTTTTTTTTTCTCTCTGCTTTCGGCTGGGCTTACTACATGCGTTGCTGCACTTTGACATGCGTTGATGAGCATTACATTAAGGTTTCTTGTTTCATTTGTTGGCACAGTGTAAGACCGCCCCCCCCCCCCCCCCAAAATGCAGCACGCAAAACTTTTACAATATGGCGCATTGGTGGGAACAATGTATCTTCTCTTGTCTTTGCATTTTGCTACCGTTCTGTGTGAGCACAAATCAGAGAAGGGCCTTCAACAAACTGCTACCAGGACAGAAGAGAACGATTGTCTACAATGTCTTTGTATGATGTAGTACTTACTACCCTTCACTGGAGACACCCGATCACTGGGGTGGTGTCCACATATGTGGGGTCATATACATGGGCGTCCGCTGAACTTTTTTCAGGGGGGGGGCATCATTTTAAGGTCATCCATGCTTCTTTGGGGCAGTGGAGCAGCACTGTATACACCACTCCTCCACCGCCCATTGAAATAAATGGGCACCGCTGCCGAAGCGCCTGCAAAGCGCTTCGGCAGCGGCGATACACAGTTGCATTTAACCCTGTCTTTGACCGCTAGTTTGGGTTATTGCAACACAGGGGGCAAGTGTCTTCACTCTGACTTCAACACTCTTACGATTCCGGGGGGGGGGCAATTGACCCCCCTTGCCCTATGGAGCGGACACCCATGGTCATATAATATTTTGAGTGGGATACTTTCTTGGACTCTTCGATGTGTGCTTTTCATGCAGAGTTACCATAATAGTCGTTTTTTTAGTCATGAGCCTGCAAGGACAGGACTGATGTTAAAGCGATATTCCACCCGCGATTGTTTTTTTTTTTTAAAAAGTCAGCAGCTACAAACACTGTAGCTGCTGACTTTTAATAAGGACACTTACCTGTCCTACTCGCCTGCGATGTCAGCCCCCCCCCCGAGGCCGATCCCTCGGCGCTGGCAGCTCCCGGCGACGCCATCCTCAGTAAGGGAAACAGGCAGTGAAGCCGTGCGGCTTCACTGCCCGTTTCCTACTGTGCATGCGCGAGCCGCGCAGTGTTTTGTGAATGGGGCGGCTGTTCTCTGGGATACACACAGTTCCCAGAAGGCAGCGCGCCCCATTCACCAGAAGACACCGCGAGTAGGACGGAGGAAGGAGACCTGCGGCAGACGATGAAGAGGAAGATTAGGGACTTCCGCATAGCAACCGCTATTTAAGGTGAGTAAAAAAATTATAATTTTTTTCAATTTTGTTTTTTCAATTACTGTATTTATTGGCGCATAACACTCACTTTTTTACCCTGAAAATAGGGGGGGGGGGGAACTGTGCCTGCGTGTTTTTTTCCTGAAACTTCCCTCTTAAAGTTAGGGTGTGTGTTATACACCTGTGCGTGTATACGCCGATAAATACGGTATTTTTAAAATTTTGGGGAAAAAAAATTTTCAGGGTGGAACTCCACTTTAAATGAGAAGACCCGCCTCACATCGGGCACCAAAAAAAAAAAAAAAAAGACTTGGCCCACAGTTGGCATTACAATTCACCCCAAAGGTGTTCAGTAGGGTTAAGATCAGGGCTCGGTGAACATCTAATTTCCTTCACACCAAACTATTTATTTCAGGTACTTATATTGCGCCGTCAATTTACGCAGCGCTTTACATAATCATTGTACATTCACATCGGTCCCTAACCTCAAGGAGCTTACAACCTAAGGTCCCTAACACACATTCATACATATACTAGGGCCAATTTAGACAGGAGCCAATTAACTTACCAGCATGTCTTTGGAGTGTTGGAGGAAACCGGAGTACCTGGAGGAAACCCACACAGGCACAGGGAGAACATGCAAACTCCAAGTAGATGGTGTTGTGGTTGGGATTCGAACCTACGACCCTTTATGCTGGTAGGTGAAAGTGCTAACCACTACACCACTGTGCTGCCCAACTAGTCAAATCATGTCTTTTTGGAGCTGGCTTTGTACACAGGGGGGGGGGGGGGGGGGGGGGGGGGACAGTCCTGCTGGAACAGAAAAGGGTCTTCACCAAACTGTTACCACAAGGTTGGAAGAGCACAATTGTCTACAATGTCTTTGTATGATGGAGCAATAAAAATACCTTTACTTGAATACACTTAGACTCAGTCATTTGGAGGAATGTCCCAATTCTTTGGCCCATATAGTGTATCTGTTTGGAGTGGGGTGACCCTTTTACCATTATTGGTAGAGTTTTCTTTAATTCTGAACCACCAAGGAAAGGACTGATGTTGGGTGAGAAGATGTGGCTCACAATCAGTGTTTTAAATAATCCCAAAGGTGTTCAGTACGGTTGAGGTCAGGGCTCTGTGCAGGACACTCAAGCTCCTCCATGACCTCAAACCTACTGCACACCTTAGGAATCAGAAGCCCTCATGCCCAAAGTGTTCCGTGGGGTTAAGGGCAGGTACTGATGTTGAATGAGAAGACTTTTTTCCAAAGGCCTTTCAAAACCAGGGTTGAGGTCAGGGCTCTGTGCAGGACACTTGAGTTCCTCCACACCAAGCCATGTCTTTATGGAGCTGGCTTTGTACACAGGTGCACAGTCATGATGGAACAGAAAAGGTTCTTCACCAAACTGTTACCACAAGGATGGAAAAGCAACATGGCCTACAAATGTCTTTATATGATGGAGTATTACCTGGACCCTTCACTGGAGACACCTGAACTCCATCATTTGGCCATATAGGTAGTGCAAAAATAGTGAGAGACCTTGGACTGCCGCACTCCAAAAAAAGTTTGTTCTTTTATTAAAATGAAAATGAAAACAATGAATACATGGCACAGCAAAGGAGACAGCTAATGTGAGCTGACGCGTTTCGCACTGAACTTCAGCGCTTAATCATAGCTAAGGCCATATAGGTAGTTGTGCTGGTCAGGTGTCCACCAACTTTTTACCATATAGTATATAAGAATCCGTTTAGTTACTCAGCCCACCAGATTCAGCCTATAGCCGAAATGTCAATTTTAGGCGGACTTACCCTTTAAGATACTATTTATGAGGCCCACTGTGCTTTTTGCATTTTTTATTCTCTGCTGAAACTCTTCTGTTGGTAATATATGTTCATTGTCAGTAATAATCAGGAGTAGCACAATTAGGCTGGTGGTGTACGTATAATTACTACTAGAAAAGGGCACCGCAGCCCCTCAAGCATTAGGAAAAATAAATGACTGTAGTACGGAAGGGATGGAGAGATGATTTAATATGCCGTGTTATGTTAAGTACCCAGGAGACACTACTTGTTAGATACTGTGTGTGGATTTTTAGTGTCCCCTGGCTTTTTTTTTTTTCCCCTCTTAATTCTTCCCGACTCGTATACCGTCTCCTTCATAAGCAATTCTAATTACTGTGTGCTTGCCCAGGATGTCACGGTCAGGAGTGTCTGAAATAAGAACTGTCCGTATTGGTTGTGGCAGCAGATTATTGGGATATCCTGATTGGCTGCTGTCGGAAGGCAGAATAGCTTAATTTTGGGAGATCTTTGCTGTGTTTGCCCTCAATTATATCTTAAAGAGAACATGTCTCCAGGCAATTCACTTCAATGACAATCTTCCCATAAGATGAGATTGGAATCCATTGGATTTTTTGCTTGTTATTGACCTCCCTTGTGTAAGGTGACCAGATTTTTTAAATCAAATCCGGGCCCCTTTTTTTTTTTACTAGTAATGGCGGCACTCAGCGACTCTCTGCCCGTATTTTTTCTATATTAGAGGTGTTGTGTTTGTAACAAGTCAGCTACGAGTAAGCACTAGTTACAGTGCGAAACATGTCAGCTGTTACCCTTTACTATAAAGGCGACCGTCAAGTTTTTTTGGAGTGTGGCTGTCCACATGGGCGTCCACTCCATAGGGCAAGGGGGGTCAATTGCCCCCCCCCCCCTGGAGACGCACTATATTTATATGGACATGGAGTAAAGCGGAATTATCCTCAAGAGCCATTTCACACTGCCAGCTGGCCATGTTATCAGTAAAGCGCCGCTAGTTTTAGCGGCACTTTACCATCGTTTTAGTGGCGCTATTCGGCCGCTAGAGGGGGGAGGGGGTTTAAAAAAAAAAAATTAAATTGCTAATCAGACAAATGGCAGCTTGATCCTTCTATTAAGCTTTTGCATCAGGTTTCTCAAACCTTTGCATGCCTGCGCTTTATGTCATAATGACTAAGCCCCTCCCCTTCATGACATTGTCAAAAAGGGGCCGAGCATGGATGACCTTAAAATGATGCCCCCCCCTGAAAAAAGTTCAGCGGACGCCCATGGCTGTCCATATCCTTATTTTCCTTTTCATCTCTGCCCGTTACCGCCGCTGCCGCCACCCGCCTCACAGCCTGTCGAGTCTTAAGCCTCGTACACACGATTGAATTATCCGACGGGAATTGTGTGATGGCAGGCTGTTGTTGGAAAATCCGACCGTTTTGTGCGCTCCATCGCAGGGTTTCTCAACTCCAGTCCTCAAGGCGCCCCAACAGGTCATGTTTTCAGGCTTTCCATTATTTTGCCCAGGTGATTTGATCAGTTTCACTGCCTTAGTAATTACCACAGCCGTTTCATCTGAGGGAAATCCTGAAAACATGACCTGTTGGGGCGCCTTGAGGACTGGAATTGAGAAACACTGCTCCATCGGACAATTGTTGTCGGATTTTCTGCACACAAATGCGGGATAGCATGCTTTAACATTTCCTGACAACAAATGTGTGTTGTCGGATTTTCCGATCGTGTGTTCAGAAGTCCATCGGACAAAACTCTAAAGTACAAACACGCATGATCACCATTAGCAGAAGTTGCCCAAAGGGTGGCGCTAAAGAGCTAAAAAGAAAACGCGTCGTTTTGTGTTTGTTGGCCGGCAATTCTTTGCCGTTTGTATGCAATACAAGTAAAAGTCCCACGCTTTGTCCGATGGAAATTCGATCGTGTGTACGAGGCTTTACTCTCCAGGCCCCGGCTACTACTGGGTGGGGAGCGGAGGAAGATCACTCCGCCAGGGAAGGCAAGGAGATAAGCAGGCAGGCGGCTGGCCGGGACTTGAGCCAAGGCAGAAGAACATGCGATCGGAGCTGAATGGGCACCCGAAACTGAAGAAATATTTCCTCCGCTCCGACCAGCACATGATCATCAGAAAGGGGCACAGATAATGGAAAAAAATACACCCCCCTAAGCTAGTAGGAGCGGCAGAGCGGGGGAGGGTAATTCAGAATTATTTTTTTTTTAATTCTGCACTGACTGTCTTTGAAATTGCCCCAGCCCCTGTTCAAATCCAATCCGGGGACAGACTTGGTTCAGGGACAGTGTCCTCAATCCGGGGACTGTCCCTGGAAACCGGGGATGTCTGGTGACCCTAGCCTTGTGTAGACATCCAAAAGGACCAACACTGTTGCTGGGTGCCGCCATCTTGGATGTGACATCAGCTGACTCAGAGCTGTCGGTCCTCTTTGGCTGCTGAATACAAAGTCATGTAGGGAGGTGAGGGGAGGGATGGAAGAGCTGGGCCACCACAGACATTCCCAAAAGAGGGACTTTTGATGGTGACAACAGTGGACCATGTCTGCATAGTGGGTGTTAAAATCTAAGCAGTGTTGCTTTGACTCCCAACTGGGAGTCCAATTCTGCTCCACCTTACCCAAGACTGAATAGTCCTTGTAGGGTGGAGCTGACCTTTAAACCATTTTCAATGAATTTTCTTTTGCTATGACTGTTTTTAGGTGTACCTCAGCCCTCGATCTCCTGGTACAAGGACGCTGCTCTCGTTGATGTCCGTCGGGACACCAGGTTTCGCATAGTAAGCGGGGGAAGTCTTCGGATCAGCGGGCTGATGCCTGAGGACACCGGAATGTTCCAGTGCTTTGCTCGAAACAGTGCGGGGGAGGTCCAGAGCTCCACTTACCTGGCCGTCACCAGTAAGTACTCATGTAAAAGCTTGGGATTGTAGGGAGACTGGGGGGGGGTATAGCTGTGTAGTCAACATAACTCGCCTTGTGCAGCTATGATGTCTAGTCTTTTTATAGTCACCTGGTCAGCCACTAGACTAAGTAGAGAAGGAAAAGGCACAATTGGCCTGGGGTGGGGTGGTAAATATTATTCCAGTCTTTTAGAGACCAACTAGGCCTCTGCCTAGGGGGGCAGAAACTCAAGAGAGAGTGATATGGGCTTCCTCTCTTTCATTTGATGATTCTTTGCTATGTGAGGCTAAAAAAAATTGAATATATCTTGCCTTTTTACCCCAATCCCCCCCCCCCCCCAAACCAATTTTCAACCAAATCTTTTGAGACCTAGTGACATCATCCCTGGGTCAGTATTGATGGTCTTTGCTCTGAGTTTGGTGGTAGGGGCCAGTAGGCTCCTGTAAACTTAACAGCCCCCTGCCTTGAGCGTTATATGAAAGAACACATCTCTCGGATCCCTTTAGATGTGCATGCTTCTCCCTGCTGACCACTGGGTGCCTCAGAATTTACAGAAGGATAGAATCCCTGTAGCCGCACATCTGAGTAGTCCCTGGAATCGATGTGAAAGTGGCAACCTCAGCCTGGACTCCAGCCAGGCAACGCCTCCCACATGTTTCGCTCCCCATGACTAAGCTCTGAGGGGCAGAGTGAAATGCATTGGGGGCGTGGCCTGGCTGGAGTCCCAGCTGAGGTTGTCACTTTCACACTGATTCTAGGGACTACTCAGATGTGCGGCTACAAGGGATCCTATTATTTTGTACAAGTCATAGCAGGAGCTGAGACGAGCTCTATCCCGCCCCAGCACTCCTAGCGGCGAATGTTTAAAAATCGACACACACCCTGCTTTAACAGAGCCTGAGCGGCACACTAAGATTGCATTGTGCCTCAGACTTTAGCTGTGCAATCTGCTGATTAGTTGCTTGATCACACTCCATTGATTAGCAGATAGCGCAGCTAAAATCTGCAGCACCTAGTGGTGAGCAGAGAGGAAACATGCGTGTCTAAAGGGATCCCAGGAATGTGTTCTTTCATATAACGCTCAAGTCAGGGTGCTGTGAAGTTTAAAGAAGTCTGCTTGCCCCTACATGATGGTATGTAAAGAAACCAGGAATGTTTAATGTGGAGGGATGAACTGGGTAGGGTAAAATATAAACAGATTAAACTTCTGCTTTTAAGATTTTTTTTGGAGACTGAGCACATTTATGTGTGATTCTTGCAGGCATTGCTCCTAACATCACCAAGGGACCCTTAGACAGCACGGTGATAGACGGCACGGCTCTGGTACTGCAGTGTGAAACCTCAGGGGCCCCGCGACCCGCTATCACTTGGCAGAAAGGTAAGAGGTTCAGATGGGTAGCCTGAGAAACTGTGATTTCACATATTGCCTGCTTATCGCCCTTCCTCAGGCCCAGCTGGCAGATGGCACACCTACCCCCCCACCCCGACTCCATCTAAATCTGACATTTGACTTTTGGGTGGACTGACCCTTAACCACTTCAATACCGGCCACTTTCACCCCCTTCCTGCCCAGGCCAATTTTCAGCTTTCAGCGCTCTAACACTTTGAATGACAATTACGCGGTCATGCAACACTTTACCCAAATGACATTTTTATCATTTTTTTTACACAAATAGAGCTTTCTTTTGGTGGTATTTTACATTTTTTGCCAAATAATAAAAAAAAAGGCAGAACGTTTTTAAATAAAACGCGTTTTCTTAGTTTCGGTTATAAAATTTTGTAAAAATAAACTTTCTTCACATATTTAGGCCAAACTGAATCCTGCTATATTTCTTTGGTGAAAAAAACCCAAATCAGTGTATATTATTTAGTCTGTAGAAAAGTTATAGAGTCCACAAACTATGTGATATATACCGTATATACTCGAGTATAAGCCGAGATTTTCAGCCCTTTTTTTTGGGCTGAAAGTCCCCCCCCCCCCCCTGGCTTATACTCGAGTCAGCGAAATTTTTACATTGGAAATAGTACCTGTAAAGAAGTTGCGGCTGCAGCGTCCATCGGTCAAATTCCGCGGTCTCTTCCTGTTCCTTCCGTGATAGGCGATTCTCATCAGACACTCTCCGCCTATCACGATCGTTCTCTCTTCCTCAGTTTCCCAGCAGACGTCTGTGATTGGCGTTTTTTTTTTTTTTTTTTACATACAATGCTGGCTTATAGCAGTGAATTTGTTTATTAAATATTTTTAACTGAATGAAACACTGACTATTGTTGTAATTAGCTGTGATTGGCCACAGCTAATCACATGGTGCAAATGGGCTGTGATTGTCCCTGTCTGTACCATGTGATCACTGTGACCAATCACAGCTAGCGACACAATTGTATACAATTAATGGCAAGAAGGGAAGCCATGCATTGTTTACAACTGTCATGTGATCTGCTGTGATTGGTCACAGTGATCACAAGGTACTGGCAGTGGGACGGTATAGCGAACATTTTCAGGGGTACCCACTTCTTCTCGGCCTAAGCAGTACTGACAGGACCAAGAAAAAGGGATTATATCTCGAAAGATTGTCCTGAAAATGTAAGTGTTAGCGTTAATAAAATCGTGTCATGGAGAGATCTCAATTGTTACATTGTATCCTGACAGGTCCCCTTTAAAGAAAAATCGACAACATCCCTTCAAACCTCCCTGCCTCCCTTATCGGGATACGCTTACACGCGGCGCATCCGTCTCCACTCGCCGTACAGAGCCATGCAGATCTTCTCAGGCGTAGTCAGCATGTGTGTTTTCACGCTGCAAGCCTCTCATCTTCCTCCTGCGTGAGAATGATAAGGCAAGGCCGCGTTGTGAGACTGTATATAAATCATACGCCGAGCGCCTCATCTCCGCACAAACCAGCCACCCAAACAGCAGCTGCGCCCCTCGTCGCCTAAAACTGGCACCAACCACATTATATAGAGAGCGCTGGCTGACAAACGCGCGATTATGGAGGAGCGCCGGGCTTGCTGTATGAACAGTATAAAGGACTGTGTGTGTGTGTGTATATACTGTGTGTATGCATGTATGTGTATATGTGTGTGAATTTATATATACTCTACCAGTGTGTGTGTATGTATGTTTGTGTGTGTGTGTATGTTTATGTATGATAATGTGCAGTAAATGTGTGCATGCATGTGTGTGTGTGTGTGTGTAGCTATATATGTGTGTACAGTGGGAAAAATAAGAAATGAAGGGTCTATAATTTTTATCATAGGTGTATTTTATATTAAAGTGACAGAATATGAACCAAAAATCCAGAAAAACACACGATGCAAATGTTATAAATGGAGTTGCAGTTCAGTGAGAAAAAAAAGTATTTGATCCCCAACCAACCAACAATAATTCTGACTCCCACAGACTGGCTACAGTATTTGCTCATGTGGTACACAGATTAGACCTGTCCAGGGGCGTAGCTACAGGGGTCGCAAGGGTCACACTTACAACATGGCCCCATGCTCCAGGGGGCCTGTGAGGCCCCCTTGTACAGCTGAATAAGGAGGGGCGGCATATAGCGGAATCGATCCCCGCCTCCTGCAGCCGCTGAATGCCCGCTTCTCCACCTTTCCCTCCCACAGGCATTCAGCGGCTGCAGGAGTCAGGAATCGATTCCTCTATATGTTACCGCCCCGTCGCCCCTCAGAGGCTGCACTGATCGTCCCCCTCCCTCGCACGGACAGGAGAGAGCTGATCTGCTACTTCTCCTCCCGCCCCTCTCCTCCTGTGTGCACCGTGTCAACTGTGAATTCAAGCAGCTGAGTTTGATCATTCAGCTGCTTGGCTTAACACTTTCCGCAGTGCACACAGGAGGAGAGGGGCGGGAGGAGAAGGAGCAGATCAGCTCTCTCCTCTCCTGTCCATGAGAGGGAGGAGGTAGTGGGAACTGTTAGTGCAGGCTCTGAGCCGTATGAATGAGATGCTGTCAGATCAGAGTCCTGCTGATGAGTACTGATAGGCGGCATTGATGAGCACTGATAAGGGGCACTGATAGGGGGCATTGATGAGCACTGATAAGGGGCACTGATAGGGGGCATTGATGAGCACTGATAAGGGGAACTGATGGTCACTGATGGGTGGCATTGATGAGCACTGATATGTGGCACTGATAGACAGCACTGATGGGCACTGATGGGCATTGATTGGCAGCAATAATGAGCACTGATAAGTGGCACTGATAGAGGGCATTGATGAGCACCGATAGGTGGCATTGATGGTAACTGATAGGTGGCATTGATGAGCACTGGTAGGCGGCACTGCTCTGAGATGAGCAAGCTTTCTCATCTCAGAGGTTTGCTAATCTGACAGAAATTCACTGCTTTTAAAATTCAACATCTAACCAGTGTATCCTTACTATGGAGGAGTGCGGGGTGTAGCAAGATGGCGGTGGCGGAACGTCACTTCCGTTACACATTCTGACGGGTCGCCTAATCTGACGAAACACAGGCATGGCTTTGGGTTGAGATTTCAAAATAATGACAGGGTCTGCCAATCCCGGGGTGGAGCTTGGATTGGCATGGCATGTTCTATGGGGAGGGGGATCAGCGAACATGCATTCACTATTCTCTTACTCCTGCTAATGTCCCGAATGGCCAGGGAAGGAACTAATGGAGCGTAATCTGCCCTCCTAATACCATCATTGGAGAGCAGGAGAGACATCAGAGGTCTATTAGACCCCCTGATGTCTCATTAAAGAGAACCTGTCACCAGAAAATGCATTACATGTAAAAAAACAAAGTGTAAAAAAATTCAAGTCACTGCTATACATGTGCACTGCTGAAAAATGTGTTCGTTTTTGTTTCATTCTTTTTTTTTTGTTTTGTTTTTTAATTTTTCAGGTCATTCGTTCATGATCATAATTCAAAAACATCTGAAATTCGAAAACATTCAAAAAAATTAGAAAATTCAAAGAAATTCAAAAAAAGGAAATTCGGAAATTTAAAAAAAAATAATCTGATATTCGGAAAAAATCAGAAATTCGGAAATTTGAAAAGAAAAAAAGGAAATTCAGAAACAATTTAGAAATTCGGAAATTCGAAATCAGAAATTTGAAAACCCGAAAATTAAAAAATCTGAAATAATAACTTAACTATTACTAACTATTATAGGTATTGGAATTTCCTTTAAAATTTGGCTGTTAGTGAACGTAACAAAAAGTTTGTTAAACAGGTTTTTGTTAATTCAGATATTTCCGAATTTGTCGAAATTCATTAAAAGACGAATTTGGAATTAAACGAATTGCACATGTCTAGTTACCGCCAAACACTTAATATCCTGATTTCAGAAAATACTGCATATCTTATTTTGAGGGGTTCTACATAATCTTCAAGCCTAAAATTATTTTTAAATGTGTGCAAAAAAAAAAAAAAATGCAACTGTGGCTCTGGCAGCGAAAGGGTGAAGCGATTTAAACCTTTGTGGTGGGAGCTCCTCAATACCCACCCCAGGGGGTCACCTATATGGCCCCTTTTTCCGGTTCGATATTTCCATTATGCTATGGCTGCTGCACACAGCACAGGTCGAAATTATTCTTTTAGTCGGTTTGGTAAATGAGGTCTGCGGCTTTGTAGATAACCAAAACCTAACAGATCGATGTTGGCAACAGCTCGGCTATGTTCGGTATCACGGGTTCATCTGTTATTGCAGCAAGAAGGGAAGCTGGGGAGACGAGAATATGTTTGCAACATTTCACACATCAGTTTTATCCTTGGAGTTCGTTCTTGTCATTGGCATGGGCACCTAACTCCCAACAACCTAACCTCCTAGAGCATTCATAATACCTTTCCTAAACAAACAGGGCAGGGACTAATCCTAAAGGCAGCATGATGACCGAAGGACCCTCACCCCTTGCAGAACATCATTCTCTGTCTGGCTGTAGGTGCCCTTTAAGTGTCGGGATTCTGAGGTTATTCTTAGAATTATCTCTGTGATAATCCAAAGTCCCGGGGGAAACCGGGAGGGGAAGGGTTATTCCACTTTATCATATCTATATGTTTTATGACCTGTGAGCGATTATTTAATGGAAGCCATGGCAACTGGAACATCTTTATGTCTTCCAGCTTAATAGAAATACATTAACCCTTCATAGGTGACATTAGAGGGACAAGCAGGGTGGAGAGGTTCGGAGCAGAGAGGAGTGAACTTCCTAAAATCTGGATCCGATGACAATTCGCATGGATTCTCATTCATGGGGTGAATGTCTGCTGAGGGTGCCAGAATTCCCTACTGTGGGCTTTAATAGGGGCGTTTTTTTTCTTCTCTTGAAAAATCTGTCAAAATGTTCCCTATTGAGTTCCCATATGTTATGCTTTCATTTGATCTGATGAAATTTCTAGAGATTTGATTGTGTAAAAAATATCATAATTATGTATAAAATATAAAAAATATATAGCATTTTCATTTTTTATTTATTTTTCAAATATTTTATATATATATGTATGTATGTGTATGTGTATGTATGTATGTATGTATATATATATATATATATATATATATAATATTTGAGAAATGAATAAAAAAATATATAAATAAATATATAAATAAATAATACATAATATAACATATTTTAAATATAAATAATAATAAAAAAATAAAATGCAATATTTACTAAACTATTATACACAATTACACACACACATATATATATATATATATACTGTGTGTGTGTGTGTGTATATGTGTGTATATATATATATATATATATATATATGTGTGTGTATATATATACTATGTGTGTGTGTGTATATATATATATATATATATATATTGTGAGGGGGTTAGCTCGGCAGCGGGTGTGTTTGACCCCCGAGATGGGCTCCCCACACAAAAACAGGCCCAGCAAACGGAGGTTGTGGTTTTCAAAATCAAAAAGGTGCGGTTTATTTTCTATTTACAGTGACAAAACACAGCAAAGCAAAAGAAACATAAACAAAATAAATCCTGGTCAACTTGACCTCTGACTAAACATACAGGTTTCCTAACTAACAACTGGGATCAGCCTAGTGCTGTCCTAGTCCCTAAGTCCCTGGTTTTAAATGTCCAAGCAAATAGCCACACAGGCTTTGTCTCACCGCACAGGGGTTCACTCTCCCTAGACAGTCCACACAGGTCTGGGTCCAGGCATGAGCTAACATCTAATGAAGCTGGGAGTTCTTATAGAGGCCTAAATGAGCTGACAAGCTTCAGCTGGTCTCATCAACTCCCTGTCTGCACGACGCCCAGCACTCTCCCTAGAGGTATGAGTCATCCATGAGCCTACTAGCCTCAGCTGGGCTTATACAACTCTCCACCTAGTTGTATAAGTCGGCGTAAAGCCTGAATCTGGGCGAAATATATCTACCCCCCTGGATGCAACCAGGTGACTTTACCTTCCTGCTGTCACATACCCCCCCCTCTTGTTTTAACCTTGGGGTTGGAACACCAGCAATCAGGCATTCATGTACTCGAGACAAAGCATCCACATTCCCCATTTGAACGCCAGGGCGATGCTTTACTGTGAAGTTGAATTCCTGGAGGGCCAGGAACCACCTATTCACTCTTCTATTTGTTTCCTTGTTTTGAGCCATCCACTTTAACGGAGCGTGATCCGTAACCATGTCAAAGTGCCTACCTAGCAGGTAGTACCGAAGGGAATCTAGAGCCCACTTCACCGCTAAACACTCCTTTTCAACGGTGGCGTAATTTACCTCATGGGACTTCAACTTCCTGCTGAGGTAAATGACTGGGTGCTCTTCCCCGTTCCAGACCTGGGACAATACTGCTCCTAACCCCACATCTGACGCATCACTTTGTACGACAAAGTCTTTAGAGAAGTCGGGTGAGTACAACACTGGCTGGCTACATAAGGCTTGTTTCAAGAATTGGAATGCTGCCTCAGCCTCAGGGGTCCATTTAATCATGACCGACCCTTTCCCCTTCGTCAGGTTGGTTAGGGGCACAGCCTTAGAAGCAAAGTGGGGAATGAATCGCCGATAATACCCAGCGATTCCCAGAAAGGCTCGTACCTGCTTCTTGCTGTTGGGACGTGGCCAACTCTGGATGGCCTCGACTTTGTTGAGTTGGGGTTTTATTACTCCCCTCCCAATGGTGTACCCAAGATATTTGGCCTCCTCCTGCCCAATGGTACACTTCTTGGGGTTAGCCGTAAACCCCGCTTCCCGAACAGAGTCCAGGACTGCTTGCACTTTTGGCAGATGTGAGGCCCAATCTGTGCTATGGACAATTATGTCATCCAGGTAAGCCGCAGCATACTTCCGATGGGGCCTCAGCATCTGGTCCATTTTCCGCTGGAATGTGGCCGGAGCATTCTGTAACCCAAACGGCATTCTTTTGTATTGGAACGCCCCGTCTGGGGTTACAAATGCGGTTTTCTCTTTGGCCGACTTGGCCAGGGGGATTTGCCAATACCCTTTTGTGAGGTCAAGAGTCGTCATGTATCGGGCTGTTCCCAGCCGGTCGATCAACTCATCTATACGTGGCATGGGGTAGGTGTCAAATTTTGTAACTTTGTTCAACTGACGAAAATCGTTACAAAATCGCCAGCTCCCATCCGGTTTAGGCACCAACACAATGGGACTAGACCAATCACTTTGGGACTCCTCTATCACCCCTAAGTTCAGCATTTTCTGTACTTCCTCCCGTATTGCCTCCCGTCGGGCCTCTGGGATCCGATAGGGTTTTAACTTCACCCTTTCACCGGGCGGGGTAATGATGTCATGCTCTACCCCAGATGTTTGTCCCGGCAGCTCAGAGAATACCTCCTTGTTGCGAAGCACAAACTCCTTAACCTCCTGTTGTTGGGGTTGTGACAAGGTGGCTGCTATTCCAACCTCAGGAATCACGCAACCAGTTTGAGCTGGTGTCCAAGTGTCTGCGACTAGGGACTCTCTATCCCTCCAGGCTTTCAACAGATTAACGTGATAGATCTGTTCGGGCTTTCGCCTTCCTGGTTGTCTGACCTTGTAATTCACTTCGCTCACTTTTTCCATTATCTCGTAGGGGCCTTGCCATTTGGCAAGGAATTTACTTTCAACCGTAGGGACAAGTACCAGTATCCTATCCCCCGGGGAAAAGGTACGGGTCTTGGCTCCACGGTTGTACACTCTCTGCTGTGCTAACTGCGCTTGGGCCAAATGTTCCTTCACGATGGGCATTACCTGTGCAGTTCGGTCTTGCATCAGGGCGACATGCTCAATCACACTCCTGTGGGGAGAACTCTCACTTTCCCAAGTTTCCTTGGCAATATCCAACAGCCCTCTTGGGTGTCTCCCATACAGTAACTCAAAGGGGGAGAATCCCGTAGAGGATTGGGGCACCTCCCTAATAGCAAACATCAGATAAGGAAGTAGACAGTCCCAATCCTTTCCATCTCTATCCACCACTTTCTTCAACATTTGTTTTAGGGTTTTGTTGAACCTTTCAACCAGCCCATCGGTTTGGGGGTGATACACAGATGTACGTAATTGCATCACTTTGAACAATTTACACAGCTCCTTCATAACCCGGGACATAAAGGGTGTACCTTGGTCCGTAAGCAGTTCTTTACAAATACCCACCCGGCTAAACACAAGAGATAGCTCTTTGGCTATGGTTTTGGCCGAGGTATTTCGGAGAGGAAACGCTTATGGATAACGGGTGGCATAGTCCATTATAACTAATATGTACTGGTGCCCCCTAGCGGACTTGATTATAGGACCTACCAAATCCATGGCGATCCTCTCAAACGGGACCTCAATGATGGGTAGAGGGACCAGCGGGCTACGGAAATGTGGCATCGGGGCCGACCTCTGACACACAGGGCAGGAGGAACAATAATTTTCTATGTCCTTCATCACCCCCGGCCAATAGAATCTCTGTAATACCCTCTCTCGGGTTTTCTCTGTCCCCAGATGACCTCCAAGAATGTGCCCATGGGCCAACTCCAACACCAACTTCCTGTAAGGTTTGGGCACCACAAGCTGCTCAACGGTTTCTTCTGCCCTTTTTGCCACCCGATACAGTAGGTCCTTCTCTACGCTGAAGTATGGGTAAGTGCAGGTATTATCTGGGTTCACTAACTCACCATCTATTTCCACTACGTTTTCCCGTGCCTTTATTAGGGCGGGGTCTTTTAACTGTTCTGTGGCAAAATTTTCCCTGTGAACCTCCAGATCAGAAAACTCCACAGACGGTAGGTTTTCGTCTGAGGAGGTGGGCTCCTCTCCAGTTTCTTGAGTCTCCCCTGCCAATACTGATAAGGGAAATTCCGGAGAGTCCTCACCACTCTCAGGGGAGTTCTGGCTATCACATTCCTGGTACATAGGGGCACCAGTGGGGGGCTCAGGATCATCCCACAGTTCCCAGAACTTCGGAAAATCCCTTCCCACAATGGCGTCATGCGGTAACTGAGATACTAAGCCCACTGGATGAGAGAGGGTACCTTTGGGGGTCTCGAAACACACTGTAGTCACTGGATACTCTCGGGTGTCCCCATGCACACAAATAACAGCTACCTTGCTATTCCCAGAGACCTCTGTTTTAACTAATTCAGCCTTTATCAGGGTCACAAGGCTACCTGAATCCAGCAATACCACAACATTTCTACCATTAACACACATTTTGCATAAATGTTTCTCAGTTCCTCGAATGGCAGTGCATGCGACTGTCGCACACAGCGACTGACGTCTGCCCGTCAGAAAGTCACACTGCATGGGTTCCTCCACAACCGGGCAATTGGCTGCAATATGTCCCGCTTGCCGGCAGCGGTAGCAAACGATCCTTCTTGCGGCCTCTTGAGCCACTGATTTCCCAGGCTGTTCTCGCCAAACTTGGGGTAGAGCTCCCACCCTCTCACTCTCTCCACCCTCACCCCTTGGAATCCTCTTATCCGCCCCTGGGGATGGTCTGGTCTTAGGGTGGAAAGTCCGAGTGTCTCTGGAAGAGGCCGTCAGGTTCTCTGTAGCCAAGTATTTCTCCACACGATCCACAAGACCATCGGCCGTCTCTGGGTCTCCATGGCTTACCCACTTTTGGATGGCAGTAGGAAGAGCTCTCAAAAACCGATCCATTACAACACGTTCCACAATCTTTGGTGCGGACAAAGTCTCTGGCTGTAGCCACTTTCTGCTCAGGTGAATGAGATCATACATTTGAGACCTGGGGGGTTTTCCAAGCTGGAAAGTCCAGTTATGCACACACTGAGCCCGGACAGCCTGGGTGACACCCAGCCTTGCCAATATTTCAGCTTTTAGCATCACATAGTCTTTTGCTTGGTTAGGCTCTAGGTCATAGTAAGCTTTCTGCGATTCACCAGTTAACAGAGGAGCCACCAGTCCAGCCCACTGCTCCTCAGGCCACTTTTCTCTTTCAGCGGTCCTTTCAAATGTGGTCAAAAATACCTCTGGATCATCCTCTCCAGTCATTTTTGTCAATAAACGACTCACCCCAAAGGACGCGGTATTAGTGGGACGGCTTTCCTCACTGGTCTGCGGACGTTGCTGCATTGCTGCTTCCATCTGTTGTTGTAGTCTCTGCTCTTGCTTCTGCAACAGGTCTATGAAGCGGGCCTCAGATTGCTGCTGGGCTTGTTGCTGAGCCTCCAGACTCTGTTGCAAAGTTGCGTTTGTCTGCTGCTGGGCTGCAAGGCTCTGTTGATGAGCTTGCTGCTGGGCTGCGAAGTTCTGTTGTTGAGCTGCAAGGCTCTTTTGCAAACCTGCATTTGTCTGCTGTTGATTGGCATTTGCTAGAGCCAGCTGCTTCAGTATCTCCTCCATGCTGGCTTAAAAAAAAACTGCCACTGGTTCTCCACCAACTGTGAGGGGGTTAGCTCGGCAGCGGGTGTGTTTGACCCCTGAGATGGGCTCCCCACACAAAAACAGGCCCAGCAAACGGAGGTTGTGGTTTTCAAAATCAAAAAGGTGCGGTTTATTTTCTATTTACAGTGACAAAACACAGCAAAGCAAAAGAAACATAAACAAAATAAATCCTGGTCAACTTGACCTCTGACTAAACATACAGGTTTCCTAACTAACAACTGGGATCAGCCTAGTGCTGTCCTAGTCCCTAAGTCCCTGGTTTTAAATGTCCAAGCAAATAGCCACACAGGCTTTGTCTCACCGCACAGGGGTTCACTCTCCCTAGACAGTCCACACAGGTCTGGGTCCAGGCATGAGCTAACATCTAATGAAGCTGGGAGTTCTTATAGAGGCCTAAATGAGCTGACAAGCTTCAGCTGGTCTCATCAACTCCCTGTCTGCACGACGCCCCACACTCTCCCTAGACATATGAGTCATCCATGAGCCTACTAGCCTCAGCTGGGCTTATACAACTCTCCACCTAGTTGTATAAGTCGGCGTAAAGCCTGAATCTGGGCGAAATATATCTACCCCCCTGGATGCAACCAGGTGACTTTACCTTCCTGCTGTCACAATATATATATATATATATATATATATATATATATATATATATATATATATAAAGTAAAAAAAAATCTATGAAATAAATATATATAAAAAAAAATTAAATGCAATATTTGTTAAAAAATTATATACATATCTATGGTAGTTTTTACACAGACTGATCTCTAGAAATTTGACCAAATCAAATGAAAGCATAACATATGGGGAGCTCAATAGGAAACATTTAAAATATATACATATATATATAACTTTTTATTATATATATATATATATAAAATTATAAATTACCGTTACCATTATACATTCTTTTTACCAACAAGGAGGACATTTGGGGCTTGTGTGTGTGTGTGTGTATATATCTATATATATTTATATATACTGTATATATGATGCAAAGTAGCTAGCTGCAGCACTCGTCTTCTTTATTCATCTTGCAACAATTTTTACATTCATTATCTGAAATCTGTATAAACCAACCTGACATTGCCTGACTAGTTTTGACATTCCACTTTTACATTTCTCATGTGTCATAGAGCAGATGCAGAAGAAATATCATACTGGTACTGTTACATCAACACACAATATCATAATATGCGTCTCAAACATATTCCTCAAGTTTTATATATATATATATATATATATATATATATATATATATAGACCATATTCTTAAATACAGAAGAGGTAGAGGTAGGGAATTAATACTAAGGAAATGTGACGTAAGCGGATAAATGATCTGATCACTCTGCAGCCAAGAGGATTAAATATTAATTTACATTTATTTTTGTGACTTTTTTTATTGGGGATGATTTGGTTATTTCAAATATATAAATATATATTAATTTCCATAATATTTTATTAGAATATATATATATTTGATACCAAATCATCCCCAATAAAAAAAATAAAAAAAATAACAAAAATAAATGTAAATCAATATGGTTTCACAGTTAAGATATATATCCTAACTGTCAAACCATATGGCCATTATCAACAAAAATGTCTGTCCGATGGTATTTCGATTTGTGTCTTTCTAATCGTGTATTTTTACATGTCTCACCATGCAGTCCTTAAAGCGGTATTAAACCGAAAAGCAAGCATTTACTTTATTGAAGCTCACTATTTCTTGGGTGTGATGGCTGCATTAGTTTTCCTCTTTAAACATTTCTTTCTTTTCTTTCTTTCTTTCTTTTATTTTCATCTGATGATCCAGCCAGTTAGTCTGCTGTTTTTCAAAAGGACAAGCTCTCTTTCAGATGTATGCGGTTACCATTGAACACTGATAGGGGAGCTTACAAGGATCAGTTTTTATTTATTGATGTAATATCTTTATCCCAAAAAAATAAATAAAAAACTGTTACTGTAACTTATTGTAAAGTGTGAGCCGGAGTTTGGCTTCAATGTGTTAGTGTATCTAATTCTGATAGTTCATCTAACACTCCCCCCTCCCCTCTACTGAGACTGTCAATGCTGCTGTCCAAAGGTGCCCCATGTGCTCCTTCCTCCAAAGTGGGGGCGCTCTAATACAGAAGGTGTGTTACTGGCCAGATCACCAGATGAAATCAAAGGGAAAAAAAGCTTAAAAAAGAAAACGAATGCAACCGCCGCATCTAATAATTGGTAAGCTGCAATATATGACAATTTTGAGTTTAATACCACTTCAGGTTTCTGTGTGGTCTCTCCCGCAAACCAGAGACCACACAGACACCTAACTGGAGGAACACTATAGGAGATACATTGTTTCCACGTGCTGAGTTTTAATGCTTTCTTGCCCCTCAGGTGACAGGATCTTGGCCAGCGGGTCGGTTCAGCTGCCGCGGTTCACCTTGTTGGAATCGGGAAGCCTTCTCCTCAGCCCGGCTCACATTTCTGATATCGGAACCTACACCTGCACCGCCACCAATTCCCGCGGTGCCGACGAAGCCTCCGCCGATGTTATCGTGTGGGGTAAGGGAGATGAGTGATAGAATGCCATAGGTGCCTGTGTGAGAAAGTCATCAGCTTACTATAAATAATCCTATTGGTGTGTGATTGTTTCCAAAATCTTGTATCTTTGTATAGTTTGTAATTCTATAATAATTCTATTCTGTAGCAATATTTTATCTACATGACATGCTTTTTGGTAAGCAGTGGCCACAATTTGCCATACATCTTATCTCATGCAAGTCTATGGAAGCTAGTTTTCTAGATACCTCCCCATCATATCTATGAGTGTGTTGGACATTCCATTCCCTAAACCATGGCTATTAGTTCATAGTCTCCCCCCCCCCCCCCCAACCCCTTTAGAGCTATAGCAGCCTCCACTGTTCTGGAAAGGCTTTCCCAAATATTTTGGAGGGTGTCTGTGGGAATTTGTGCCTATGGTGTTGGATTAGAAGACGGGCCGCCACTGGAGGAACGTGAGTGTCCTGTACAGAGCCCTGACCTTATCCCTACCGATACTTTGGGATAAATTGTAACACAAATTGCTAGCCAGTTGGGTGCCAAAAAAAACAAACAATAGACCTGGCTGGCAATTTGTGTTCCAATTTATCCCAAAGTATCGGTAGGGATAAGGTCAGGGCTCTGTACAGGACACTTGCATTAAGAAGCATATGATTAGATCCAGAGGCTCTAATTGGCTTCACAAAAGGGTGGGCTCGGGGAGCAGCCCACCCAGTTGTGTGACAATAGCGAATTAATATTCGCTATTGTTTTCCCAATTCTCCACAGTCATGCTGGAACAGAAAAGGGTCCTCGCCAAACTGTTACCACAAGGTTTGAATAGTGGAGGATTACCAGAACCCTTCACTGGGGACACCTGAACTCAGTCATTTGGAGGAATGTCCTTTGGGCCATATAGTGTATCTGTTTTAAATGGGATGATCCTTTTACCATTATTGGTAAAGGTCTTTGATCATGAACCCCTGATGGGTTTTGGATGAGAAGACCTGGATCACACACTCGGCCCCCCATTGGGCACCAAAAAAAGACCTGGATCACAATCGGCATTCAAATTAATCCCAAAGATAATCAGTAGTAGGAATGAGGTCAGAGTTCTGTGCAGAACACTAGAGTTCCTCCACACCAAACTGGTCACACCATGTCTTTATGGAGCTGGTTTTGTACACAGGAGACAAATATGCTGGAACAAAAAAGGATCTTCACCAAATTGTTACCACAAGGTTGGAATTAGACCCAGTTAATCTCATCCAACAATAATTATTTAAATTTCTTTGTATGATGTAGTATGTATTACCAGTAAACTAAACTACATTTGGAGAAGTGTCCATAAATGTTTTGGCCATATAGCATATTTGAGAAGGTTAAACGTCCCTTTACAAGACCAGCTTATATTTAACACGGAGTTGGTCCCCTTCGAGGCTATAAAATTCTCCACTCATCTAGGAAGACTTTCCACAAGATTTTGGAGTGTGTCGGTAGGAAGTTGTGCCGATTTGTTAGGTCAGGTTCTGATTTGGATGAGAAGACCTCGCTCACATTTTGGTCTTCACATTGGGTGCCAAAAAAAAAAAAAACCTGGCTCAGAAATGGCATTTCAATTCATCCCAAAGGTGCTCAGAAGGGTTAAGGTCAGGGCTCTGTGCTGGACACTGGAGTTCCTCCACACTAAACTGGTCACATCATGTCTTTAAGAAGCTGGCTTTCTACACAGGGGGGAGGGGGGGGAAGACATGCTGAAAGAGAAAAGGGTCTTCCCCAGCGACGGAACTACCAGGGTCGCAAATGTTGCATTCGCCATCGGTCCTTGGCGTTCCGCCACTGTGGGGGGCTCAGAGTCGGTGCCAGCATAAGGCACTCTGCTGAATTCCAGAATTCCAGAGGTGTTCCGGCCCTGAGCTCTGGTTACTTGCCTAACAGTGTGCACTAAAGATTTGAAGATAATACCTATCACCTGTATCTCATAGGCACCACATCCCTTAATTTGTAAACTAAGTATAGGTATGGAGAGTATGGGACTTTTAAGGTGCAACAACTACACAATGTTCTATTTAAAATATGATTTTATTACAAGGACATTTCCATAGAAAAATATATTTTCTCATATGTACATTAAATACATGAGCCATCGAATAAACATATTTAAAATTTCCAACATGCATATAGACAGATTAACTCAACATGTTTCGCCAATTTTTGGCTTCTTCAGGAGTTGTGTCATGCAATTGCTGAGAATAAGAAGAAAAGAAAATAAATACAACATAATTTGTTCAATCTGTTATCAAAGTTTAAGACACAAAAAACACAAAAAATACAAAAAATAGTTTTATTTAGAGATGACTGAAAACCAAATCCACCCAGAAGGATATTTCCAATCTCAGTTCAGTTTTACCCCATATTATATATATATGCTTTACCTGTAAATCTGTTGGTATGATCATAAAAAAAGGGTAAAAAACGGATAACCAGTAAGTTGAGCCACGTAGAAAGACCTCAAAAGGAAAGATTATTGGTGTATCATAGAAGGGAGAATATACTGGCACGAGTAGCCACCCGGAGCACACCAACAGAAGAACAGAGGATCATCTGGGGGAAACTATGAAAAGGAGTATTGGTCAGAACTTATATCTTTTATATTGACTTACTTCGTCTTATATCTTATATTTCCCATCCATATTTACCTTTCTATATATCAAGCTGATTTCAAAACAAGCAACCGAAGAGATGGGTGAGGAGGAGAAAAAGGAGTGGTAGAGAAGAAAAAGGGAAATTATCCCAATCTCTCCAAATCACCCCTTGTCGCCCCACTTCTATCCGTTCTATGGAGACAAAAAAAAAAAAAAAAGGGGAAGAGGAAAAAAAATTATTAATTATAAGGATATTGAATAACCTTATTTTATTATGTTTATTTTTTATTTTTTCTATATATAGTCAAAAATTGCCATATATTTATGACTATTGATTACCTATTGTTTTCCCACATCTGGGTTAGATCCACCTTAAGGTATTTTTACCGGTATAAGCAACCAGTTCCTAAGAAAATTAAAAAATATATATATATATGTATAAAGATTGCTACTTTGAATTAACAGCCTATTAGACCAAAAAGATAGGATAAGAACAATATTCAGTATCAAGTCATTAATTACCTTAGCCTAGTAACGCAAGACGTCTTTTCCCCAGGGTGTTGGTCATGTTACTGAATTAAACCAGACTGTGCTCTGGACTATATATCTCCCCTCCTCCTTCCCATTGGACGCCTATTTCGCGCCAAATCAAATGGGAGGAGCGGGCGCGTCATTTCCTGCATCCACCCCCTTTTCTATGCTGACCCGGATGTGACGATCGTGCTGGAGAATGCCGCACCGACGTTTGCAGGCCACTGCAAACCTGTCTATTGGACGAGCCCCCGACAGGCAGGAAGCGCCGCAAACCTGATACAGGAAGCGGAAGTGGTCTAAAGTATAGAAAATAGGCCAACTTCCCTTTAACTACAGCACTGTCGACGCATGTTGATGTTCGATATGGGGCCAGGATATCATCGCGGGTTTTGTCAGATGGCGCTCCCCTTGTTCCCAATTTGAGGACAAAGGAAAGCGCCCTGGGCGCCCATATGATCACCTAATCTGCCCCCTTCTATGGAGGTGAATATTTTTTGGCTCAATTGTGTTCCGTTTTATATAAACATATATCCAATATATTTTACTGAGATTGAAACATTTCCCTCTAAATAGATAGGGATAATATATTCAGCCATCTACATTTTACACTATAGGCAACAAAAATTGTTAAACACAATGTAATAGATAAACAACATTCGAGTTGTTTAGAGCAAAGTTTACATAACCAGCATTACTATTGAGATCCTATAGAAAGGGTTTGAAGCTGATGGACTCATTTAACCCCGGGTACAGAGTTGCTCTTAGACTGTGTATCCATCTGGTTTCCCGTTGTAGGAGATTTTTATCCACATCACCACCTCTTTCGTTTATAGGTATATATTCTAGGGCAAAATTTTTTATCTTTTGTAGATCAAAGGAGTGAAAAAGGCCACTGTGTCGGCTAATAGGAGTCTCCATTTTTTTCTTCTTAATAAGAGACACATGGTCTCTTATTCTATGAAAAAATGGCCTTTTCGTTTTTCCAACATAAAAGGCCTTACAATCACAAATCATCAAATAAATGACGCCAATTGACTGGCAGTTACAGAAAAAATTGGGTCTGTAGGTGATTCCATTAGGCAAAACTAATTCAGTTACATCTAAAATGAACCTACAATACTCACAGTGACCACATGGTGCAGAACCCTTTCTACTTTCAATCCTTTTAGTTTCAAAGTGACTATGTACTAGTTGGTCTTTTAAAGATCTGGATTTCCTGTATGTGATTTGAGGGAACGGCTTAACATATTTTGAAATAGTCTGGTCAGTTGCTAGCAGTGGCCAGAATTTTTCAATGATCCTTCTTACTTTATAGTGTTCACCTGAGAATCTGGTAATTAGGCGTACTGTTTGGTCTTTGGTTTGAGATTTTTTAGGATGTATTAGATCTTTCCTATTTTTGTTTTTTGCTCGTTTATAGGCTTTTTTAAGGGTTGACCTACTGTATCCCCTAGCAATCAACCGAGATTGGAGGGCTGAAGCCTCCTTCTCAAAGTCAGCTTCCTTGCTACAATTTCTTCGAATTCGTAGATATTGACCATACGGTATGTTTTGTACCAGAGTTCTAGGATGAGAGCTTTTGGCATGTAAGATGGTATTGCCTGATGAAGGCTTTCTATATAGGGAGGATCCCAAAGTATTATCAGGATTCAGATAGATCGTAATGTCAAGAAAATTTATCAAATTTTGATCACACATCATTGTAAACTTCAGATTAAAAGAGTTTACAGCCAATACAGACATAAAGGAGGTCAATTCTTCCAAAGAGCCAGTCCACACCATAAAGATGTCATCGATAAAGCGTCGCCAAATCAAGACCTTATCAAAAAACATTTCCATTGATTGAGACGAAAAAATCTCCCGTTCCCACCCCCCCAGGTACAGATTGGCGTACGATGGGGCACACTTAGTCCCCATCGCCACACCCTGCACCTGGAGGTAGTGGGAACGGTCGAATATAAAAATATTGTTGGTAAGTATAAAGAATAACAGTTCCCTAATGAAATTGTTATAGGGCTTGGCTCCTGGTCCTCTCTCTAAAAGGAAGCCCTCTATCACTTGGACACCCTTGACATGGGGAATAGAGTTATAGAGGGCCTCGACGTCTATAGCTACTAGCCATGATCCCAATGGCACACACAGGCCATCCAATGATCTAAGTAGGTCAGCAGTATCTTGGATATAAGAACTTAAGGAACCTACATGAGGCCTCAAGTAATCATCTACCAACTGGCTAGCTGGTTCTGTGAGACACCCAATCCCTGACACAATAGGACGGCCAGGGGTTTTTTTTAGATCTTTGTGCACTTTTGGTAGTGCATAAAACGTGGGAAGTCTCGGCTTTTCAATAATCAGAAATTCACACGTTTTTTTATCTATCAAATTATCACAAAGTGCTCGATTTATAAGTATGCGATATTTGGTCTCTGCATATTTCACCTGTGCAAAAGGAATGGAGCGATACCAACTTTTATTTAAAAGAAGGTTCATAACCATCTGCTTGTAGTTTTTTACATCCATTATCACTATGTTTCCTCCTTTATCCGAGGATTTTATCACTAATTGTTCATTCTTTTTTAATTCTGTCAAGGCTTTTTGTTGTGATGGTTTAAGATTAGTATTTCTTTTTAACTTTTTCCAGTTGGTACTTTGTATTTCCTTTGTCACTTGTTGGGTGAAAGCCCAGATGTTGGGATTGCCCTGAAGGGTAGGGAAGGTTCTGGATTTTGGCTTATATAAGTTTGGTGGGGGGAAAATTCTTTCCGTGGAAATCTCTTCCACGGGGCCCATTTGGGGTTCCTCAAGGGGTTCGTCTAATGGGTTACCCTCTTCCCATAATTCCATTAAATCATGAATTGCCTGAATTTCTCTAATTGTTTTATTCTGCCAGAGATCATCCCCCATGGATACCATGGGAGAGCATCTTTGGTCCTTGTCAAACATAATTTTAAAGGTAAGTTTTCTCGCAAAGAGATTGACGTCCTTTATAATTTCAAAGGCGTCAGCTTCCTGATCTGGACAAAAAGTCAGACCGAGGCCCAAGACCTCCATTTGGTCCGGTGTAAGTGAATATGAAGATAAATTAATTACTTGGAAATTACTTTGGGAACTATTTTGAGTGCTTGTGAAAGAACTGGTGTCTTTTTGATATCTACTATTTGGGGGGGTGAAAAGATTGGTGCAGTGCGAAGATCCCCTGTTATGGGGGTTTGGGAGTCCCCCGACGGGGTATTTGTTAGTTGATTTAACTTAGGTGCATTAAAACTATTCGAGGAACTAGATGGAAACATATTAGAGTGACCGTCAACTGTGGAGTTAGTGAGAGGAGAGATATGTTTAGATTGTGAACGTAAACCCTGACGGTTACTATCCCGTTGGGCACGTTTAGAAAGTGCAGACGATGAGGGTGCTCGATCTGTTTTTCTTTTTTGGGAACTTACTGAGGTATTGAAGGTATTGCCTGATACAGATGAAGAAGATAAAGACGTTTCATCAGAATCAGTAGCTTCCTGGTTTATATTTGTTTGTTTTCGAACTGAGGATTTAGATTTCCTCCATTGATTTTCTGAAGTCCAACGATAGGCTGTGTTTGATTCATATGCCAAACGATCCCTATAGTATTTCTTATCTTTAGTTTTGAGGATATTGGAGACAAAGAGCTCCAAGTGTTTTTCTAAGAGAGCCTCTCTATTTGAGAAGGTCTCTTCAGTAATCAAATTGGAGTTATCAGCATATAGTTTTTCTATGTCATTATTTACTATTTCCAGATCTTTCGAATAGTTTAGGCATAGAGCCTCCATCATTTTAAATGAACATGACTGTAGATTAAACTCCCAGTTTAGTTTAAATTCTGTCTCTATTTTAAACTCATTAGGAAATATCTGTATACGTAGTCCCCATGGTACGATTTTATCCTCTAAATATTTCAAAAAATACCTGTGATTCCAGAAAATACGAGCTTTCTTTTCCAACAGTCGTTGAAGGCTATTGAAAAAACGTTCAAGGGTCATTCCACCAAATGTAGACCCTTGGGCAAGATGAATTTTTGTCATAAGACCATCAAATGCCGACCCCCTATAGGTAGCCATGCTGGTTGAAAAACTCTGTTATACAAATAAGAAACTATAAAGAAATTAATCTTTAAACACAATTCAAAAAAAGATAATCTATTTAAACAAGATGATATAGAGGTGATAGGTATAAGAAAGATATTGGGCGTTTTCCACCCGGTATAATCACACGGAAGATTTGAAGATAATACCTATCACCTGTATCTCATAGGCACCACATCCCTTAATTTGTAAACTAAGTATAGGTATGGAGAGTATGGGACTTTTAAGGTGCAACAACTACACAATGTTCTATTTAAAATATGATTTTATTACAAAGACATTTCCATAGAAAAATATATTTTCTCATATGTACATTAAATACATGAGCCATCGAATAAACATATTTAAAATTTCCAACATGCATATAGACAGATTAACTCAACATGTTTCGCCAATTTTTGGCTTCTTCAGGAGTTGTGTCATGCAATTGCTGAGAATAAGAAGAAAAGAAAATAAATACAACATAATTTGTTCAATCTGTTATCAAAGTTTAAGACACAAAAAACACAAAAAATAGTTTTATTTAGAGATGACTGAAAACCAAATCCACCCAGAAGGATATTTCCAATCTCAGTTCAGTTTTACCCCATATTATATATATATGCTTTACCTGTAAATCTGTTTTTTGTGTTTTTTGTGTCTTAAACTTTGATAACAGATTGAACAAATTATGTTGTATTTATTTTCTTTTCTTCTTATTCTCAGCAATTGCATGACACAACTCCTGAAGAAGCCAAAAATTGGCGAAACATGTTGAGTTAATCTGTCTATATGCATGTTGGAAATTTTAAATATGTTTATTCGATGGCTCATGTATTTAATGTACATATGAGAAAATATATTTTTCTATGGAAATGTCTTTGTAATAAAATCATATTTTAAATAGAACATTGTGTAGTTGTTGCACCTTAAAAGTCCCATACTCTCCATACCTAACAGTGTGCACTAGTGAGGGCACCCAGTTCACCTGCACCACCTCATCTCTTGCGGGGTGCCCTGGGCCGCTGTCATTTTCTGTAAAATGCAATAAGGCCACCTGGAGGCGCTGTGTACAGAGATGTTATAATGAACTCCCCCCAGAAATGTCATTTCCTGCTTGTGTGATTGGCTTACAGATTTCCCCAGAAATCTGCACTAAGATACAAGTCAGATATTGGACACCCCCTGCTACAAAAATGTCATTTTTGGTGAGATATTTCCAAAGGGAAATCACTTCTAAAGGGACACAGACCCTGCCACTTTCCTCATTAGAGCCCTGCAGGTGCAGCAGCTGATTGATAATTATAAAGAATAACAAAAGGGAGGAATCTGCTACAAAGGTTGTTACAATCCATGCAATGCACATAGATCACACAGGGGGGAAGGTCAAAATGAATGTGGAGTTACTTTTCAGTGATGTTAATACCTGGAAACATGTACATAATGTAGATGAGCGTATTTTCTTCAAGAAAGAAGAATTTAATTAAAATCAATTAAAGTTGTTCTTCAGAAATGCACAATAACCGCTTTTGTACATCTCTCCGGCACAACAATAATCGGTGTATTAAGAGGTAAAAGTAGATAAAAGTAGCGAGCTTCTTTTATTACTCATTGCAGTTACATTTGTTTCATATTCACTTTGCGTACAGATAGAATAATGCAATTCACACATTGTTACTCACTTTATACTTCTTATCCAGAACTCTCCAAAATCCTGAAGGGACCCCTATCATAAATGTTATAATATATATTATAACCTAGATGGTGTCAGTAGGGCAGTGGACAGTGTTGTTAGGGCAGTGGACGGTGTCAGAGCAGTGGATGGTGTCAGTAGGGCACAGGTTGGTGTTGGTAGGGCAGTGGGCGGTGTCGGTAAGGCAGTGGGCGGTGTCGGTAGGGCAGTGGGCGGTGTCGGTAGGGCAGTGGGCGGTGTCGGTAGGGCAGTGGGCGGTGTCGGTAGGGCACAGGTTGGTGTCAGTAGGGTAGTGGACGGTGTCAGTAGGGTAGTGGACGGTGTCAGTAGGGTAGTGGACATTGTCAGTAGGGCAGTGGACGGTGTCAGTAGGGTAGTGGACGTTGTCAGTAGGGCAGTGGATGGTGTCAGTAGGGTAGTGGACGTTGTCAGTAGGGCAGTGGACGGTGTCAGTAGGGTAGTGGACGTTGTCAGTAGGGCAGTGGACGGTGTCAGTAGGGTAGTGGACGTTGTCAGTAGGGCAGTGGACGGTGTCATGGCAGTGGACTAGGGCAGTGGACGGTGTCAGTAGGGCAGTGGACGGTGTCAGTAGGGCAGTGGACGGTGTCATGGCAGTGGACTAGGGCAGTGGACGGTGTCAGTAGGGCAGTGGACGGTGTCAGTGGACGGTGTCATGGCAGTGGACTAGGGCAGTGGACGTTGTCAGTAGGGCAGTGGACGTTGTCAGTGGGGCAGAGGACGGTGTCAGTGGGGCAGAGGACGGTGTCAGTGGGGCAGAGGACGGTGTCAGTGGGGCAGAGGACGGTGTCAGTGGGGCAGAGGACGGTGTCAGTGGGGCAGAGGACGGTGTCAGTGGGGCAGAGGACGGTGTCAGTAGGGCAGTAGACGTGTCAGTAGTACAGACATTGGTGCGAGTAGGGCAGTGAATTATTTAATATATTTGTATTCTTATTATTTACAATTTTATTTTTAATACATTTTTACAAGTCCCGTTGGGGGGCTTTGGTGAAATATCTGTTGTTTCGCTTTTGAGACGGAGAAAGGGACTGAGGACAGAGATTCCCCAGGCCCTTTCTCTGCAGCCTCAGCTGCACTGGAGAGTGAATGAATAAGAAGTGCTCTGTGCTGAGAGGTTTCCTGTTCATTCACAAACTGAAGCATAGAAAACACCGTTTACAGGGGCCAAGGGGGGTCGGTAGGTCGGTAAGCCCATAAAGACATGGATGAGCGAGTTTGGGGTGGAGGAACTAGACTGGCCTGCACAGAGTCCTGACCTCAACCCAATAGAACATCTTTGGAATGAATTAGAGTGAAGACTGGTAGCCAGTCCTTCTCGTCCAACATCAGTGCCTGACCTCACAAATGCGCTTCTGGAAGAATGGTCCAACATTCCCATAGACACACTCCTAAACCTTGTGGATGGCCTTCCCAGAAGAGTTGAAGCTGTTATAGCTGCAAAGGGTGGGCCAACTCAATATTGAACCCTACGGACTAAGACTGGATGCCATTAAAGTGGATATGCATGTAAAGGCAGGCGTCCCAAAACTTTTGGTAATATAGTGTTTGTGTGTATGTATATATATATATATATATATATATATATATATATATATATATATATATATATATGTATAAGTGTATCTTTCCTCTCCATTTACAGAGGGAGAAACACAGGGGGTGGGCTTCACAGTGACTGATCACTGTGGTAGCCAATCAGAGGCTATCACAGCGATCAGGTGACCTGGAACTGGGTGTTCCAGGTCCTGATCATTAGTATGGGACCCGGGGATGTCGGTGATACCCTGGTCTGTGTCGCGCTCTCAGCACAAAGACAGATATGCATACATGCGGCCGCACGTTAAAAAAAATCCCAGTCTAGTGAGGCTGCATATACAGCATGGATATGCAATTAGCGGACCTCCAGCTGTTGCCAAACTACATGTCCCATCATGCCTCTGCCTCTGGGTGTCATGCTTGCTGCTGTCAGAGTCTCGCTATGCCTCATGGAACTTGTAGTTTGGCAACAGCTGGAGGTCCGCTAATTGCATATCCCTGATATACAGTACGTGTTATGACGGCATCAAGGGATTCATGGTTGATCGCTGCCGCTCCCGACCAGCACGGGGCGTGTGTTCCACAAGGTGGAAGTGCCACGTGAACCGGGAGTTCCCCTACTCATTTCGTCACATGCAGGAAGCCAGCAGGAGGCGTGTCTACACCCTTTTGGTCATATACTATATCTCAAGGCTTTGTGTAGATTCACGAGAGAAGAAGGGAGCTTCATAGATGATGAAACGTTGTAAGATTTGTTCTTAGGCTTTGGATAAAATAGACGTGATATTATCCAAAGTGGATGGAGCTGCTTATATATATATATTTTTTTTTTTCTTTCCTTTGTGCTGCTTTTCTTTTCTCGCTGCTCTTTAGCGGTAACACTCGGTGATAAAGATCTTTACCTTTTATGTTCACGCTTTTCATCCGTGGGAGTTATTTGTGTTTATTGCTGTCGTTAACATTAATGGTGTTCCATATGGCGCCGTCATGCACAGTCCTATATCTTCAAGACTTTACAGACGTTCTGCAAAGAGGTCATCCTACTTCAGAATGCAGCTAATAGTACAATGGCTGAATATGTGTCAGAAACGAAATATCTTCATTAATTCCATGGGGTGGGGGGGGGGGGGGAATCATGCTCAGCACATGCAACCCTCCAATCATGGGAACAGCTTCTGCTCTCGTTTGAAAATGTACCGTGTCTATGAGATTCACCCAGGATGAACTTTGAGAGCCTTGATGAGGGAAACTTTAAGGCAAGCAGCTTAATAAATAGTGATATTAAATGTTCCTCATAAGGAACAAAAGAATAACTGTGGCTGCACATCCTTCTACACCAGCGGTTCTCAGCCCTGTCCTCCAGTACCCCGAACAGGCTGTGTTTTGGGAAGTTCTCTTAGGGCCCTTTCACACGTACGGATACCGCGAGGATCCGTTCCTTTTAACATCCGCTTGCTCAGCGGGGATCGCTCTGTTGATCCCCGCTGAGCCGGCGGATGACTAGCCCGTCTCTGCACACTGTGCAGAGACAGACCAGTCAGATCTCCGCTCTCCTCTATGGGGGGGATCGGATGAACACGGACAGTCTGTCCGCGTTCATCCGAACCGATCCGCAGACGGAGTATAGCGGAGACTGATGAGATCGGATGTCAGCGGATGTTCATCCGCTGTCCCATAGGGATACCTGTATGTCTGTGTAGCACATGGGCATGGTCCTTCCCCTTTGGCTCACTGATAGGAACTGATGGGAAAGACACACCACCATGCTACCTGCCCGACCGTACCCTCTTGTGTGAAGAGGTTGAGCAATGTCACAAACTGGGGTCTTGCAGGAAGGTTCTCCCTTTAGTTGGTTCTCGTCCCTCACCGATATGTAAGGACAGGTCTTTATATCCCCAAGTAACTCCAAGGTCCACACCAGTAGTAAACTCCAACGTAGAGTTTATTTCTTTATATGCAAAGTCAACGAATAAAAAGGGTGGATAGAAGACAGGACAGTAAAAGTTGGGATATAAGTCCAGGCACAAGACAAATTATGAGTTCACTACTCGTTCTTCAAGTAGACTTAGCTCACCCGGATAGTTCCCTTTGAAAGCGGATCCTAGCAGCCGAAGTGATGCTCGGACGTTTCTTTAGTTTTCCTTTCTTAGATGCGACTAGGAGATTCTCTGCCACAGAACCGTTAATCCCAATCCTCTAGTGTTGGATCGATCTAATCCCCCCCAGAGAGTTACCGGGCCCTTCTTTCTCCGTGAACTTTTCACTGGTCCTTCAGAAGGGTCCTCCCCCGGCCTCCTCATCTCAGAACGGCTCCCCGTGCCAGAGGCACCCTGGGATTTCTCCTTCCAGGACACGGGTCCCAGCTAAAGGTGCTGGGCCCAAGGTTGTTGCTGCAGCCCCAGGGCTAAAGGTGCCTGGGACTGAAGCGTACGTGGGCCCCTGGCCAGGAGGGCCAGGTACCATGTACGAGGACTCCAACTCTGGAACCAAGACCGAACCCCGACAAGCAGCGTCTGCCCCTTTTATACCCTCTCCCACCACGCCCACCACACAACCGTCGAGAGAGGACAGTTCAACCCTGGCCCATTATGGCAGCGCCACCTACAGGCCACAGGGAACTACACACCAGTATACTACCTGTGGTATGAAACAGAATGTCCTAACAATTAAGGTGGTCTGAGCCCAACTACAGCTCAAACCTTCCCCTAAATTTAGGTATAGCGGGGTTAAATTTTGGGGACCCCGCTACATCCGTTTTTAATCCGAAAACGGATGGATGAAAAACGGACATACGGTCCACATGTGTGAAAGGGCCCTTAGATAAAATAGCTGTCCAAAATACCAAGCCGTTTACTCTGATTGATTTAAAGCACCTGTGCAAGATAAAGGAAAACCTGCAAACATGGCCTGCTGGGGGGTACTTGAGGACAGGGTTGAGAACCACTGATCTACACCATCACTGGTCATTGCAGCCTCTGAAAGTTGCAGTGTTATGCTTCCACCTGTAGGGCGGCCCCCTGGCCTCTGACGTTTTCTTGGGGTCTCCCCAGATGTGGGCGGTCCCACCGCCTCGTAAATTGCCACCATGTAACTTTTACATCTTAAAACTAAAAGTAGACACAACATGAATGATACACTATATTACCAAAAGTATTGGGACGCCTGCCTTTACACATGACCTCAGTCTCCCCTCCCCCAGTGAGCAGACTGAGGACAGAGCTGTAAGGATATACAGTGCTTTTAGCACACTCGATGTCATTCCATTACGGTTTACATCTATTTTAATCAGTGAAATGTGGCATTTTATAAGGTATAATGGAGAACTTGTTTTATAAAAATGAGTGATATGTATGTCCCTTTTTTTTTCTTTTTCTTTTTACAGCTCGGACCCGGATCACCAACCCTCCAACTGACCAGAGTGTAATAAAAGGGACAAAAGCATCAATGTCCTGCGGGGTTACACATGACCCCAGCGTCGCTATAAGGTAAGCCACGCCTTCCATTGCGCTCCCCACCTGGAAAATCTGACAAACCCGATAATGAAATGTAATAGAAAATAAATGTCAATCAACAACGTTGATTGCGCTGCTGCTCCCGCCTTACAGTGGTTGTAAACCTCAGACATGAAATCTGAACTAAGCATATCCCTCTATAGTGTGTACTTGTCTCAATCCAGAGCACTAAGTATCATTTCTCTCTGCTGCCTCCTTCCTCTGCTATCAGCATGAGTCACTTCTGACACCAAGAGATAAATGGTGACAGGGGAGTGAGCTCTAGACATGTGCGGTTCGTTTCGTTCCGAATTAAAATTTGGACGATATTTCGTTATTCGGAAATTCGGACGTATCCGAATTTCCAAATTATAGTAGTACCGAATTGAAACTAATCCGAAATGACAAAAAAATTCGGACGAAATTCAAATAGTTTTCAAATACTTTTCGAATTCGAAAAGTTTTCAAATTCAAATAGTTTTCAAATTCAAATAGAATTTGAATAGTTTTCCAATTTCCAAAGTGAATTAAATAGAATAGAGAATAAAGGAATAGAATAGATTTTTTTTCTATTCTATTCCTTTATTTTCTAGTCTATTCTTTTTGGAAATTGGAAAACTATTCGAAAACTTTTCAAATTCGAAAACTTTGCGAATTCGAAAACTTTGCGAATTCGAAAACTTTGCAAATTAGAAACCTTTGCGAATTAGAAACCTTTGCGAATTTGAAAACCTTTCGAATTTGATTCAAAAACTTTTCGAATTCAATTCGAAAACTTTTTGAATCGATTCGAAAACGAATAAACGAAATGAATTCCGAAAACGAATTAAACCAATGACACAAATTTAACTAAACAAATTTATATAAATAAGAAATCGATTTGAAACTAAACCAATTTTTTTTGTTTTGCACATGTCTAGTGAGCTCCAGCACTCACAGCCCGTGATTGACAGTCTAAGCTCTGTTCCTGTGTGAATGGGGGATGGGGGGGGGTGTTTCCTACCAATCAGCTCTCCCTGAGCTCTGCAGAGTGTTTAGAGGTACAGAGGCAGTCTAGTGCTAGAATTATTGCTCTCGCTGTAACGTTCGCGGCGATACCTCACATGTGTGGATTGAACGCCGTTTACATATGCGTGCGAGGCTTACGTATGCGTTCGCTTCTGAGCATGAGCATGGAGGGATGGGGGGGGGGTGATATAAATTTATTATTATTATTATGTAGTTTACTTTTTTTTTTTTTTCTACACTGTCCATTTAATTTTTTTTTAGCACTTTTATTCCTATTATAAGTAATAAACCTCCCTTGTAATAGAAATAAGGATGACAGGTCCTCTTTATTGAGAGATTTGGGGTCAAAAAGATCCCAGATCTCTCATTTACATTTAAAAGCAAAAGAAGAAAAATTAAAATTTTTGACACTTTGACTTTAACCACTTCAGACCCGGAAGGTTTTACCCCCTTTATGACCAGGTAATTTTTGGCGATAAGGCACTGCGTTACTTTAACTGACAATTGCACAGTCGTGCGACACTTTACCCAAATACAATTTGTCCTTTTTTTTTTCCACACAAATAGAACTTTCTTTTGGTAGTATTTGATCACCTCTGCGGTTTTTATTTCTTTGCGCTATAAACAAGAAAAGACAATTTTGAAAAAAATATATATATTTTTTACTTTTTGATGAAAAATGCATCCAATAAAAAAATCGAATTTCTTCATGAATTTAGACCAATATGTATTTTGCTACATATTTTTAGTAAAAAATCCCAATAAGCGTATATTGATTGGTTTGCGAAAAAGTTATCGCATCTACAAACTATGGGATAGATTTATAGATTTTTTTTTATGTTTATTGTTTTTACTGGTAATGACGGCAATCAGCGATATTTGGCGGGACTGCGAAATTGCAGCGGACAAATCAGACACCTAACTGACACTTTTTTTGGGACCAGTGACATCAATACAGTGATCAGTGCTAAAAAAAAAATCACTGTACTGTACTAATGACACTGGCAGGGAAGGGGTTAACATCAAGGGTTAAGTGTGCTCCTAGGGAATGCTTTCTAACTGTGTGGGGGATGGACTGACTGGAGGAAGAGGGACATCTGTGTTCCTGATTAGCAGAAACACAAGATCTCTCTCTTCCTCTATGACAGAATGACGGTCTGCCTTGCTTACATTTACATAGGCAGACCCCTGTTCTGCCTCTCCAGTGAACGATTGTGGGTGGCCGGCGGCCATTGCGGCCGCCGGACCCGCTATTTGGCTTTCCCTGTGTCCAATCACAGCGCTAGCGCGGCTCCGACGGCGCAGGTGCACGCTCCAGAGTCGAGAATAGAAATCACGTACAGGTACGTGATTTTGCACTTAAGAGCTGCCCTGCTGCAGTATATGTATGTGAGGCGGTCCTTGAGTAGTTAAAAAACCAGAAGTGACGTTGGAGGTCGCTCCAGTCCTACAAGGACCTAGAGCCGTGTGGCGGCCATCTTGCCCTCACTCGACTTCCTGCCTAGACATCGGCCGCATAGGATCCTTTCCAGGCTTACCGACGGCTCCGGAAAGCTCGGAAACGACCGGGAAGCAGAGGGGCACCTCTCCCGCCACCTCTAAAAGTGATCCCGGGGTGAGTCCACTGCTGGCATCACTTTTATCGGAAAGCCCTTTCCCACTGGAGGCATTTTTCAGTCGCTTTAGCGCAAAAAATAGCGCCTGAAAAATGCTTCATCTGCAATCCCAGTGTGAAAGCCCGAGTGCTTTCACACTGGGGCGCTGCACTGGCAGGACGTCAAAAAAAGTCCTGCAAGCAGCATCTTTGGGGTGCTTTAGGAGCGGTGTATTCATCTTACAATGAATCTCTCCCCAAATCCCCCCCTCCCCTGGAAAATGCCCCCTCCCATAGAAGTCAGTAACTTATCACCACTTCCTACTATAAACCGATAAGCTCCAAAACTCTATTGGTTTTGGAGTAAAAAAAAAAACTTTACATTTTTTAGTATATAGTACCGTATATAATTTTTTTAAAGCAGTTGTATACTTGCTGAACATGCGCGCGGGAGACTTCTTTCCGGCAAGGTCCGCCGTCTGCCGGGCCTTCAGCCGAGAATCCCCTGTGCGCATGTGCCGCTGCAGTCAGCGGCTCATTGCGAGAGGAATATCTCCCAAACCGTGAGACTCCATTCACACAGGGGCAACACGACTTCCAGCGCGACTTTGGGAGGCAACTTGGACACGACTTGAGCATGAATCACAGCGCGACATGAAGCTACTTACAAGGCAACTTCAAGTTGCCTCCAGGACAGGAGGCTTTCCAGTAGCCAATCAAACAAGAATCAGCTCTGTGGGAGGGAGGGAGGGAGGGAGGGGTTTGCCTGAGAAATGTATGTTCTCTTCCTGTATTAATGCTTCTGTTAAGACAGGGGATCCGACTTCTGAGGCGACTTCCATTGAAATCAATGGGTACAAGTTGCCTACAAGTCGCCTAGAAGTCGGATTGAAGTAGTACAGGAACCTTTTCTGAAGTCGGAGCGACTGCAGTAGTGTGCATTAAGACGGCTCCAATCACTTGCATTGATTTTCGCGATTTGAGGCGACTAGGGGCGACTTGAAGTCGGATCCAAAGTTGTCCCTGTGTAAATGCGCGCTAAAGGTTTAGGAGATATTTTTTTTACCTACAGGTTAGCCTTATTATAGGCTTGCCTGTAGGTAAAAGTAAAAAAATCACTATACAACCACTTTAAGGAAATTATATAATAATATAATTTTCTGCATGGGCAGCAGTTTTAAAGGGATAGATCATGGGGAAGGGAACATGTATTGCAAAGATGTACTGCATATAATTTTTTTCATTTCTTTTTTACTTTGCCCAGACATGCCCATTAATTCATTAGGTTCGGTGTTTAGTTTAGCACTTTTTGGGTCACTTACGATGAATCTCTACCCAAACCCCCCCCCCCCCAGAAAATGCCCCCCCTCCCACAGAAGTTAGTAACTTATCACCACTTCCTAATATAAACCGATAAACTCCAAAAATCCGCACGTGACCATTTTCTCTCCTCATTTCCTTTTATCCGCAAATCTCTTTTGCTCTAATCAAGCAGAACGTGGGGTCACCGACCCTGCACCCAGCCGGAGCCCCCAACTAATTAACAGGAGCTCATTCTTCTATCTCTCTCTTCCACCCATAAATAATGAGGGGAAATTAAACATTCCTAATTGGTGGCTGACAGCCGGGGGGGAGCGAAGGAACCTGCCGCGAACTGCGTAAAAAATTTAATAGGAGTTAAAAAATTAATCTTACTTAAGTTCATCCGCGCTGAATATTTTATTGGGCGATATTAATTCCTCTGTGCGCGGCAAATGTATCATTCCGTGCAGAAGCATCTTCCTTCTTTTGGGAGATAGCTGAGGAGTGGACGGAGGGAGGACAGCCAAGACCAATGATCTGATCAAGTCGTTCCTCTCCAAATTGGTCCACAGCTACGGGGGGGGGGGGGGGGGGGGGTTCCCACGCTTTTTGCAATTTCAGTTTGTCTGGTTTGCTTTAATTGGTACACTATGATAGTTTTATCTCAATTACATTTTTTTCATTATTTTTTAAATTTTTTACAATATTTTTTTATTTTTATTTTTTTAATCACTTAAGCCCCGGAAGGTTTTACCCCAATCATGACCAGGCAATTTTTTGTGATACAGCACTGCATTATTTTAACCGACAATTGCGTGGGCGTGCGACGTTGTACCCAAACAAAATTCATGTCCTTTTTGTCCCACAAATAGAGCTTTCATTTGGTGGTATTTGATCACCTCTGCGGTTTTTATTTTTTGCACTATAAACAAAAAAAGCGACAATTTTGAAAAAACAAATCTATTTTTTACTTTCTGCTATAATACATATCCAAAAATAAAAAAATAAATGTATTCATCAGTTTAGGCCAATATGTATACTGCTACATATTTTTGGTAAAAAAAATTGCAATAAGTGTATATTGATTGGTTTGCGCAAAAGTTATCGCGTCTACAAACTATGGGATAGATTTATGGACTTTTAATTATTTTTTACTGGTAATGGCGGTGAACAGCGATTTTTAGCGGGACTGCGACATTGTGGTGGACAAATCTGACGCTAAGTGACACTTTTTGGGGACCAGTGTCACCAATACAGTGATCAGTGCTGGCACTGGCAGGAAATGGGTTAACACTAGGGGCAATAAAAGGGTTAACTGTGTTCCCTGGGTATGTTCTAACTGTGTGGGGGATGGGCTCACTGGGACAAAACGGAGATTGCTGTACCTGAATACTAGGAACAGACGATCTCAGTGTCATCCCCTGTCAGAATGGGAATCGCGCGCTCCCCCAATGCGCAGCGAGCGCGCGCCCACTTTGTCTATTGCATGAAACAACATACAGGTACGTTGTTTCGTGCAAGAAAACTGCCCTGCCGCAGTGTATATGCGGTGGGCGGTCTTTAAGTGGTTAATTTTATATTTCTTTAGTGCTTTTTTCCCTATCCCTAGGTACTCAAATGGCTTTATCTATTGTTGGAGTGGATGTTAAGGCAGCCATCTTGGGCATGCTCAGTGGAATATAGTTTTAGCTCAATTAAAAAAAAAATATTATCTTTTTATTTTTTATTAACATTTTTACGTTTTTAATTATTTTTATTAATTTATATTTCTTTAGTGCTTTAATTCCTAGGTACTCAAATTGATTTATCTGCTGCTGGAGTGGATGTTGAGGCAGCCATCATTCTCAGTAGAATATAGTTTTAGCTCAAAAACATATTTGACCCCCTGCTGATTTTGTGCATTTTGCCCCACTGACAAAGAAATGATCAGTCTATAATTTTATTGGTCGGTTTATTTTACCAGTTACGGCGTGGTGTGTTACCCATTGTTTTCTTGGTGACTCTGGTCCCAGCTGCCTTGAGATCATTGACAAGATTCTCCCATGTAGTTCTGGGCGGATCCCTCACCGTTTTCATCAGTGAAATACCATGAGGTGAGATCTTGTATGGAGCCCCAGACCGAGATTGACAGTTATTTCGTGTTTCTTCTATTTGCGAATAATCGCACCAACTGTTGTCGTCACCCTCTCACCAAGCTGCTCGGCGATGGTCTTGTAGCCCATTCCAGCCTTGTGAAGATCTACAATCTTCTCCCCGACGTCCTTGGACAGCTCTTTTGGTCTTGGCCATGGTGGAGACATTGGAATCTGACGGATTGGTTGCTTCTGTGGACAGGTGTCCTTTTATATAGGTAACAAGCTGAGATTAGGCGCACTCCCTTTAGGCTGGGTTCACACTGGTCCGACAAACGCTCCGACATTGGGAGCTCATGTCGCATGACGTGTGAAAATTTAATGTTTCCCTATGGGAGCCGTCTTAACTGGTCCGACACAAGTCGGTCCGACTTTGAAAATGCTCCCTGTACTACTTTGGTCCGACTTTGATCATACTTCAGCCCATTGACTATCATTGAAGTCGGATCAAAGTAGGATCCTTGTCCTAACCATCCGACATTTGACATCCGACATGGTGATTACAGCAGCAGTAAAAGGAATTTATCTCACACTGGGATTGTTTTGATTGGTCAAAGGACAAGTCAGACTATCACAAAGTCGGATCAAAGTAGTATCCTGTTCATGAAAGTCGGATGGATGTCGGACCAATGTAGGATCAATGTAGTACTGATGTAGGACTGATTTCGCAGAGCAAAGTAGGATGAAAGTTGTATGACTGTCGTGTCGTACCAGTGTGAACCCAGCCTCAAGAGAGCGCTCCTAATCTCTGCTCATTACCTGTAAAGAAGACACCTGGGAGCCAGAAATCTTGCTGATTGATAGGGGATCAAATACTTATTTCACTCATTAAAATGCAAATCAATTTATAACTTTTTGAAACGCGTTTTTCTGGATATTTTTGTTGTTATTCTGTCTTTTACTGTTAAAATAAACCTTCCATTAAAATTATAGACTGATCATATCTTTGTCAGTGGGGCAAACGCACAAAAATCAGCAGGAGATCAAAAACTTTTTTCCCTCACTGTATGCCATTGAAAACCATATAACCTACTTTCCATGCGTTTTTGATGCAGAAAAAAAAAACGCACTGTATTACATGTGGTGTGAACCGGCCCTCAAGGTTAAGAAAAAAGAGGGGGAATGCACTGGACTGCACCAAAAAACGCGTCAAAAACGCGTATGCAGAAAAGCATCTGGAACGCATCCAGGCTGCGTTTCTATGGCGTGAACTGGCCCCGCAATTTTACGGAACGGTAAATTCTCCTTCTGGCGCGTATCTGAGAAAAGTGCTAATTCTTGTCCTTACCAAAAGTAAAGTAAAAAGAACTCGGCAACTTTGTTAGACTACAGAGACCGCAGGATAACTTGCTTTGAAGAAACTTTATTTGACGAAATACCAATTATAGTTGCCGATTCTCCATTTTTATTTCCTGCCCTAATACGATCGGTGAACATATGTGTGTATTGTTGCATTGTACTATATTTGGAAGGCTGTTCAATCATTCATCCGCCAAGGCGGGGAAGTGAAGGTACGAATAGCCCATCTGGAGATCTAGCGGTAAAGGAGATCATGCTGAGATGAGTTTCATATCTTATGTGTAGCACATTCTATATATATAAATCCATATATTCACTATCCATATGTATGGAGGCCGGGGAGGAGGAGGAATGAAATCTCTGCTTACATTTTCCTAGTTTTCAAAAATAATAATAACATAAAAAAGAATAATAAAATAAAATAATAACATAAAAAAGAATAATAAAATACAATAATAACATAAAAAAGAATAATAAAATAAAATAATAACATAAAAAAGAATAATAAAATAAAATAATAACATAACAAAGAATAATAAAATAAAATAATAACATAAAAAAGAATAATAAAATAAAAAAAAAGCTTAAGAAAGCGGTAAAAGTCACTAAAGGCTACACAGGTGGTTATTAAAGTGTTTATAAGCTGGAACAATGGACTTTTTTTGCCTCGTTACATTTGCCATTAAAAATGTTTTGTTAGATCTGTTCGATAAGCGCAAAACAAATGGCGATTCTACTAGGAGCTCAGGGAGTTCCTAAATTCCCACAGCCCATACTCTGTTCACCTCAGAAGTATGGAAAGACGTGTTGATGGAGCGATGGATGCACTGAGGCGGCATTTATACCTGAGCGTCGCAGGGTTTTTTGATTTTTTTTCGGCTGTTTTTCAGCGTTTGTGTGCAGCATTTTTAAAGCGTTTTTGTGCTTTGGCATATTTTTTTAGTTAGCCAATAGAGAAAAATATAATCTGTTTCATCATTTTATTGCTATGTTTTTCAGCTTAATTATCCGATTTTATTGTTATTTATTCATTTTTTAAGAGGTTAAAAGTTGGGGTCAGGGGTTTATTTATGTATTATTATTTATTTACTTATTTATTTATTTTGTTAGGTTAAGGGCTAAGGTTAGGGTAGTGTTAGGGGTTAGAGTTTAATATTAGGGTTAGGGGTTATTTTTAGGGTTAAGGTATAGGAATAGGGGTTAATATTAGTGTTAGGGGTTAATAGGGTTATGGGTTAACATTGGGGTTAGGGGTTAATATTAGGGTTCAAGTTTGGGGTTAGAGATTAGGATTAGGGGTTTATATAAGGGTTAGGGTTTAGGATTAGAGGTTGATATTAGGGTTAGTGTTTAATATTAGGGTTAAGGGTTAACATTAAGGTTTGGAGTTAATATTAGAGTTAGGGGTTAGGGTTTATGAATAGGGTTAGGATTATGGGGTTAATATAAGGGTTAGGGGATAGGGTTTATGAATAGGGTTAGGGTTTAGGGGTAGGATTAGGAGTTAATATTGGGATTAATGGTTAAGGATTAGGGTTAGGGGTTAGCATTAGGGTTAGGATTATGGGTTAACATTAGGGTTAGGATTATGGGTTAACATTGGTTTAGGGGTTAGGATTATGGGTTAATATTAGGGTTAGTGTTTAAAATTAGGGTTAGGATTAGGGGTAAATATTAGGGGTAGGGGTTTAGGATTCGGGGTTAATATTGGGGTTAGTGTTTAATATTGGGGTTAGGATTAGGGGTTAGGATTAGGTTTAGAGGTTAGGATTAGGGGTTAATATTCGGGTTAGGGGTTAATATTAGGGTTATTAGTTAGGATTAGGGGTTAATAGGATTGGGGGTTAATATTAGGGTTAGGGGTTAGGATTAGGGGTTACGATTAGGGGTTAATATTAGAGTTAATGGTTTAGGATTAGGGCTAGGCATTAATAGGGTTAGGGTTTAGGATTAGGGGTTGATATTAGGGTTAGGGGATAGGGTTTATGAATAGGGTTAGGGTTAGGGGTTAATATTAGGGTTAGGATTAGGGGTTAATTTTGGGATTAATGGTTAAGGATTAGGGTTCGGGATTAACATTAGGGTTAGGATTAGGGGTTAATATTGGGGTTAGGGGTTAAGATTATGGGTTAATATTAGGGTAAGTGTTTAATATTAGGATTAGGGGTAAATATTAGGGTTAGGATTAGGGGTTAATATTAGGGATAGGGTAAGATTAGGGGTTAGGGTTAGGGGTTAATGGTTTAGGATTATGGGTTAAAATTGGGGTTAGTGTTTAATATTGGGGTTAGGGGTTAGGGTTGGGGGTTAATATTCGGGTTAGGGGTTAGGATTAGGGGTAGGGGTTAATAGGGTTAGGATTAGGGGTAGGGGTTAATAGGGTTAGGGGTTAGGATTGGGGGTCAATATTAGGGTTAGGGGTTAGGATTAGGAGTTAAGATTAGGGGTTAATGTTGGGGTTAATGGTTTAGGATTAGGGCTAGGGGTTAATAGGGTCAAGGTTTAGGATTAGGGGTTAATATTGGGGTTGAAGAGGGAAGTAAACCCTGATGGGTGTTACTTCCTCTTTGTTTCCCTGTAAAGGTAAAGCATAATGGGCTACTATGCATCGCTTAGTAGCCCATTATGTGACTCTTACCTGCAGGAGAAGCCCGCAATGTCCCTGTCTTTCTCGCTAGTAGCGAGCGTCCATTGTTCACCCCTCTTCCTTCCGGGGGCGCGAACTCCGGCTCTGTGACTGGCCGGAGTCGCGTGACGTCGCATGACGTCACTCCCGCGCTTGCGCGCGGGAGCCGCTTTTAGCGGCATGACCGAGCTAGAAACGGCACTGCGTGCCCTTTTAACTCTGGCGCATGCGCAAAAGAAATCGCCGTACGCGATTTGCAAATATCTCCTAGACCGTACCGTGCAGGTCTGGGAGATATTTCAAGCACCTACAGGTAAGTCTTAATCTAGGCTTACCTGTAGGTTAAAGTGGTTGTAAAAGGGTTTATAACCACTTTAAAGGTTGGGGATAGGGTTTTTTTTTTCCTTACTTATGTATCTTAATATTTATTTATTATTATTTATTTCCATTTAATTATTGCATTTGAAGAAAAAAAAAAAAACAACTAAAAAACGTGCAACAAAACGCACTAAAATGCGCAAACCAGGCGTTTCTATGCATTTCCATGGAACAAAAATCGCTTCAAAAACTCACCTATCTACCTGATTTGAGCTCCAAAAAAAAGCTCCAAAACTTTTTGGAGCTTCAGGCGACTTGGAGTGGAGATGTGAAGCGTCTCCATAGAGAATAATAGATTTTTTTCCCCGCCAGCGTTTTGGAGCTTCGAACTTCAAGGTGTGAATGGGGCCCTGATAGGTTAAAAAAAAAAACTGATTATCAACTTTAAAGGACGCGCTCTGTCAACCGGGGTATCCCTAAAGGCTTTGTTTACACATGCAGCCCGGGGTAGAAGGGCCAGTAAAACCAGGTGATTGGGCAGCGATTTTACTGCCCAAATCCCTCTCGATTGCCTTCACCCCCTGGAGGCTCGGACATGCACCACACTTACCCAGGCTATCCAATATGGGAAAATCCCTTTCAGGTGGAGTTCCGCTCCCTCATTTTGCCTGGAGCTCAACCTTTACTCTTCCGAGTGAGGCCTTGTCCAATCAGCCGCCACCACCGACAACGACCATTAGAGTTGATGTCGTATCTGATTATGACACCGTCTCGTTCTCTTCTCTTCCAGGTACATTTGGGAGAAGGACGGAGCCGCGCTAAGCGTGGAGAACTTACCCCGGATCAAGATGGACAAGAACGGCACCTTACACCTCACCCAGACCTGGTCTGGGGACATCGGGACCTACACCTGCCGCATCCTGTCTGTAGGGGGCAACGACTCAAAGAGCGCTTACCTGCGGGTCAGGTGAGAGAGCACAGTCACGACTGCACCCTCCAATATATGGTGTCATCATGGCTACTTTTTTATGGTAATTTCTGGGTTTGCAAAGTCATTTGGTCACACAAAGTGTTTTGTGAGTTTTGAGGAATATAATAAAAAAAAAAATTATTATTGTGCCCACAAGTTTTTCTTTTCAGAGGATTTCTTTCTTTGTTTTGCTGTTGTCCTCTTCTTCTCCGTTTACGGCGGATGATTTTCTTGTCCTCCAGGCAACTCCCCCACGCTCCCGAGAACCCGGTGGCCTTGCTGAGCACCACGGAGCTGAGATCCATCAATCTTTCCTGGGCCAGACCCTTCGATGGGAACAGCCCGCTGATCCGCTACATCCTGGAGGTCTCTGAGAACAGTAAGTGTTTGGAGGATCTACGAGACACTAATTAATCTTCAACCTGAGGACATCCCAATACACAGCAAACCCAACACAATGCAGAGCAAACCCAACACAATGCAGAGCAAACCCAACACAATGCAGAGCAAGCCTAACACAATGCAGAGCAAACCCAACACAATGCAGAGCAAGCCCAACACAATGCAGAGCAAGCCCAACACAATGCAGAGCAAACCCAACACAATGCAGAGCAAACCCGACACAATGCAGAGCAAGCCCGACACAATGCAGAGCAAGCCCGACACAATGCAGAGCAAACCCAACACAATGCAGGGCAAGCCACACAATGCAGAGCAAACCTAACACAATGCAGGGCAAGCCCAACACAATGCAGGGCAAGCCCAACACAATGCAGGGCAAGCCCAACACAATGCAGGGCAAGCCCAACACAATGCAGGGCAAGCCCAACACCATGCAGAGCAAACCCAACACCATGCAGAGCAAACCCAACACCATGCAGAGCAAACCCAACACCATGCAGAGCAAACCCAACACAATGCAGAGCAAGCCCGACACCACGCAGAGCAAACCCACCAAAATACACAGCAAACCCAACCCCATGCAGAGCAAACCCAACCCCATGTAGAGCAAACCCGACCCCATGCAGAGCAAACCCGACCCCATGCAGAGCAAACCCGACACCATGCAGAGCAAACCCGACACCATGCAGAGCAAACCCGACACCATGCAGAGCAAACCCGACACCATGCAGAGCAAACCCGACACCACGCAGAGCAAGCCCGACACCACGCAGAGCAAGCCCGACACCACGTAGAGCAAGCCCGACACCACGCAGAGCAAGCCCGACACCACGCAGAGCAAGCCCGACACCACGCAGAGCAAGCCCGACACCACGCAGAGCAAGCCCGACACCACGCAGAGCAAGCCCGACACCACGCAGAGCAAGCCCGACACCACGCACAGCAAGCCCGACACCACGCACAGCAAGCCCGACACCACGCACAGCAAGCCCAACACCACGCACAGCAAGCCCAACACCACGCACAGCAAGCCCAACACCACGCACAGCAAGCCCAACACCACGCACAGCAAGCCCAACACCACGCAGAGCAAACCCAACACAATACTGTGTTAATACATTCTGGCAACAGTAGCTTTAGCAGCAATTCCTAAGTCTACTCTCCCCCAGTGATCAGACTGTACATTGTATCTTTGTAGAAGGAGGAGGAGGCATTTCCTAAGTCTCCCCTCCCCCAGTGATCAAACTGTACATTGTATCTTTGTAGAAGGAGGAGGAAGCACAGGCACAAGGATTTACATGATTGCGTCATCTCTGAGCGGGCATCTCAGTCCAGGAAGTAGATAGTGATGGATGATGCCTGAACAAAAATGGCGCCGTCCTTCTTGAAAGAAAATCAGATGAAGGCATTGTCAGTCCTGTGGTCTCTGTGGGGAGAAAGTACACTGACACAGCACTCGGCGTTGACTTATGATGAACAATACATCTGATGTCAGGTCCACTTTAACTAGTAAACGGCCCTGACATTTCCCTTCTTGTAGGGATTTGTGATTTTATTCCCATCACTTGTACAGCAGAGATTACTGCGGCAATTCCGGGGGGGTCGGAGGTCATCTCTTCATATAACCCGAGCGTCTGCTCTCTTTAATCAAATTATTTGTGCCGCTGCTGCCGCCGATGTCGTTAAAGCCGCCTTGCTTACTACATCCCATCCCCGTTTCCTCCCCTCCCCCACCCAGTAAATTGAATTTTTTCCCTTTTTATGGCACTCCGGCTCACTTGGTATGAAAGGCACGGCTCCCGGTAACAATGTATCGCCGAGATAAGCATGTCCTGTAGATAGATGGCTTAGCATCAAGACACGGAGCGGAATAACAAACCAGATCATAACGCTAACCCTTTCCGCGGCCGGATTAAAGGGGAACGGCGGGGAGATGGAGAATAAATACCGCTCCGCGCATTCCTGTGCTCCCAGATAGGTTAGATAGACACCATTCTGTACTGAAATAGAACTTTGCCCTGTGCCAGTCTTCATCGAGTTGAGATGAGGATTAAAATCATAGAAATTTAGTACATAGTCCATGGTGTATACTATAGTCCATCATTTATAGTTCCTAGTCCATAGTACATAGTTCATACTGTAATCTATCATTTAGAGTCTATAGTCCCTAGTCTGTAGTCCATAGTCTATAGTCTAAAATCTATAATCTATAGTAGATAGTCCATAGTTCATAGTCTATAATCCATAATTCCTTGGTTCATAGTCTATAATTCATAGACCATAGTTCATACTATAGTTCATAGTCCATAATCCATAGTCTGAAGTCCATAGTATATAGTCTGTAATCCATGGTCCCATAGTCTATAGTTAACAGTCCATAGTTTATAGTCTATAGTTCATAGTTCATAGTCCATAGTCTATAGTCTATAATCCATAGTCCCATGGTCCATAGTCTATAGTCCACAGTTCATAGTCTATAATCCATGGTCCCATAGTCTATAATTAACAGTCTATAGTCCATAGTCTATAGTCTATAATCCATAGTCCCATAGTCTATAG